>CM060955.1:110021478-110448978 GCA_030765055.1 Mantis religiosa | reverse complement strand
AGTAGTAGTAGTAGTAGTAGTAGTAGTAGTAGTAGTAGTATTTTATTATTATTGTTATTGTTGTTATTATTATTATTATAATCATCATCATCATTATCATTATTATTATCATAATTACTATTACTAATATTATTACCTATTATTATTATTATTATTATTATTATTATTATTATTATTATTATTATTATTATTATTATTATTATTATTATTATTATTATTATTATTATTATTATTATTATTATTATTATTATTATTATTATTATTATTATTATTATTATTATTATTATTATTATTATTATTATTATTATTATTATTATTATTATTATTATTATTATTATTATTATTATTATTATTATTATTATTATTATTATTATTATTATTATTATTATTATTATTATTATTATTAATACCTATTACTAATATTAATCATCATGAAAATTGTCATCAAAATCATTATTTTTGGACGCTGTTTAACTGCTGTAGTTCTCAGCGTTCCAATCTATATTGAAGGTGAAAGACCACTTGATCTTGAACAGAGGCCCCTTTATCAGACTTGAGGTTCTTTTACGTACCATAAATCTAAGATATAGCACCCAGCTTCACTTCGCTTCCGAAGGAAACCGTGCAATAATCTTTTCCCATCGCCCTCCGCAGAGTTTCAACCCGCAACCTAGGGAACCAGAGGCCAACATATTACCTCTAGATCACAGAGGACAAATACAGTGCCAGATAGGTACAAGATAGTACTGCCGAAAATAGACCGGGTTCTATTTGCTTGCAGCGATTTACAAACTTGACCCTGACTCCATTCCCCATATTTTCTGCTTTCATTTTGAACACTAGTGTAATTGTCTTTCATAGCTGTTGTGCTTTTATTATAAGTTTTTTTTCTTTTTGTTAAAACAGAGCTTGATGGTGAATTATGTGGAAACATCCTATTCTGTATACTCCTGAGTATAAAAACTGTAAGAATAGAAATGCGAATTTTGAACCTGGAAGAAAATAAGTAGCTTTAACAAAAAAGGAGAGTACTGTCATTTTGTTTATGTTATGAACCAACAATAAAAACTTATAATCGTCTTAAAATGTAGGGACCCTAGCCTTAAAGTTCTTACTTCGATGACACTGAGGTCGACTTGTGCATATATCCGGTATTGTGGGCACCTTATCCTACGTATTTATGAATCATGTGTCTTGATTGCTACTTTAAACTTTCGAGTTTAAACGTAGCCTGAGAACGAACTAGATGATATTACATAAATATTTATTCGTCAGTATTGTCCTTCCGGAAAATATATTACGTTCCTTGTGTAAGCAATATTCTTACCTCAAACCTCCGTCAATAATTAATATAATTTTATAAAACCAATGTTTCTCGGAAACGCTACAAAACACCAATATTTTTTAACTTTAGATATAGCCCAAATTAGGCATAAAACTATAAAAATATGTTTGGTTATTGCAAATCTAAATATTTGAAATGTTCGTGAATAAAGCATCGTGAATAATCTACAGAGTAGGTATAAAAATAAATGACACTGGAAAGGTAAAAGCACGTTAGACTGAAATTAATTTTAGATCTGGTATATTACAATCTTTTCACCTACTTACCATTTTCTTTCTGTCTGATCTTTTGCTGTAGCCAGTCCTAGTAACATATCCCAAAACTTGCAAGCCTAGTTACAACGTTTATAACTTTAAAATTTGAGGTGCGAATTGTAACAGTGTATCTCTTGCTGAGAAGTAGCATTCTGCAGTTGCTATGCAGTTTTACAGAACCTTCAGTTACTGATGAACCCCTTCGTTGCCCATTCTCTTATCAGCGTGTTAGTTCATATCTCCTATTGATCCAAGGTGTGCACATCAACGCTGTAATGATCAAAACCAAGAACTATTCAACGCAAATCGCTTTTTAAGTACATGTTTGCCTTACTACGTATGCAGCATGCAAAAATATGCAACTTTTTTGCCTTTAATGACACTGAGTTTGAAGTTACTTCGGAGACAAATGTGTCAAGTATTCGCTTACTTCTTCTGATACTTCAAAGCTAATTCAGGTGTCTAGAGGTATACAAGTGTAGGAAGACACCTCGCGCACCACAACCTACATAGTTATATTGTGACCGCCATCTTCAAAAAGGAGGGATGAACTGAAGGACCCACTGGAGGTATTGGCCGCAGGCAGACAGGTTCATAGAAGCTTGGAAGTTCCTAATTGTTCCAGAGAAGGCGATGAACGACCAAGCATGTTCCTTTATGCAACCATTCGCGCCATTTGTCAGCACTGCCATACCATGGGAAACCTAGAAGTACATCTGAAAAAAGATAAGGAAACACAACGAGAACTGTTGGAAATAAATCATGGTAGAAGAAAAACTACTATAAGAAGAGATAAATTTAAGAACCCAGATCAGAATGGGGCGTTGACTGGAATTGACTCAATGGCCTCCAAAATACGAACCTCACATTACCCCACGGAGTCTTCTCCCTCGGCTCATGAACCAGCTAATTAAAGCGTGTTATTAAACGACAATAAAAGTTTATAATAATTCATCTCATCTTAGAAAAATCAAGTAATAAAATCGTTAAAAAGAACAACGTGTACACAGACTTAGGAGAATATTACAAAAATATAATTGTAAAAAAAAAAAAAAAAACACCTTCATTTCTCTTTTGATAAAATTGATGAAAATTTCAGGAAATTGTGAGATCGCGATTTCGAAAACACTCAGTCACATTCAATCTCGTTGTTGTCAACATTACAGTCGCTAGAGGTCACAATATTTTGCCAGTATTACCAAACTCTGAAAATGAAACAAATTTAAAGGCAGAATCGACTGTCGGTACTTCAAAATTCATTACGCAATTTCTATTTTTTTAAATAAACATTTTGTCCCAAACAATTAAATCTATCGGGCCCTTTAAGTGTTTTAATAATTTAACTTCTGGATTTATATCATAGTTATATCGCCAAAAATGATCTGCTACGAACGATTTATCAGTCTGTTTTTACCTAATATTTCTAAAATGTTCTTTCGTTCTGGTTTCTGAATTACGTTTAGCCCTTCCAATGTAAACCTGATCACATCTAAACAATTACATTGATAAACGTCATATATTTTACTATCAGGAATTTTACCTCTTTTAGAGAAATGTAGTAAATGTTTAATATTATATTTATTTTGAGGAGCCTAAGTTATACCAGCCCGCCTCGGTAGCGTATATTACCATCTACGCATGTCTGCCTCACGTTCAAGAGGTCCCGAGTTCGAATCTCGGTCAGGGTGAGTTACCTGGATAAGGTTTTTTCCGGGGTTTTCCCTTATACTTACAGACGAATGTCGGGTAGCTCTAAGCTCCATGGATCCTGTACACATCTGAGCATCATTTTACCCATTTCATTCGCAGTCCGATATGTCTTAACGCTGGAGGACGTAAAATTACAACAACAAAAAATAATAATAAGTTATACCACATTCTTAAAAAAAATTGAAAGTGTTTATTAACCCAAGGGTGGTAAGTATATTGTGACTTTATGGGTTCGTAAAATTAAAAGTCTAGTTTGCAGAAATTCAACATTCTCTTTATTTCTGCAGAAAGACAGTTTGTACAGCCCTTTGCAGCAGCAGAATTACGTAACATACACAAACGCAACATTCACGGTCGTCTGCCACACGTCCACCCCATTGCACATTCAATGCAGAATTTCATATGCAACTCCAACTTCGTTCACTCACGAGCAGCTCCGCTGCACTACTGAGCTGTCCATCTAGCCGTGACGCTTTTGTAACCGAACCATCGTTTCTCGAAAGTTTCCGAAGCCACACGATCTTTCGTGATGGCAGGCGAAGGAGAGGGAACTGTCCAGACATCTCTCCGGCTCTTTCTCGGCAAGTAACAAGCGCTCTTCCGCTCCTTGGGCGTGGCTTGGACGCTATCTGTCTCACTCTCCGCTTCTCTCTCTATCCCTCGGCGTTCGCATAGGCACGGGCTGGCAGGAAACAACGCCTGGTGACAATATATTTTAAAGCTATAATCGTCTTATTTTATGTGTAGAAATATCATTTTCAGTTTACTGATATTTCATTTTTTCAATATTTTTGAATAGTCTTCATTAAAAACATTAATTAAAGCAGTATTAATAATGTATTTATATTCTCTATTAAATTTCTCTTTATTTAGGGATGTATTTATTAATTTTTAAATCAAATTATTAAACACAACAAATTTGTGTAAATAGGGATTAAAATTTTATTTTTATATAATTATCGATATGAGGAGTTTTCCTATAAATACCAAAGTTTAGTTTATTGTTATTTCTTATTATCTTTAGATCTAGAAAAGGAATAAATCCATTAATTTCAGTTTCTAATGTGAATTTTATAACTTTATCTTATAAATTTGGTAGTTTCAAAGCATCATTTATGTATTTATCAGAAACAACAGCAAAAATGTCATCAACATATCTATAACATGTTTTAAAAATTAAAGAGAATGCTTTAGTGACTTGCATTTCAAAAAAACTAATAAAAAGATCAGCAAGAAAAGGTGAAGGTGGATTACTCATTGGTAAGCCAGAAGTTTGTTGAAAAAAAAAAAAAAATAGTAGACAAGTTTGACAAAATCATCTATTAAGTCCTCATGTAAATCTATTGAATTCAACCATTTTTAATAAAAGAATCAGGAGTTTTTCTTTAGGAATACTAAGAAATAAGGCAGTTACATCAAAAGAATCAAGTTTATTAGTATTAGATAATACTACACTATCTATCTCGTAGATGGTAGCGTGTCTGTCTCACGTTCAAGAAATCCCGAGTTTGAATTTCGGTCAGGATGAGTTACCTGGATAAGTTTCTGCGGGGTTTCCCTTATCCTGAAAGATTAATGTCGGGTAGCTCTAAGCCTCATGGACCCCGGACTCATTTGAGCATCATTTCATCCATTTCATTCATCGTCCGATATGACTTAACGTTGGAGGAAGTAAACTACAACAACAACAAAAACTATCTATCTTTTTTACTAGTTTAAAAGAATTTTTAATACGTAAATTACTTAATGTGTATGTAACCATTATTTAGGAGAATATGTTACAATCTCGTTACTTTCTGTGTTACTTATTTATTCATTATTACTTATTTGTATATAGCTTCTCAAACTACTCTCACAAAAGCTTATAGTTCTCTTTATACTTCATGTTAATCAGATAAACATTTTCAGAAGTAGCCTCGTTATTTTCATAGCAACTCTAAAGCAATTGACTAGAAATTATCTACACTGAAACCAAAGAATCCCATTGTGATAATGGTTGGGGCAGTCTCAATCTTATGCGAAAGAGGAGAGAGCGGATTTGTCTCCACTTGCTTTTCATCGAATTATGACGCATTCATGGGATTCAAAAACAAACCTTCCTAATATTTGGGTACCAGAATGACTGAAGAGAAATGCTTCATGGACAAAACCAAGAAGGTTGGTTAGTGCGTGAGGACGTCATTTTCTCACAAGAGACAAAGTCGAGCATCACTAACTTTGAGTGTAGACATGAAACTAAGGGTCACTAACAATAAGATAACAACAGATCACTCAGTGGTCTGCAAACATCAAAACACTACGAGCGAAGGGCATGGTCTGTTACCAGTAACTTCCATGCGCTCCAGTGACAGATCAACCTTAATTCCTTCAGTCTTGGCTTTAATGCTTAGAAATTCCTATAGTTGCTCATTACACATTTCATTGTAAGGAAAAGGAGGATAGAGAAGAGCGAATCGAAAGTCACGTGTTCAAGCAAGGGCTATCTCGCACAAATTGTCTTGAGACCTGGAATCTAGAAATACGAACGCTCCCAGAAGGTATGTACTTCATCAAAGTAGCAACTGAATATTTTACTGCAGTGTTAGGTACCTATTTTGCATTTCATTGTTAATTTCTCTTTCCTTATCATACATTTACTTTTGTGTATAACCAACTCAAACAGCAGGTAAATTTAAGTGGTAATAGCTGGAGCAGATCCAGCATCAACACTGCAATCTTATGTAAATAGTAAAAGAAGCCATGTGTTCAGTCATTTAAGTTTCGGCTGACCTTAAAAAATTTGAGAAACTAGAACTCGCAGCCTTCTCATATATTTTCAAATACGACTGTATAAAATACATGAAACGCGCTATCTGTTGTACAACAACGCCATCTGAAAGCTTAAAGCATGTGAGTAGTATAACGTACGAGCCTCGGCTTCGTTATACCCGGTAATGCGATCCGGTATGCCGACACCCCTAAAGTTGTGTCTTTTTCAGGCTTTAGTGCTCTATGCGTGTGAAGTCTGGGGCATGGCTTCAGGCTCCAACCTGCTGCTACTTCAACGAGTACAGAATAGATGTATTCGGGTCATCTTATTCTGTCGTTCGTAGCTTTTCCGTGAGATACATTCACGAAGCCTCAACCCTCCGTTACGTGGAGGATGAAATAAACGCCGGGCCACCAAATTTTACGATCGTTTACCATTCCACCAGAGCGCCCTTGGGGATTATCGTCACAGTGATCACCGCAAGAGGCAGTACCGGCTCCCCCGCTTGGCTTGCGGCCACTACCGGTAACCCAAAAGTACATCTACCAACCTTAAAATTAAACTCCCCAAGAACTTGTCTGGAAAATCAAAATTTTGTTTTTCTAAATTTTGATCGCTATCAGTGATACACAATGAGTCGTTGCACCTGGATCCTCAGCCGTTGAGGATTGGGATTTCATTGCGGAGGGTATTCGAAACGTAGGCCGCCATGCTGGGCCTATTGTTCCTATGCCCCCAAGTGGGGCGCCCCCGGGAGGAAAGATGAGGCGAAGGAGACAGAGGGTGGCCAACCCAAGGAGCCACGACAGTACAGAGGGTAGGGTCTCTACAGTTTACTTGGATAGAGACTTCCCAGACAGACCAGGACAACGAACTCGCTCACCTACAGCGGGACGGCAACGAGCCCAGCAGCCAAGCCCTAATGGTCCCACGCAAGCGATCCAAGCTCCAAAGGTCCTAGCTGGCGTTCCCGAAATGGTCCCAGCAGAGGAGTGGAGACTGGCACCCGACCTACCTGCCATGCACCACCGAGACACCCGCCGACACTGCTATCCTGAAAGAGACCACCAGATGATAAATGATGTGAAATGATAATAAAGATGAAATGGAGGGACAGGAAATTCGCTTGGTTACCTGGGAAAACCCCCGAGAAAACCCACGTGTCAGGTAGTTCGGCCCCGGGAATCGAACCCGGTCCTCCCGAATGCGGGCCACAAACAAAACCGCCTGAGCCATCCCGCTCGGTCAACCGTTGAGGAGCTTAAGCTACCTCCTTTCTTTCCCCCACCTAAATTTCACCCATCACCATGCACACCCCTTATTCTTATCATTACGTGGTTAAGTCCTTTCTAGGACAGGTACACGAATATCACACCTACAGACTATCCCTCAGTCCACCAACTGCACAACGACGAGTAAAACAGAAAGAAAACAAAATAAATTTAAATGTATGTTTTGGATAAACGCATAGTGAGAGTCACAAAAGAGAAGACACTGGGACCAAAATTAAAGCAAATACAAGCAGGTAATAATTTCTTCCCCTGAAAATACCAAATCCATATTCGCAATCTTCTGGGAGAAAAGATATAAAAACAGAGTTCCAGAATATTGAACAAATCATACAGAAACCTTCACCACTCCAGAATATTTAACAAATCATACAGGAACCTTCACCACACATATCAGTTTTCCTATCCTCTCACACAAACACTTTGACCATCATTTATAAGTCAGAACTGACTATGAGTTAGAAATGATTAATACACAGTATAAACTACTCACTTTCTACAATAGTCATATAACATAACATTGATAAATAATTGGCTTAAACAGTGCCATCAGTGCCTTGCGCGGATAGCGTTCCGCACACTATTACACTATAAAACTTTCCAGGTTAGTTACTAGGGTGATAGTAACACGGAATGAGTACTAATATCGTTATAAGTCATTAGATTCATTTAATGTCTGACAAATTCTTGAAATTAGATTGAAGGTTGTCAGCTTTCTTTTACTTTAAACAATGTAACATTTTAATGCGCACTCTACAGTAGCTGAAAGTTAATACATAGTATATAAATTCGACCCCCTTTTTTCTAGGCATCCTTCTTGGGATTATTTGGGCCATAGATTTCAGATTATTTGCGAGCAAAAGTGAACAACTGATTTGTAGCTGCTTCCTACAGTCAAAATTAAGTTTCTGTAAGCGTAACAAATGAAGCTTATTACAGCATTACCAATTTGCTCTTTGCAAGTACTCAACAGAAAAGGCTTCTCAAATAAGTACCGAATTTCTAAGTAGCCCATTTGGTTAGGCGTGGTTAGGTGCTGCCACGGCGCTGCCTACTGTCCGAGATCGTGGTTTCAAATCCGGCCCAGCGCAATGAGTTTTTAATGACAGTCCCATGTAAATAGATTATAAGTAAAAGAACACCTGAGGGATGAAATTCTGGCACACCAGTGACATTTATATGATCCTGGCAACTGATAACCTCATTAACAAACTAATTTATTTGTCTAGACGGCCATAATCGAAAACACCCGGCGATAGGGTAAAAAAGTCAATTGATTACCGGGAGTGAATTCAACGTAGTGGGAGTGTAGGCTATTTGTACTATCCTGCTTTAGGCCTGCGGTAAAATTTGAAGCTTAATGTGTCCAAAATAAACAAATATAGTTTTTAGGAAGAATTAGCATGCAGGAATAACTTACACAAATGTTGTGTATGCAGAAAAGCAAACAAAAAAGGGAAAATCATTTCGTAAGTTTGTGGACATGACTAGGTCTGCATAATGGATCTGTAAATACAAAGTGTTCGTTGGTACTTAAATATGGCTGGTATGGATACATATTCGCGGCAATACCCAGAACATTACGAAATAAAAGCAGAAGGTGTTTACAGATCAGATATTGTTCATCTAGGTAAGGATCCAAGGCGTCCAATTCCTGCAGTAGAAGAACCTGTGTTGGAAACCGGTAAGAATACAGCCTGAGGAACAGTAGAGATGTTCGTTTCGTTTTACACTTCACAAATATTTTGGCATACTAGAATATTATTCTATTGTTGTTAAGTTACAAATGAT
This sequence comes from Mantis religiosa, assembly GCA_030765055.1. Taxonomy (NCBI): domain Eukaryota; kingdom Metazoa; phylum Arthropoda; class Insecta; order Mantodea; family Mantidae; genus Mantis; species Mantis religiosa. Next base: position 110,439,840 of record CM060955.1, on the reverse strand, counting down.
GTGTATTGTGATTAAAGTACCGCGCGTGTAGTTAATCATATATTTATTTCGTATTTGAGTTTGCAGCTAACCTATTTCAACCTGTTTTCGTTCATGTTACTGTTAAATTAATCATTCACCCTCTTAGTCACCTTTGCAACTTATGATGTTCAAACTTCATTTATCAATTTCACCGTTTCATATTTTGTGATAATTTAAAACTTATAAGAGCTTTCCATACATAACCTAAAAGCAGCAGAAAAATGTAAGTAAATGTAAGTAAACCTACCTGTTTTGTGTTAAAGGATATAACATATTTGTTTTGTTTCTTCAACAATGTTTATGTTTTGCAATACAAAGCCATTTATAAGAGAGTAAAACTGGATATTGTTCTGAAATACTGTCACTGTGAGGAGGAAGAAGAAATTCAGACCAGAAAATACTGCAAGCATTTGTCATTGATATTTCATTTGTTTATAAGCATGTATGTTGTTTTCTAACCTTGCTGTTAAACTACTGTTGATCTTCATTTTGTTTAAATCCTCATCAATTAATATGTTTACAGATATCTCAAAATATGTTGGGATTGGAGTTAGCATTGCCAGTATAATCACAGAAAATCTTTTAAGTCATCCATTTGTTGTACTGAGAAGACAGTGTCAGGTAAGTGATGTATTAGTCTTTAGCAACATAACCTCATTTCATGACTAAAGCTCATATGCAATATCTCCCACATGTGAGTTTTTCATATGCCTCTTTAGCATCATGCCACAGCTTGAAACATGTGCAGACTAAGTAGAAATATTACATTTTATTATTTATTTTATGTAAAGTACATTGGTTTCTGACCTAACAAATAAAAAGCAGAGTACACCTTGTTAGTTTCTTGGTGTGTTTGCTGAACACTTCCTATACAAATATGTTCAATATTGTATACAGCTCTCTGCCATTTTACATTACACCTTTTTCTCATTCTTGCATGTTATTTAAAGGTTATTTGTATCTTATTTATTACATTTCACAAGCACGTTACATTTTGTAATAAATTTAACTCAAAATTGATATCTTACAAATAATTGAAAACATGGCAAAGCAACAAACCCTTATATTAGAACAACATATTTAAAAGTTACATTATAAGCAAGTGTGTTAATTGTGTGTTAATTCAAAAGTAAGGCAACTCAAGTAGGTGCTGCCATCCTTAGAGAAAGAACATGGTTCCCTTATACGTTTAAATTCACTTAGATTTGATACCCATAAAAACCAATAAAATATTTTGTTTATGGAAATATTCCAGTATTTAAACTTAGAATCTTATTGACTATTAGATTAAAAATCATTCTGATTGATATTTTCTTAGCTTTCCTGGAATTACTTATCTGCAGCTTCTTAGGCTTTATTATTTAGAGAGATGCAAGATTGGTGAAAGAGGACTGATATCCCATTAGTTATGTCCTAGGTTCACAACAACTCATATCGCTACCATCTTGTGCCATTTACCTTGGTGCCTGTCATAATCCACCTTCACCAACGGCAAGGGATTACAACACTATGGAAGGGAATTGGAAGTACCCTCATGATCCGTGGAATGGCATTGGCAGTGGAAGATATGATCAGCAAACTCACACCATGGCCCAAGTAAGTCTTTTTGGTCTTATGATTGGCTTGGATAAAAGTTGCAAATAAGACAAAGCTGCAAAAATTTTAGTCTATGCACTATATAAAATAAAAGATGTGATAATCATAGCACTATGCTATATTTATTCCAAAACCTTTAAATACCACTATGCCAGAAGTTTTGCTGTATCCCAGTGTATGTTATAATGAAGTTAATTAATGCTGTATGGTATATATATATATATATATATATATATATTTCACTGCTGGGAAATAGTGATTTAACATCAAACGAGACTAGTGTGTCCTCTTCTTTTAGATCAGTATCGTTAATGTGTTCTGTAAGTTCATAGGTGTTTTTGATGCTTAGGCTGTCGAATTTTGGAAATGAGTTGAATTTGTTTATTAGCCACTTTGCAAGTTTGCATGTTGGTGAATTTATACTGCTAACTATAGGTCTCATTGTTATGAATGGTTTGTGTATTTTGGGTAAGCCATAAAGTCTAGGTAAGGTTGGGTTATTCGGTTTAACTGTATATTTGTTTGATATTATGCTTGATTTTGCTATTGTTTTTTCAAATGATTGTATGCAAGTTGTTAGAGGATTTTTGTTAATGATTTCATATTCAATGTCAGCATTTCTTCCATTTTTTCAATATAATCTGATTTATCCATTATGCCTATCTTGTTACCTTTGTCTGCCTTTTTGTATATAACGTTTTTCTGCTTCAAAGAATGGATAGTATTATATTTTCTCTTCTGAAAGGATTTGTTCTCTATTTCCTCCAAAATATTTTCACAATGGCTTTTTACTGAATTTTGTATGGATACTGGTAGAATTTGTGTCGAAATGTTGATATCTGCAATGTAGTCTTCAATTTTGTTTGAGAAACTGACAAATGTTTTTAATCCATTATTTCAAAGACCCAATTCTTTTTTGGAGAAATTTTGACCGGATAGGTTTACGACGTTTTCAAAGATTTGCGTGCTAGTTTTTGCATTACACCATAAATCTTGAACCATATAAGGGTGTACAAACTGAAGGTCCCATTGGCAAAGCAATATTTCTGAAGAAATTGTTTTGTGATTAGTTGAACCTATCAGTGGACAAATATAAACATCACTGGTGATAATTGGTTTTTTATTGTAACTCTTGTCAAAAATTTACTTATCTCGGAAGCGTGAGGAAGAACAAGAGAATATTCCTAGCAAGCTTCTTTCCAAAACAAAGAGAATAAAGCTGTATTTTGGTTTCAGAGATATGAATCTGGTTTCATATTGGAAAAAAAAAGCATTAAAATTTTATCAACTGTGCACCATGACAGAACAAGAGATCAAGATACATGTAAGAAAAGGAAACTGGAAATAGTGAATTAATATTTAATTTAAATATACACTGTAAAATTAATTAGAATACCTGATGACACATGACCTCCACGCATCTAAACATGTAAGTGAAAAGGGCGTGCCTACAGCAGGGTTAAAGGCAGCATATATGAGTTCATTTGCTCTTCACCAACATTTTAGTAAAATGGGACAAGTTTCAAGAGCACCATTGCTTCTTTCATGAACCTGATGCTGACTGGTTTGTGACTGTTGCACTAATATCATCCTCTGGTGTGACAAGGATGACTAGAGGAGGGCATTAGCACAGCATTACCAATAAAAGAACACCGTACTCCAGTAGTCAGTTGATAATGCGGGCAATTGAGACTTTGAAACATCTCCCACTTTACCAAAATATAATTGATGTAATGTCAATAATTGGCTCACCTACGTTATTTTTAAATTACTTATATATCACTAAAAAAATCTTCTGATATATAATTGGAACTAGGAAGATTATTTTTCTTGATGGCAGACTACATACCTTTTACAAAATTTTAAATTAAATGTCCTGAAAGCTGGGAATACTTATATTCATCAACTGAGTGGGATGGCACAGGTGGTTTTGTCTGTGACTTGCATTCAGGAGGCCCGGGTTCGATTCCCGTTTCCCACCTACTTGACCCAAGGGTTTCTTTGGGGGTTTTTCCCAGGTCGTCTGGCGAATGCTGGGTAGGTTAATTACATCCCCTGAATTTCCGGTCCCTCCATTTCATCTCCATTAATCATTTCACATCATCTCTCATCTGGTGGTCTCTTTCAGGGCAGAAGTGTCGGCGGGTATCTCGGTGCTGTTGTCACTCCTTGGGTCAGCTGCCTTCTGTCTCCTCTCACCTCATCCTTCCTCCCAGATATGCCCCACTTGGGGCTTAGGTACAATAAACCCAGGTCTCGGTGCCGAATCCCCTCCATAGTAATGCTAATCCTAAATTCATCAGCTTAACCTCTGTTACATTGCATATATATGTTAGGGTTTTCTGTATTACTTAAAAGTTGTATAGTATATTTTAAAGAACTAAATGTCCAAAAAAAAGGTGTAAACCTTTAAAATTTTTATCTGTTTTGTTATTTAAAAAAAATTACCAACTGTTCTGATCATCTCCCATTGTTAAAAATAATTATGGTTTGTACAGCATTTCAAGAAATTAAGAAAATGAGAGTTTGTCAGTATTACACACACGTTTCAATGAATATCGGGAGATTTTTCAAAGCTCACATCAATATAAATTATTGTGTCACAGGACTTTATGAAAATACGTTACTATACCGCTCGCAAAAGTTAAAGGCATATAAACACTGGCCAGTGCTCAAGCAAGGCGTTGTTGCCAAGCATGGTGGTTGTACAGGCATAGGTTCTGTACATAGCACGTTTTACATGCCGGCAAAGGTTCTGCCTATTTTTCTGGTAATTAAACAGCACGTTAAATATTCCTGAAACATTAAAATCGTACTTTGACACACATCACAACAGTGGAACAGCAAGCACGGCTTTCAATCCAGTAACTCGCTTTCCAACTTCGTGGGTCTTTCCTGGAGATTGAAATACAAGTACCCTCCCTTTTTCTAAGCATGAAGCTGAGTCATTACAAATTTGTGACACTGAATGTATGCTACCTACACCACAAGCTTCTACAGTTAATTGCTGGGTTTTTGAAAAATCTACACTTGCCCTATATTCTGGATTGGAGAGCTTTCCTAAAATCATGTTCATATTAAATGTAATTCTTCTGCCCTGAGAATGAATCACTTCACGTTTGTTGATCGATAAGTCACTTATCCCAGGTTCGAGGGACATGTTCACGCATTCAGATCACAAACCATGGAGAAAATATGTATGTATAGTAATAATTTAATGTAATATTAACAGTATTGCAGCTCATATTCTACTCAAGACTTAACAATGCTGTTCACTGTAACAAAATAACAAACCCTATTCTAAAGACGAACTGAACTTTGACTCTGTTTCAAATGCGTGCAGTAGGTGAACCATTTATGCTTGAGATAAGTGTTGTCAGGAAGGAATGTTGTTTCTCAGGCTTATCTGTGTTGAATGGATGGATGTTGGGTAACCATAACCATATGAAGGTTAAAACGTGCATCGCTCGCGTTCTAAGTATTGTAGAGATTGGATATTTGTACGGTCATGATCAGAAAATATAATTCTTTCTTGTTATGAAATCGACATCTGTCATTTTCAGCTATTAATATCTGAGTGTAATTAATGAGATAATGTTCTCTGTTCAAGCACGTGAGATGCATGTAGCACATTTGGCAGGTGGGAGGAGCAAAGTTAGGATTTGCTGGAGTCTGCAGTAGGGCCCGCCTCCATATGCCTTTAACTTTTGCAAAGATTATAAATAATAATCTGAGCAGTTTTCAACATTTTATGTTTTTGCATAAAGCAGCAAAAGTGAATTACAATAAAAAATATTTAAATAACTGCTTTTATCTTTTTACAGGGAGGTTTCATGGCATCATTCGTTAAAATCAATTGGACAGCATATTTTACTTAAGTGGTAAGTTGATTCATGAAATATTGTCATGTGATGCTATATCTGCTGTAACTGCCATAAGTTTCAAATAAACTTCTTAGTCCAATGTGTAAGGACTATGATACAATGAAGCACAAAATTAATATAATTTTGAGTCAAACTAATACTCAATGCTCCATTTATTGCTAGTATTTACTTAGAATGCATTTCGTTAGGATCTCCATAACATCATTGACATGTGTCGACAATGGCTGATGATGTTAGGGAGATCCTAAAAGAGTTCTAGGTAAATACTAGCAATAAGTGGAGCATTGAGTATTAGTTCGACTCAAAATTATATTACTGTCCGGCCGTTGTATCTCCGGCTCTGACGTTTTGCGACTGTAAAAGGTGGAAGGGGAAACCTAATAGTACCAACATACAGTAATGAGCAATTGAAAACATATCTTCAAAATTATCTTTGGAATGAAAATATAGGACTATATTAACTTTAAAACACTGAAATACAATTTACAATTTCATCATAGTGCAAGATATTTATCACAACACCACTCTATTCGAATATTTCATTCACACCTTTCACACACACACTAACTGCATCTGTTGGTAGTACTGGGAGTCTCTACATCCGGTGTCGTGGTCAGGAAGTTAAAACTGTCTGCTAGCGCCAATCAGCATTGTCGCTGGTAGGCGTGGCTCCCGAACCCATCACCGTGTTGCCAGGTTAAATTTGTTTGAGCAACGTGGCCTAATAGCGGCTTGCGCTGGTGAACTTTCTTTGGTATATTTTTCGTGCGTGAATTCCGATGTTTAGTGTTCGTAAGTCCTATTATTATCGCTATTATAATAATATGGCTACTGGTTCGTGAAATATGCAAATACATGAAATATTTAAAATACGCATTGTTCCTCTGCTTGAAATTCCCGCTAAAGAACTGGCAACAGCCTGCTTCCCCCTCTCGAGAAATGTCAGAGCCGGAGATAGAACGGCCGGACAGTATATTAAATTAATGACTTGAAGCTTTCCCGGCGTTGATTATTGATGATAGTTTCTCGGGCTAACAGCCAGGTCAGATTAGGGTAGTTACCCTAATCTGACCTGGCTGTTAGCCCGAGAAACTATCATCAGTATATTAAATTTCTTAGTGTTTAAGTACATTTTGCTCTTAGCTGTATTTATGGCAATAGGATGTATTGTATTTTGTAAAGCAGTAGAGCATTGTAAGTTATCTTTGAATTTTAAACTTATACATATAGTTATCTAAGATGTAACATTGTATAACTAGCATTTTTTAATAATAAATAAATTATGCCTAACTAAAATATAACTTTTTTTTTTTTTTTTTTTTTTTTTTTGTTCAAAAGCAACAGTTGATTATATTAAAAATCCAGAAAACTTACTTGCACATAAATATATATTTTTTCACATTGCTCAGAAATAATTGGGTTTTTGATCATATTTTAGAAAATCTCTTTTTGTAATTAATTGTTTTAGATTTTTTGGATATTTTATACATAAGTAGATTACATAGATACAGTAGAAGATTTCAGCTTGAAATAATGTTCTACAACAGAGCAAAGTAGAACAGTTTAGATGCATTGAATGTTTGTTAGGCTATGACTGGAATAAGTTTTGTAAGATTTGAAGCTTTCTTGGTGATGATTATTAATCCGAGAAGCTCTACTTAATGAAATAAGTTTTTACTGAGGTGCATTCAAAGAATATTTTTAAAATCATCTCAGTACATTGCACAGTTTTAATTACTGCTTGGTGCAAAAAATGTGTTCTATTCATGTTTAAAAATCTTAGGTGTTGTATTCACTCTACTCATTAAGGATTATTGTTGTACAGCTTCTACAAACCATTCTTACAAAGAAATAGTTGCAGAAGTAATTTCAATACATGTTTCATTTAGATGCAAAAAACTGAATTGTAATCAGATGTATACTGGTACTTACTGCCTTGAAATTTAATACATTTTTTTGTGACATCACGACAATCATCTGACTAGCAACAGCACTTTAACATAATGAACAAGTTATTAAAACGTTTAAACTATGATAATGGATTTCATGAAAATAAATGCTTGTCCTTATTCTATAAAATAAAGAGAAAAAGTTACATTTAAAAAAAATTTACATTTAGCATGTTGCTTGGCTGTTAGAAAATCACTTTCTCATCTGTCCTAAATCATAGTCTGCAGTCCACTGCTTAATAAATGCAATCTTCAAGTTATTTATTTAGGCATTTTATAATGTTAATTTAGTACCTTACTTGAGTTTCTTGCTTCAATTGTTTCATTCAGAATTGTGAAGTAAGATTATTCAGTGTAAAATGGTGTAAAAATCCATTGTTGGAATTTTACACATTTCTTTGTTCTGATTATTTTCATCTGTTATTCCATTAGTAAAAGCAAATTACATTGAAGTAACAGTAAAACTCACCCCCTCCTGTTTTTAAACTTTCTTTGTGAGGCAATCCCCACATTCATCCTTTCATTTACTTGCATTGCATCTTTAATGCATACTGTAAAATCTTAAAAATATAAGCATAAATAATAATGCTGCTTATTTCATAAAATATATAAGATTTAAGGCAACAAAATATGTTCTTAAATATTCAGAAAAGTAAAGATACAACAAACACTGAAATAGAAAATAAATGTATATACATCCTTTGGTATTTAATTAACTGTTATGACAGTTACATAATGCAGATAGTTGTCACAGATAGACTGATAGGGTTTTAAGGAAAATAATAAGTAATTTCCTAAATATCTGATGTATACTGGATTAGTCTTTATGGAATGGAATCAAGTGTTACTTTAAATGTTATTTAATTGACTATTCAGAAAAATTGAATGTTGTGAATAAGTGTTTGTCAAGAGAGTGTTTGTCATGTGTAGGCTTCTACGGCCTGTATCTTAATGAGTATGCTTAGCTTCCGGTGAAGGCTGTGCCATCTTGGTCATACTTGTCGACGTTTCACTCATCATGTCGTGAGCTTCTTCTGGGCTCTTGTCCAATCTTTGCGTTGTTGTTCAGGCTTATATCTCCATGGTTCTCCAGTGGCTCTGCCCCTGAGTTCTTTCTTTGAATAGGTGGGCAGGTATCCAACCAAGAACTAAGGGGCAAATCCACCAGAGAACCATGGAAATATAAGCCTGAATAGCAATGCAAAGATCGGACAAGAGCCCAGAATAAACTCACTACATGATGAGCGAAACGTTGGCAAGTATGATCAAGATAACACAGCTTTCGCCAGAAGCTAGGGATACTCATCAAGACAGTTACCCAGTTACCTGTGGAAAAAATAAAAAATGAAAATTTTAGTTCAATATTTCATTGCATACATATCACGTACATGCTTAAACTATTATTTGAATTTATAGCTTCAAGAAACTTAATTAAAAATGAATCAGCGCTATAACATAAAAAAGTGAAGTCTAAATTATGCATTACAGCTACTTGTGATTTTATAAAGAGTATACTTAGAAATGTAGATATGAAGTATTAAGTTGCTCATTAATTTATTTGCAGCACTACCATTGCTATTATCACACCATTTTTCTCAGCTAGTCTTGTAGAAACTGTCCAAAGTGACATTGCCAGTGAGAAACCAGGCATTTTTGATGTCTTTCGAGAGGGTATATGCCGTCTAGTCAGTTGGGGCTCACCACAAAAGGGTAAGCATCCATAACTTAGGTACAAAATACTTAGTTATTATTTTTAGTGGAGCTAGTACCCTGCTGCAGTGCCTTATTTTCAGTAAGGATTAGTTTAGTAATTCCTACAGAAACATTAAATGTTTAATACTGTAGTACACATTTGATTATCAGAGCTAATTGGGACAGACACTATTCTTGCTTATGGAAGAACTTGTAATACAGAAATAATGTGCTAATAAATGATCAAAAAGTTGTTAAAATATTATACAGTGCCTTATTTTTCAGTGGTGGTCAGTCGGCGGATGGGCATAGTAGGCATGGTGCTGCCGCATCGAATATTTCAATTCTAGCACTTAGATTTATCTTGCAAATTATAACTACAATAATCTCGTACCTTTGTCACAGAAGGTTGAAAATTGTCCTTGTGCTGTCATGCATGTCTCATACCTTCGAAGAAAATTTCTGTTGACATGCATTAATTCATCTTCTGAAATTGCAAAAATTTCTCTTCTGATATTGCCTTTCAGTTCTTCCAACATATTCAGATTGTTCCAATACACCTTATTTTTTGAGTTCCTCCATAAACAAAAATTGCATACAGTAAGGTCTGGGGATCGCGGTGGCCTTAGTCCTTTACTGATTACCCTATCTTCAAAAATTGCCCTAATTGATTGCAGTGATAGATGGGGTCATAAGTGAAGGACTATGGCCTCTGTAATCCCCAGCCCCTACAGTATGCAATTTTTATTTATGGGAGAACTTAAAAAATAAAGTATATCGAAACAACCCGCTTACATTGAAAGAACTAAAACACAACATCAGAATATCGAAATTTAACTGTATTGGAACACCACAGTGAAGCGAAAAATTATTAAATTTTAGATGAGTCGTATTTTTTACACATCTGCTTCACTTTCGTACCTATTTTGAGGACATGTTTCGCAAATCATCTTATGCTTCAGTCGCATAAGAGCCGCAGATGCAAACGATGATTTGCGAAACATGTCCTCAAAATAGGTACGAAAGTGAAGCAGATGTGTAAAAAATACGATTCATCTAAAATTTAACAATATCAGAAGTTAAATTACTGCAATTTCAGAAGAAGAATTAATGTGAGTCAATAGAAATCTTCTTCGAAGGTGTGAGACATGCATGGTAGCACGAGGACATCATTTCCAACACCTTCTGTGACAGAGGTATCTGATTATTGTAATTATAATTTGCATAATAAACATAAGCACTAGAATTTAAATATTTTATGCAGCAGAATGCCTTCTGTTGCAGCAGTAACTGCTGGCCGGCCACCATTGATAAATAAGGCACTGTAGTATTTAATTGGAAAAACTATTTATAATCGGTTTATTGACCCTTCGTCACTTACCTTTTTATATTATCAAGGGACTAGTTTCGGAAGCCGTTGCTTCCATTTTCAACCTCTCTCCAACTAGCATCTGTTGTCATCTGCTCTCTTCCCTTTGGCGGTTTCTTTATCAAATTATCTACTGGTGGGATTTCAAAGTTCATTACTCTGTCCTTATTTTTCCATATAAATATGTTCTGCCATGTTGTCAGTTTATTTTGTTGCTAGTTGGAGAGAGGTAGAAAATGGAAGCAATTGCTTCCGAAACTAGTCCCTCAATAATGTAAAAATGTAAGTGACAAAGTGTCAATAAACCGACTACAAATAGTTTTTCTGATTAATTTTGTCGTCACTGTTACTAAATTCCTCCAATCATGCATAACTGTGGTACTTGTTCATTACAATATAACTCATTAAAATGTACGTACAGCTTAAATGAAACAAACAGGTTATAATATTAAATGAGAGGATATCTTTTGTGCAAGCCTTTTATGGTTTTTATGGTTAACCTCTTGGCTCTCTTGGAGGCTGCAGTGTAATGCCACTGTAAGGGCAGTTCATGATCCGGTGTAGGCTCTTCTTGCTGTTCAAGTAGGCTGTAATAGATACAGTCCACGTATACCGTCAGAATGTGATGATTTTGGTCATCTCATTAGTGTCATGCTCCTCTTCAGAATTGATGATATTAACAATAGTCAGTCAGCTGAAGTTGTTGATCTTGATTTCACAAGTCAAAGAAGTGTTACACTAAAACAACATTATCTGCCACAAAATTTACTTATCTTTTTAAGAAAATTGATTAACTATCCACAGAATTCAAAAGACTAGGTTTGTTAGTCCTTATTTATGAAACTAGTCTCTTGAATTCTCTGGATAGGTCACAGATTTTCTTAAAATGACAGGTAAGTGAAGTTTGGGACAATTATATCTTATTGTAATATTTGTATTGCTTCACTGTTGTTAGCTTCTGTTTTTATGTATTTACCCAAGGTTTATTTTTTGCTATCAGTTCCGCTTATAGCTCATTAACTATGTTACCATTTAACCCAGTGTAACACTGATGTAAAAGATATGTTAACTTGAATTTCAGTTAATTCTGAGCAATGTATACATCAGCTTAGTTAACTGTGACTTGCATTTCATTAATAATGCTGAGTAGGCAGTTAGACCACTCTTTAATCTACATGAACCAGATTCATTTGTCTCCATTTTCAGTATGTGTTTTGCTTTAGTTGTTTGCTGAAGATGTGGTGTCATTGCAAATCTTGATAACTTGGTGGCATTAAAATGAATTTTCATCAGCTTTTCGGTGGCAGTAAATCAAAATTAAGTATGTGTGTTCTAATCTGTGTTATAGGTTTTTCTACTGTGAGTTTATTTGGCTGTACATCTGCTTAGCTTTAATATTATGTTTAAAGAAATTTTATGATTACCAGACCAGAACTGCTGTTGGACAGCAATTTTTTTGTTCTTGTGTATTTTTTTATTATGGTTTGTAGATAATGTGCTTCTTACATATAATAAAACTTGTCAATATTTGTATTTTATACATAGGCAAGGCAGAATAAACCACAGTATCACACAAGCATGTGTCGTCGAAAAATGGTACAACATAATTTGCTCTGTCATCACTGATAGTCATGACACCATGAATGAATTACCTTCTTTTATGTACAATCCACAAAGAAGTGTACCATTGGCTTCTTTATTCATGATAAAGTCTAAGTAAAATACAAATATTGCATGGAAAAAAATTAAATAACATTAATAATTTTATATTATATGTTATACTTACATTTATTTATAGTTTATAGTTTCAGCTATATGATTTTAACTTAGAAATCATGATACATGTGAAAGTTGATTTTAATGAAGATCTACAAACTAAATGACCAGTTGCGATTTAAACAAATATTTAAACAGTGTATGTTTAAATAGTTTGAAGTAAATGTGTCAGTCTTATAAAATGCAATATAAGTGGTTGAATATGTGAGCCTGAATACAAATGTTTTTGCTCTCTATCCAGGTCGAATGCTTCCAGTATGGGCACTTGTTTTACCCACAGTGATGTATGGTTTGATCAAATACTTTTTCACCATGCTTATACGTGGTGCAACAACTAGAATACTTCATGCCAGACAGAAAAAGCACCAGAAACGAAAGGTATAATACACTCAACTTTTTACAGGACTTCAAAAGTTCCAACAACTTTATTTATAACACTAACACCATCATCAAATCATCTTATTAGTATTCAGATAATAGTTATAAAAATAGTATGGCTTGCTGTATTAATATTACCCAAATGTGATTTGATTGTAGGGAGCAGTGACTCGAGAGGTGGTGGATAGTGCAGCCTTACAAGAAATTGAGACTACATCAGCTTTTATTGCACTAATTAGTGCGGATGTAGTTTTGTACCCATTTGAAACCATTCTACACAGGTAAAAACCATTCAGTATTGAGTATATCGTTGATTACTGTAGAACAGAACTCTTTTCATAAAATAGTATAATGGGAACAGCAGTAGTTGGAAAAGTAAGATAAGATATATATGTAAAAAACTGAAAAGATACTTTGGAAAAGTAGAATCAGACTGCAAAATTCAGTGCCTTAGCTAGGATTTGAACCATAGCCACATGTTGGCACAATCCTAATTTCTGCTACTGACTTGTGTTTTCTCTAGTAAACCATAAGGCATTATTAAATTCATTTTGAGATAATACACTCCCATGATGACGTATTAAACTTGTAAGTCCTGAACTTCATACTGTACTACCCTTTGGTCAGTGTTAAATAAAGTTTTCCCATTAAAACTATAAAATAGAAGTATTTATAAACAGTGGAGCTTTATCAATAAAATCTTTCTAAACCACTTGTCAAACTATAAAAACACTTTTGCTCACTTACAATTAAAATTAGGACATGTTTCAAGGACCATGCATCCCCATCATCAGCTAATGTTTTACTAGTTCTTCAGGTGACCGCCTCCCTCTGCTGGCGCTGTTCAACGAGTTGAATGACATCATCCACTATTGGTATTTTGAAATTCATGGCTCTCTTTCTATTCTTAAAAATGTGTACATTTTTCCAAACTGTTAATTCCCAATATTTTTTGCTGATACCAAAAGTTTGATTTCTTTAGAAATATTATGACATTTTGACCAAAAATGATGGCCTATGGCTGATCTATCTGTCTGTTTGTATTTAATGCATTTCATGTGTTCTTTCATCCTTGTTTCCATTTTTTTTCCCCTTAAAGTGTGAGTGTGAGTGTCAGTGAAGCAATGTGTCAATAACTTCTCGATTCACTTTTGTGCTAATTCGTGCTTCACTGTCCCTACACTTCTTTCAAGTTTATACTTTGCGTAAATAAGTATTTGAAATTGTATAACAACTAAGTATAAAATAGGTAGAAAAGAACCATACTAGATCAATGAGACCATACATGTAGGTTGCCAATAAAATGTTCAGTTTTAAGCTCCCCTATGGAAACAAACAGAATAGCATTGATCTAATATCTTCTAAGTAATAGATGTGGTGGCAGTGGTGGTAGCGAATAACCAGAGAATTTCTCTTCATTCTCAACTAATTTTGTGTAATTTTGAAACATTAATAGACAAAAGCTTATTTCAGGGAATATGTAATCTTGTTAAGATATGCAATTTATGTTGAAGAATAAAATATATTATATCTTGTGATTTTCAAAATATTTGCTTTGGTTTGCATTTTACAATATAGGGTGCATCAAAAAAATAGATACATATTTTGAACAATCATACAAAATTTATGCTCTGTTCTACAAGGTTCAATTGCTGAAAATGAAAAGCTAGAAGTCCAATTTGAAACATAAATGCACTTTCTGATGCAAATATGGTCACTGTTCAAACTGGTGGCCTTCAACATCAATATAATGCTGAGTACAAGTCGCCACTGCTTCCGTATATCGTACCAATGTGTCCAATGGGATTTCTGCGCACATTACTTAAATCTCGTTCCAAAGTGTGTCTAGGCTACATGGTTTATGTTTGTAAACCTCATCTTTTACTGTGACCAATAAGAAGGAATCCAGCAGCGTAAGGACTGGAGAACGTGGAGGGAAGCTCAAGCATACGTCTGCCATCTTGCAGTAATTTTCTTGCCACTAACTGGGTTGAGTAATGCTGCCATCTGTTGAAGAAAGATAATATTAAGCTTTAAAACTATTTGTAGTTGTAAATATTAAAAGCAGAAGCATTATTAACAGTGAAGTATTCTTCATATTTGAGTTTGATTTATGAGTCACTATGTTTACACTCAAACTTCACTTGTTGTTTAATTGAAACCAAACAGCTGAGGATGAGATCGAATGATCTTGAAAACGTTTCAATTAAACAACAACAAGTAAGTGAAGTTTGAGTGTAAACATAGTGACTCATAAATCAAAATCAAATATTTGTAGTTGGTTTATCGATACTTGTCACTTACTTTTTTATATTGATGAGAGACTAGTTTCAAAGACAATTGCGTCCATTTTCAATCCAACTGGCCAGTTGGAAAGAGATTGAAAATGGAGGAGATTGCCTTTGAAACTAGTCTCTCGTTAATATAAAAAAGTAAGTTACGAGTATCAATAAACCAACTACAAATAGTTTGAGATTAATTTTGACGTCACTGTTACTAAATTCCTCCAAACATATATAAAGATAATATTACTTTCTTCAAAAAATTGAACCTTTTAGCATGGGAAATACCTGTTGAAGAAAGATATTACTTTCTTCCAAAAATTGAACAGTTTAGCATGGGAATTACAGTTTCTATGATGGTTCAAAGTGTATATACATTATTAATTTTTAGATGAGTCGTATTTATTACACATCTGCTTCACTTTCGTACCTATTTTGAGGACATGTTTCGCAAATCATCGTTTGCATCTACGGCTCTTATGCCTATTTTGAGGACATGTTTCGCAAATCATCGTTTGCATCTACGGCTCTTATCTCGATGTATATACATTTTTCTGATGTACCCTGTATTTGACGTAAAACACATTTACATTTAAGTGCCATCTTTTGTTTTTCATAAGCTCATCTTTCTTGTTTTCTAGATTTTCTTCAATGTTTTCTTATAAGTAAATTCTTGAGAACCAAACTTGGAACTTATCTTTATTTATTGTAGAGCTTTTTACTTGACACAGTATACAATTTGGAGAGATATAGATGATAATTTTATATTTGTAGAGTGTTCATAATTATGAACTGTTTTAGCAGATCAAACATTATTCTGCAGAATATTATGTTCTTAACCAATTTAAACTTTTTCCAGTAAATATTTATGATAACGGTAGATAGGTACAAAAATAGACTTTTGTGTGAATAATATTAAGAAGAGTTAGAAAACAAATTAATATTGTGGAGGAAATAAGATTGTCACAAATCACACTGTTGTCATGATAATATGTTAAACCAACTTGTTTACTCACATTTATTTGTTAATTTATTACCCCATTATAATGTACTAGTGAGACAGCACTATTATTTCTTAATATCTGATACTGATACCTGTTTTTAATTTAATACTTGATACTTATTATTAAAATCTGTAATGATGATAACGTTATTAATGAATTATGTTCATATTAGTAATAGTGTAAACACCATTTCACCAATTTTGTTTTTGCTCATTTTCAGATGCCATGAATCATTGTGTCTGAAAACTTGTACGTTGTTTTTCCAATAGAAGTTTGGTAAATGTCACTTGGTGTATGCATGCAACATGTCTCGTTAAGTTTGTTATATTGTGCCACACAAAAATATTCTTCTGTGTATTTTACTTACTGCTCTATTATTATTAGGGCTCATAGATTTATAGACAAAAACATAACAGGTTAGCTGTAATGGAGTAATGTGCACATGTGTCTTGTAAACATAAGGGAAGGGGTGAGGTTGCTTGTAGTTGCACTAATACATATAATGGCAATGATGGTAACCTTCTAAAACTAGTAAAATGATGGACACAGATATACATTGAAAATATATTTCCCAGTAATATGAATGTAAACATAGATCAAAGAAAGATTAATATTGTGACTTTGTGGGTTCGTGAAATTAAAAGTCCGATTGCACCACTCAAAAATGTTCTTTATTTCCACCGAATTACAGTTGAACACTTGCCGATTACACAGAATTACGTAATGCACACAATTACAATTCACCAGTTTGTCCGTTATAGTTCCACTTGCACGCTCACAGTTACGTAAACTCTTCCAATGCACGTACTCAGTCTTCTCGTCCGTTCACTAGCTCGTCAAGCACTGACTTTTCTCCAGCCAGACGCGTTGCTCATATAAGACCAGCTGGCCAATCTAGAAGGTTCCGGATTAGATGAAATATCCCGTAAGTTCGAGAAATCAAGGGCAGCGGAAAGAGACGGCACAGTAATGTTTTTCCAGCCACCCCTCGTTACCGCTATAAGACATGAGGGGGCGTGGCGAACGCCTACCATCTCCTGCTGCTGCTGCTGCCCCCTGCTGGTTCTATAGGGAGTTCCGACGTTCGGGTGACAATATTAACAATTTTGCATAGTATATAATGTAATTGATTCTGAACAGATATACATTGTATTTGTACACATGCTTTGTTATAATGACTAACAATGTACATTTCTGATTCTACCTTCCATAAATTATGAAGTTTACAAATGAAATTAAAATTAGGCAAATGAGTCAACCTTGTGTACACTTTTCTCCACTTTATTCTATTACAAATGAAATCATCTTCTGTCTGTATTGGAACAAGCTCTGTACACCATATGATTTGGCTTGGCAAATTTGAACCAAAAAGATGTGCTGTTATTGAATTACATTTTTTCTAGAATATTCTAGTTCTTATATGTCTTTATAGCACAGTTTCAGGTTTCCTTGCTAATTTTTGTCCTTTGTGCAATATATATACAGTATGTTCCAAAATAACATTGAACGAATATACAGGGTGTCCCACCTAACTCTGCAGCCTAAAATATCTCAGAAATGAAATAAAATATGAGAATTCCAATTGGCCAGGAATGTACCTATGTCAGGGTCTCACACAATGAGAAGGTATGCCCAATCCAGAAAGGTAAACAAGTAACACTTCCAACACCAAGTTGCATTTTTTTAAATGGAACATGTATGTTTATTCTAACAAAATGACAATTAGAGCTACAGTTACAGAGTTACACTTTTCCAAACACATTAACTAGTGGCCTGCGGCTCTCAGAAACTTCATTGTTGTGCATTACACCCGGCATGAAATCACCAGCTTGAAAACTTCGCATCCGCAAGTCTCTGGAAACTTGTGCATAATGTGCGGAACATCTCATCATGCTGGAACCACATTGATGGATGCGTTTTCAATCCCACATCCTCCATGAGAAGGGGTAGAGGGTGTTGCAGAAATAATGCATATCACTGTCTGTTTCATGTTTCCTGATAAAAAATAAGGATCTAAAATTCGGTTACCAATGAGTTTCAAATAGGTGGATAGGACGGGGAGGTCCTGTGCGATGGCCAGTTCGGTCATCAGACTTGACGCCATTAGACTTCTTTCTCAGGGACACAGTGAAAGATAGACTGTATCAAGAACCGCCAATGACAGTACAGAATATGCAACATCGTATTACTGCAGTGTGTGCGGCAATATCTGTAGAAATACAGCAATCCGTGCAACACTCTTGTTACCAAATTCCAAAAGTGTATTGATGCAAACGGAGGGCACTTCAAACATCTGTTGAAGTGACAGGGTTCCATCGCGCAGCACACTGCTGGTGATTTGTAGGTGCATTTTCCATGCCGGATGTAATGCATAACAGTGAAGTTTCTGAGGGCTATAGGCCACTAGTAAATGTTTAGAAAAGCGGAACCAAGTGTGTTATCATTAATTCTAGCTCTAGTTGTCATTTTGCTAGAATAAACATACATGTTCCATTTAAAAAAATGCAAGTGAGTATTGGAAGTGTTATTTGTTTACCTTTGTGGATTGTGCATGCCTTATTTGTGAGTCCCTGACATAGGTACATTCCTGGCCAATTGGAATTTTCATATTTTGTTTCATTTCAGAGATATTTAAGGTCGCACAGTTAGGTGGGACACCCTGTATAGAAGTAGCTGCTTAGCTTCTATGTGACACATATAGATAGTTTTTACCACCAATAGATCTGCATAAAAATGCTCCAGAATGAGTGTGGATTAGGCAGTGACAGAAACAACGCTACGTGCCTCACACTATCGAAGGAATCGCAGGTAGGTGACACATAGTGCCGCCTGTTGTAGCAGTTTGTAAACATACTGGCATACTCCACAGTAGGCTGCCACTATTAAAAATTTCTTTGGCTGATGAAACCACAGTAAAGAAGCTATTCCTTAGTTATTTGTTTATGGGTGTTCAATATGTTCCAACATTGTGCTATAACAGTCCATGACACAAATAAGCTGGTGGACATATGCAACTTAAACCTTTTAGAGGGAAGTTAATATTAGTGAGGTTGAGGATGGAAGCATTAAGTGATAAAAACAGAGAACAATATCAAAGAATTATAGGTAAAGTTAACCAAAACTAAATGTCTTATGCAATGAGACAGGCATTATATTTCACTATAACTTAAAAAGAAGCTGTTAATTTTATGCTAACTGGTTGAAAGTCCTGTACAATTTAAATCATAGCAAAATGAGTAACCTTGGAACTGTCTGAGTCATTATCAACTTTTTCACAAGTAACTGCCCTTTACCCCATTACCTGAAAGCGAGGCTAGGGTCACTGATAATGAGCAATGCTTTTGTTTTCGTGACTGGTGCATCCCAATAACTTTTAAGGTTCACTAACCAGTGATTCCTGCACTGCCTAATCACAAAAGAATGAACATTTAATGCTGCATAAAATTCTAAGGAAATTTCGAAGCTGCCACACCGAAATTCGGACTAGGGACTAGTTAAGTTATAAACTACAAAATGGCTGTATTTGAATTTTTGACTAACTTCTGAACTTTAGTTAATTTTAATATTGTGTACTTCAAGGTAGTCTCACTCTTCACCAGTGTTTTATTTAATATCACTGTTATACATTGGGAAAACTAAATATTTATGAAAATTTGTTGTATGATATATCTGTGTGTTCATGACAGTTTGGCTCACAAAATGCAGACTAAAGGAATAAACAGATGTGCTGTACTATCTCACATCTTAAGTTATAAATTTTCCTGCAGTATTCACTGATTTTAATCTCTGGGGTCAGTAAATATAATGGTAGAGATGGAGCCACCAGGTCATGCTATTGCAGAAACATATAGGGCATCAACTTCATTCACAGCTCAGTTAATGTTGCATGCTATGTGAGCACCTCTACGTCTTCCTGCAATATTTTTCATGTTTTTAGAAGCAAATGTCTGGAATGTTGCATTCGTTCGTTCTTCGTCTGTTCAGTCACTCACACACTTATTCGTCTGTTTGTTCATTCATATTAGTAAAACGGAAGTGCAGTCAAGTTCTGTCAGGAATTGTAGTCCAGTTGGGATATGTGTGAAACAGTAATGTGAATTCTGGACTCCTTTCATTCCTTATGTAGCATAAGAGTGAAACACAACTTTCAGTTGTGTGCAGCTTAAAAATTTAAAATTATCCATGTTTATCTCATACTTTGATACCACCAAGTATCTTGAGTATCAACGTATTGACAGTAGGTCCCACCCCTAAAATGTACATAACATCTAGTGTATTTCAGCCTGTGTTCAAATTTTTTTATATTATTTTTCCATTGCATATGTTTTTTTTTTTTATTTCTTTACATATTTCTTTATTTATTTAGTGCAAAGCTATTGCATAGTGGCTTCTATTGGGATTGGCCCTAGCCACTATCCAGTAGATGTCAATTGCTACAATTCTTACACATCCTTCTTTAAATAATCTGTATGATCTAAAATTTACAGTCTCCTACTCCTTCTCCCAGTTGACAATTTCCATTTTGCTCTAACATAACACAAAAATTTACTTAATGGCCTTACCTCAATCAGATCTGTAAACATTTTCTTTATTCCATTAATTGTACCTAATAGTGGTCCGAACTATAAAGCCCGGGCCTTAAAGTACTTACAGCATAGTAAGTTGCCATTAAGGTAGTTGTCTCATGTGTTTATGAGATCTCCTAGTGGTTTACTGGGAGAACACGAGTCAGTTGGAGAATTTAATGGCATGTTGGCCATATTAGCTCAAATGGTTAGAGCGGCTGGACGGAAACCAGAAGATCCGTGGTTCAAATCCCGGCTATGGCATTGAATTTTCCAGTCTGGCTCTACCTTTTCATAGTGCATCCTACACATGGCTAGTGTGAAAACACAATTAATTTCCATTAATTGTATCTAATAGTGGTCCGAACTATAAACCCCAGACCTTACATTACTTATATTAAGGTAGTTGTCTCATGGGTTTATGAGAATTCCTAATGGTTTACCGGGAGAACACGAGTCAGTTGGAGAATTTAATGTCATGTTGGCACGTTGGCCATAGTAGCTCAAATGGTTAGAGCGCCTGGATGGAAACCAGAAGATCCGCTGTTCAAATCCCGGATATGGCATTGAATTTTTCAGTCTGGCTCTACCCTTTCATAGTGCATCCTACACACGGGTAGTGTGAAAGAACAATTAATTTCCATTAATTGTACCTAATAGTGGTCCGAACTATAAAGCCCGGACCTTAAAGTACTTACAGCATAGTAAGTCGCTGTTAAGGTAGTTGTCTCATGGGTTTATGAGAACTCCCAGTGGTTTACCGGGAGAATTTAATGGAGAATTTGTCATGTTGGCACGTTGGCCATAGTAGCTCAAATGGTTAGAGCGACTGGACGGAAACCCTAAGATCCATTGTTCAAATCCCAGCTATGGCATTGAATTTTTCATTGTGGCTCTACCCTTTCATAGTGCGTCCTACACACGGTTTGTGTGAAAGAACAATTAATTTCCATTTTCTTCATTGTTACAATATTTTTATTTCTCAACCATTTTTCCCTAATTAGTTTATTTATCCATCTATCTGTTCTGCTACATTCCCATATAATATGCTCTCCGTTTTCTTTGTAACCATATGTCGGACAGCAACCTCGCAGTACATTGTACCTTGGATGTCTTAGCTTTCCCTAATTAGTACCACGATATCAGTTCTCTTTCCTTTATTACTGATTTCTAAATATTTTTTTTTAATTTTAATTTTGTTTCAAACATCCTAAAAAGAATCAGTGACTTTTCTCTTCCATCTCAGCCCACATTGCTTGATGATCCATATCCTCAAATCTAGTTCCTAACTTCCTTCCGTAGCCTGTGTCATACCACAGTATATATGTTATGTTTTGTAAGTTAAGTTTTTGCTTAATTATAATTCTGTTTTTGTCAACACTTATAGGTTACATCTGCAAGGAACACGGACAATAATTGACAATTTGGACACCGGCTATGAGGTGATACCGATTCTCACTTCATACGAAGGTTTTTGGGATTGTTATGAGACCACACTGGAACAAGAGGGAGTGTCAGGACTGTACAAAGGATTTGGAGCATTAGTTCTTCAGTTTGTAGCACATGGAGCAGTCATTAAACTTACAAGATTGCTGTTGACAGAGGTGACCAATATACTTCGTTCAAATAAACCCAGTCCTCCGTCCTTTTCCACAGATCAGGTTGAAGTCTACTCTCAACAGCCACCTCCAGCCTTTTCACATACTCAACCAACATACTTCCCTTATGAATAACATTCTATTACATAAATCTTGTGAATAAGAATTATTGCCATTGGCACTAATGTGCTGTAGAGCTAGATAGAGCAATATCCTAATTTTAAGGATGAGGCAGTTTGGAAAATAATGTAACTGTACAGAGCCCTCCAATGAAATAAAGAGGTTTGCTTTCTTAAGGACATAGTTAGAAATTTATATGTATTTAATTTTAAAAATCATTATCACTTTGTACAGTGTTTAAGAGAAACTGTAAACAATTAATTAAAAGCAGTACAATGATGTAACAAAGTTCATACATGGACATATAATCAGTGTTGATTGATTTGTCTATTTGGCACATAAGAGGGTTTATTTTATAAGATTATAAGCTTTGAAATTTGTGATATACTTCAGATTTGTAACATACTGAATGTTTAATTTCTATCAGAAATGTATACATTTTAATATACCTCTTTATATTATGTATAAAAGTAATAAAGTGTTACCACTTCAGTAGGAGATCCCAGGTTGAATGTAAAAAAAAAAAAAATGGTGATTCATATTCCAGGTTTCTGCTTGAGACAGTAGGAGATATAAAGTCTTAGAATGCTGCAAATATGATAATGTATATAAAGGAAATTATGTATATTGTCTTATAGTTAATATATTAAAAATCAATGAACAACATGCTAAGTGACTCTTAGTGTATCTTTTTTCAAATCTATACCGGATTAATAACATTTCTTCAACACTTGCAGTGTTAGAAAAAATGTCTCTGTGCTTGAAAAGTTCCTCATTTCATCTGCAAATCATACAGTCAGAACTTCTAATTACTATGTGCAACAGTTTATGAATATCATTCCAGTTTTACATTATTGCATCACTTTGAAGTGAAAATATCAGGTTTTCATAAATGTAAAAGTGAATCGAGAAGATATTGACACATTGCTTCACTCATTGTTTGTCACAGAACATGTTTCAAGAGCTGTTGCTCCCATCAGCTGATTCTAGACTAGTACAGGTTGTAGTGGTTTCCTCTTTCTCTGTATTGTTGATGATGGGAGCCACAGCTCTTGAAACATGTCCTGTGAAAAACAAGTGTGAGTGAAGCAATGTGTCAATATCTTCTCGATTCACTTTTATTTTAACTTGTGCTTCACTGTTTCTACACTTCATTCAATTATTATACTTTCATAAATGTACTTAAACACCAATGCCTGACTCAGCAAGTGTTTTACAATGATGCAGTGGTAACAACAAACTACAACGTGTGATTTACTGCACTTCATGAAACAACACATTTAGAAACTCAAGCTAGCCTTTCGAAACCTTTGTTTAGAGAAAACATAATGAAGCTATTTTGGCATTTATATCTATAAATGTGAAAGCTATTATTACTCTTAACATTACTTTAACTAACTGGAACATGTTTCAGACACTTGTGTCTAACATCAGCAAGAATCACATCTGTGCTTCCTCCTGTGACTTGTGCATGGCATTTTGTTTGGACATACATCATCTACAGTTCACAAGAGGAAATATAGTAGTAAATCAAGGCTGGTGATGGAGACATAATTAAGAAGAAATGGACTATTTTCATTTCATTTTAATTTTAAAATATGTTTTGATGTAAACACTTTAAACTTTGATAGGTAAACTCAGACTGAAAAATTGAATGCCATAGCTGGGATTTGAATCATAGATCTTCTGGTCTCCATCCAGTTGCTCTTAACCATTGAGCTACCATGGTCATCATGCCAGCAGCTGACATTAAATTCTCCAACTAACTTGTACTTTTCCCAGTAAACCTCTAGGATTTCTCATATACAATGAGATAGCCCGCCTCAGTAGCGTGTCTGCCTCACGTTCAAGAGGTTCCGAGTTCGAATCTCGGTCAGATTGAGTTACCTGGATAAGGCTTTTTCCAGAGTTTTCCCTTATCCTTAAAGACGAATGTGGGTAGCTTTAAGCTCCATGGACCCCAGACACATTTGAGCATCATTTCATCCATTTCATTCATTGTCCGATATGACTACATTGGAGGACATAAAATTACAAAAAAAAAAAAAAAAAAAAAAAAAAAAAAAATTACAATGAGATATGCACAGTTTGTGGCCACTCACTATGCTTTAAGTACTTAAGTCGCAGGCTTCATAGTTAAACCACTATTAGGTCAGTTGATAGAAATTAATCATTTTTCCCACACTAGCCGTGTGTAGGCTAAGGCTTGTTGAGCTACCATGGCCAACTTGCTAGCATGATATTAAAGTGTCCAACTGACTTGTATTTTTCCTGGGAAACCACTAGGAGTTCTCATATACAATGTGATATGCACTGTTTGTGGCGACTTATTGTGCTGCAAGTACTTAAGTCCCAGGCTTCCATAATTCAGATCCCAATTATAGCATTGAATTTTTCATTCTGACTCTATCCATCCAAACCATAGCCTATACACTGCTAATGTGGAACAACTTTTAATTTCCATCAATTAACTTGAAACTTCACGTTCTTCACTTTAATTTGTTAAATCTTGAAAGTATGCTTTTGTACACCAATTCCATCCACAGTCAATATCAAGCTGCTACCACCCCCGTGGTACATTTATTGCTGCTAATTGGTGGAATACCAAAATTTAAGAATCTCTTGGAATTTTGAATTCAATTCAATTCCCCTAGCTGACTCAAATTTTTTCTCATGATGACTAAATGTGTCAATTCAGAGATAACACACCTCATTTTTGAATTACAAATTAGTACGTTAATTGACAAAAATTAGATTTTCAGGCTGGAGTTACTTCCAGGTTGTTATGCTGGCTCTTCTGGAGGTAGATCGTATAACTTCCACTTATAAATACTTGAATTCTCAGGCAAAATAGTTAAAAAAATATAAGGTCAATTAGTATATACTAATTGCTCTTTCATTACAGGCTCAACACAAAATAAGGAGTTTTGAAGGTAGAATCAGATCCCAGCTATGGCACTGAATTGTTCAGTCTAATTCTACTTTTAAAATTCTTAAGGCTGGGTTGGTCCAGTAAAGAAAGTACAACTAATATACAGAAGGTTAAGATCTACACCGAAACTTTTTCAGAGCAAGTGGAGATTTTTAAACAAGTGATTTGTGATAGGAGATTTATGGACTGTTTGTTCAAATGTGGAAGTTAGGACTATAAGTTTCTAAGTGCCAGTATGCCACTGCTAATGATAACACCACTTGAGTGCACAACATGCGAAAATGAAGAGAGGTGTCGGAGCACTCCTTCTGGCGCAATGGGTATGATGTTCACTATCAAATCATAGTTAAACGAGTCAACTTCATTTTTTTGTCATTGCTTTATTTATATTTGTTTGGTTTGTTTTTTAATATTTTGTGTAAGTTTTTAATTCCTGTATAAATGTATGTGTTTTAGGAAGCAATTTCACCTTGTCAGTGCAGCTAATTACAATTCTTTCTAACAAAAGTTAAATCATGCTTAATACTTTCACATGCTGTACGTCTAAATGGGAGGTGGTTTGGAGGCTGAATGAACTTACACAAAATAAAAAGTAAATGCCACTCTTTACGTCAGGTTAACAGGAACTGCTCAAAATGGCGACCTGTGTTTTCAATGTAAGTTGGCAACGGCAAAGGAGCAACTGTCGTATTTTATCCAAAATTCCTTGTGTGTGTCGAATAACTTCACATACTGCTATTATTCTGACAGTTAGTTCCTCTTCTGAGGTAATAGGTGTTTCATACACCAGAGTTTTGAGGTGAACCCAGAAAAAGCTGAGTCAGGAGAGCAACTCCTGGCAAACAACAAACAATAGTTGGACTCTCTGTTGCACTGGCCAATCAGATACACGTTCTTAGTCACGATTCACTATTAGAATTTACACATTAAAAATACAAAGAAAAAAGTTAACTACTTGACAGGAACCAGACCAAGGACCATTGGAACACCAGTGTATAGAATTATGGATTGGGCCACCAGAAATGCTTATAGATACATTGCAATAGTAGGCTACATGAATCAAGAAGGCAGTTAATCAGTGCTCAGTGTTGCACTGGCAGGTTATTTGAGATTTGAGAGATCTTTGAAGCATTTAACCTTGAGAACGCCAATAACGAGCTACGAAGAATCAATATTTCTATACTCGGGAAGCAGTATTAAGACAATCTAATCCAATAATTTCACTCACCTTGTTTAAATACTAACTTATCAGCATCTGATGTCAATTAGGTTAACACAATTAACTGCATTATGTTAAGCTGCAGTGAATAGGCATTGCCTATCTCAACTTGTTTATATTGTGTAGTTTATTAACACCTTGTATAGTAATTACCATGTAATATGGGCACCTTTATCTTTTTCTTCACAATCTGTTGCAATATGCCAGTTTCACAACACTTTCCAGCTGCTAGCAGGGTGTGTTCACCTTGTATTTATTCCTTGTATTCACCATGTCAACTATTCATCAGTTGACATCTGATTGGCAGGGCTAGGCACCTTGGTTTCATTGGCATCGTTTAAGCTCATAAATAGGATTACCACGTGTTCATAAAAGTGGTTTGTTTTGTATGTATGTGCATACAAAATGTATTTGGACTAAAAATGACAGCACCAAGGAGAGAAACAAAAGAAGTCAGTATCATTCAGGAAGTTGAGAAGCATCCAAGACCAAAACTTTAATACTAAGTAGGATTCTGAAAAATAGTGTTGCAATTTTGAGTGAAGAGCAATAACTGCTTTGAAGTCCAAAAAGTGTAAGAATATTAGGCATTCCTAAAATGAGGAGATGGAAGTTATATTAATGAAGTGGTTCATCATGTACAATCATCCTGCTTAGCAGTTGATAGTAGCTTTATAAAGGAAAAGGTATTGATAACTGCTTTAAGGGTAGTTTTGGTAGACTTTAAAGCATCAAACAAATGTTTGGACATATTCAATGTAATGTGCCTAGTGTACCTCTAGATTTTATTAAGACAAAAAAAAATCTGACTTTAATGTAATATAACTATATTTGTGCGTGTTTGGAGGAATTTAGTTACAGTGACGTCAAAATTAAACTATTTGTGGTCGGTTTATTGACACTCGTCACATACTTTTCTTATATTATTGAGGAACTAGTTTCAAAGGCTATTTGCCTCCATTTTCAACCTCTCTCCAACTAGCGTCTGTTGTGTGTTCTCCTCTCTCTGGTGGTGGAACTATGAACCTCTTTGTCAACTAATCTAATGGTGGCATTTCAAAGTTATTATAGGGTCCTTATTTTTCCATATGAATATGTTCTTCCACGTTGTTAGTTTATTTTGGTTTATCACTCCTTTTAATAATTTTGGATTTGGACCAATGTCATGATTTTCGTTCCAAAAATGAAATGCTACTGCTGACTTTTCTTCTTGTTTCAATCTGTTGTATCTAAAGTGCTCTTTGACTCTGGTTTTTAGATTTCTTTTAGTTTGACCTATGTAGCATTTTTCACAATTTTCACAACTTATTTTGTATATTCCGGATCTGTTAACTGATGGGATTTCATCTTTTGTTTTTGAATTTAGCAATTTTAAAATTGAATGTCCATTAGTAGGTCCCAATATTATATTTTGTTCCTTAAAGATCTTTTTATATTTATTACATGTTTTTGGGTGATATGTAAATGAACTGAATATGCTGTTGCTTTCTTTTTCTTTTGTAAATGTGGTTGCTTCCTTAATGATTTTCTTTAGTTTAGCTTTTCTAATTTTCTTAAACACCAGACTTTTGTTGTATCCATTTTCTATGGATATGCTAGGTGTAGTATGGCTTTTTGTTCTTTGACATATTCTTCTTTATCCATGGGTATGTTGACTAGTCTGTGTGTAAGGCTGTTTATTATTCCATGCTTATATATAATTGGGTTGTAGTTATTATTTTTTATGTAATTTTCTGAATGTGTTGGTTTCCTGTAAATTCCAAATTTTAGTGTTATTCCTGATGATATTTAGATCCAAAAAAGAGAGTTGTCCATTGATTTCCATTTCTATTGTGAATTTGATAGTCCTTTCTTGCTGATTGAGTAATTTTAATGTATCATCTAAATGTATATTCGGCACTATTGCAAAGATGTCATCAACATATCTATACCAAACTTTGAAGATCCATGGGAATGCCTTTTTAATTTGTGTTTCAAATGCATTCATAAATAAATTTTCCAAAAAAGGTGAAAGTGGGTTGCCCATTGATAAACCTGATTCTGGTTGTAGTGTTTTCCATTAAAGCTGAAGTTTTGTTCAATGCATATTTTTGTTAGTGAAATGTATTCTTCTACTTCACTACTTGTTTCCATTCCTATTGTAGTTAGCCATTCTTTTTAATAAAGTCTGTAATTTTTCTGTTGATATACTTGGAAATAAAGATGTGACATCAAATGAAACCAATCTGTCATTTTTGTCCAAATTTATATCTTTGATTTTTTCTACCAGATCTAAAGAGTTTTTTAAATTTGCACCTTCAACTATTGAATTTCTTTTGTAACCGTTTGGCCAAATTATATGTGGGGGGCATTTATGCTACTAGTGGTAGGTCTCATGCCTTACCCTGTGTAAACTTTTGGCAGCCCATATGCTCTTAGTAAAGTTTGTAATCCAATATATCCAGAGAAAACATAGATTGTTTACTAGTTGCAATCGCTGTTGGTATTAAACAGAGCTTCTTCTGCATGGCCACGTTGGTAATTCCAGTCTTAAGCATCACTGTTGCAAAAAGTTGAGGTATAAAATACGTTTTCTCATGGTTAATTGTTTTCTCACAAACTGGCATGTCAGAACAGTACCATTGGTAGAAGCGTATCTGAACTGAATTCACAGACATAACCATGCAGTTTACTACTTAATTGTGCACTTTCAGTACATATTTGGTTGTCCTATAAGTAATGTCTGTTTTTTATTTTGGTTTTTGGGAAAATTTATTGGGTTTGTTTGGTGTGGCAATGCTATATGTAGGATGTCATGGCTAGTGTTGTGTATGTTGTGAGCATGTATGAGTCTTCAGTTGTTAGTAAACAATCACAAAACAGCAAAGTTTGAGAGTCTTTCTAAAACACTACTGGAAACAAGATTGTAAAGCCGCTGCCGCAGCTCAAAGGTTATGTGAAGTGGAAGGGAAAGTGTCGTTATTGAGTGTGTGGCACAACGATGGTTCCAACGTTTCAACAATGGAGATGAAACTTTAAAGATTTACCACGTTTTGGAAGAACTAAAGTATGGAATATTGAGGATACATGTCAATTTTTACGAGAGAATCTGCAATAAAAGTAACCATAGGCTTTCAGAAGAACTTGGTGCATCAAAAGATACCATACATCGCCACATTAAGACACTTGGAAAATCATACAGAAGCTGTACTGTACCTCATGAACTGACACCTCAGCAGGCTGAATGCAGGGTGGATATCTGTTATCAGCTTACCTGTAATCCCATAGATAATAGATTTGTCAGGCAAATTGTCACTTGTAATGAATAATGGGTATATTACCAAAACCCTGATGGCTTGAATCCTGCCAACATGCCAAAGTCATCGTTAAAATAAGTCAGTTCGGCTTGATGAGTAATGTTGTGTGTCTAGTGGAATTTTGAAGGTGTAATTCACTGGGAGTTTGTTCCAAATGGGTGGGCAATTGATGCAGATCTTTATTCTCAACTACTGGAATGAGTTTATCAAATTTTTAGATGGAGTTACTCAGCATTAGTTAACCGAAATAGAGTTCTACTTCAACAGGACAGTGCAATACCCCACACTGCATGAAAAACCATGGAAAAAATTCAGGAATTGGGAGGAATCGAACTGCTACCACACCCAATATACAGCCCTGATCTCCACCATCAGATTATTGTCTTTTTCAATTCATAGCCCATTTTCTACGTAGAAGAAATTTTGACAACTTTGAAGCAGTACAAATGGGTGTCACCGAATTCTACACAAAACCAGAGACTGGTACCATTGTGGGTTAATAAACCTTGCTGAATGATGGCTCGAAGACCATAGAATCTAATGGTCTATACTTTGAAAATTAGTTAATTTCTTGTCAGAACAACATTGCTTATAAGACAGTATCTATATTGCAATGATAATCAAGTTCAGTCCCAAACTAACAGATCTCACTTGCTGAAGCCTGAATACTTTCTATCAGAGATTGAAAAAACTTGATTGTGTACTGTCTCAAAAAGAGGGGTGTGAGAAGAGATTAGAGAATTTGAAATATGCAATAGCGGGATCTGGAGAAAAAGATACTTTTGTAGAGCTACATGGCTTGAAAGTCCTGCGCTGTGATGTAGCGAGCTAAGGCAACATGCCCTGGTCCCTGGCCACAGAAAGTGGCCCAGGTTTGATCCCACCCATAGGGTGCAGATTTTAAGTCCCGGGTATAGGACCAGTGCCCATTCATCATCGTGAGGAAAATGAGCTTATGCTAGCTAAGCGTCCCTGGTCACAAAAACCAATGTTCCGGCTGAGGGATGGCAAGATGCTGACCACATATCCTCCCCGTATCAGTTGGATGATCACCCACCTCTGCCTTGCGTAAGTGGGCGTGAGGCCAGCATGTGGGTTGGAAGACCTTAGCCCTTTCAGGGCTGTCGCACCAGGGTTTATTTTATTTTATTATTTCTTTTTTTTTACGTAGTTTGAAAAGGGATAAGTTCACCATTGGGTGAGGGAGGCGAATAATACAAATCTAACAAAAGACACTTGCAAACATGCACTTCTGTCACACCCTCCATGTAATACTTTCACTGGTAAACTCCAAAGTAACCTGTTCAAACACTTCTTGGAAATATATATATTGCTGGAGAATAAGATTTTTAGCAAATATCTGTGTGAATACATATTTTTTATTCATACAACCATTATTTTTTGTTTTTGTATATAATGAATGCGAACTTTTTCTAAATATATTAAATTTAAAAATAAAAAAAATATGTAATAATAAAGTTAAAAGGCTAAAAATGGCAGTAAACTTTAAAATGGGCAAAAAAGGCAAACTAAAAATTGTGTCAATTATTCCTAAATGTATGGAAATATTCTTTATCTCTAATAGGCTTTCATATATACTCTCCGGTTAAAAAAGGTGTTTTACCAAACATCTGGGCTGTAGTCATAATCATGTGCAATAATAATTTTGAGCCTTTTCTTATGCACTTACCTTACAGTTCCATTTTTACAGTTTCGTCTTATCATTTTAGTTACTATATACTTTCAAACTGTTCTGTAATATCTTTGAGTTTAAATGTTATTAACAATAAAATGATTAATTTATCTTACTTTTTTATTGGTTTTAAAAACTTTCGATATAATTCATATTGGGCGATGAATGAAATGATGAAATTATGCTCATATGAGCCAAGTGTTCATAGAGCTTAAGAGATATGCATCATTCATCTTTCAAGGTTAGGGAAAAAACTTTATCCAGTAAAAACACCCTGACCAAGATTCAAACAGAGAACCTATTGAATATGAGGCATACATGCTGCAGAGGTGGCTAATTTGTCTAAATGATAAAGATTAGACAATTTAAAATATTAAAGCAAAAGGCTGTAGTATCTATATGGACTATGTAGAAACAGCTTGTCTGATTAGTGCATAACCATTGAACAGTTCTGAAAACACTAGACACTTTGAGGTAGACTGACATTGGTTGCCAAGCACATCAAAAGAATTTGTTTAAAGGAAATATTTTATACTTTCACATTAGCCATCTGTAGGCAAAGTATGGAAACGTAGAGTCAGACTGAAAAATTCAATGCCATGGGTGGATTTGAACCATGGATCTTCTAATCTCCATCTGGCTGCTCTTAACTATTGAGCTACCATGTTCAACATACTGTCTTGACATTAAATTCCCCACCTAAGTTGTGTTTTTCCTGGTAAACCACTAGGAGTTCTCATAAACACATGAGACAACTGCCTTAATGGCAACTTATTGTGCTGTAAGTACATCAAGCCCTGGGCATTATAGTTCAGACCACTATTAGGTCAATTAGGGGAAATTTTCTCCATGGCATTGAATTTTTCAGTCTGGCTCTACCTTTCCAATTTGTTCAAATGTGGAAAATGGCTTATGAAATAAGAAAGAGGATATCAGAATGTTAAGAGTCATTAATAAATATTATAGAGGTTGGTAGTTATTTTACTTTGAAGAAAGGATTGCGAAAACAGTTCATTTTACATAATATGCTATAATTTTATTTGTTTCTAAACTGAAAATAGTAGAAAAATGTATCTTATGCTTCAGTAGCTACATTTCAGACAACATTGGAATATTTCAGTTTCTTACAGCAAAGTACATCACAGTAATATAAAAATACAAATGTTTTGTTTTATACTACATTGGACTTAGTATTTTAATATCCTTTTAATCACTACACAGATGAAATTTAGGACAGCAATCATCATTTAGTTTCTCAAATCCTGCTAAAAACTACTTTGCAGAAAACAAGGCAACTTAGCTTACAGATTTTATATTATGCTATGTGGAACAATGTGTGTTTTACTTACATACTCACTAAATCATCAAATATCTGATCAAAATATATTTTCAGCTTACTGATAACAAAATATATTACAATAACTTTCAAGAAAGTATCATTTTATAGTGATATCTTAAAATTGCAACCTTACCGAGAGCTTTGTCACAAACGTTTATTTCACTCTGAAGAAATGCAGTGGTAAATAAATAAATACAGTATGCCTGCCATTGGTTTTAGGTTTGGCAGAAGTAAAAAATAAAAGAACATCAATTATGAAATATTATCTAGTGATGTGAATTATTAAACATGTAATTTTAATCATATATGTTCATGTGCACACTTGAGAGAACAGTAAAAATGCTTCACAAACAACCATTACAGGGGTGACTGTGTAGTGTGTTTCTTTGGGATCATTATTGGTCCCTACTTTTTGAGTATGAATAAGAAAGTTGTCATGAGTGAGAGAGGTTGTGCAGATATTAAGAGACATATTACAGGGAGGCCTTTTCTTTCATTGATATTGGTCTACGGCACATACTGCTAGACACTTCTCTCACTCTCATACCGGACATCAGGCTGATCATCCAATCCAAAGTTTCTGCTCTTCAACTGGCATCTCCCTGGGCTCTCACTTGTAGTACCTAAGGCTGTAAGTCCTGTATATGAAGAGGAAAAACGGTTGAAGAAGAAGAGTGCTAGCTGAAACCCCAGACCTGCTGATTTATTTTTGTAAAGGTTTCAAATCAAATCTATCCTGGATCTGAATCACAGATATAAGCTTAAGTTCAAGAAATAAATGAAACATCAAGTTTATTGGAAAGTGACATGAAAATGAAAGATTTCATAAACTGAGGTACTGAGCAGATCCCTTGGAATGTGCAATTTTAAAAAGATAAGCTTATTTCAACAAATTATATTGTTAAATCATAAGCAGTGTTTTTCATATTTCTAAACTTCATGGTCTCTTTACAGTTGCATGTTGCAGTTCATGGAAGCCAAATCTGTAGTTATAATTTTATACAAATAAAACAAATATTTAATTTTAGAAAGGAACTATACAAAATAGTAATGTTTACACATTTATAATGAATACTACTGAAATATATGCTCCCTAGCATTTGTTTAGCATTGGTATTAATAACATCAAGTAATATAAAATAAAAATAAGTATATCAGAGAGTGGAGTGCCATTGTTATTAAAATTAGGAAAATGAATCAACCTTGTGTAGAAAAGTGTATACAAGGTTGACTCATTTGCCTAATTTTAGTAACACCAAGTAATGTTTATATCTTGTGCTAGTATATCGCAGTCTGCTGACATTCTCCATGGTCTAGGGCTAACTTGCTAGCCTCTGGTTTCCGGGGTCATGATTTCAAACCCAGTGGAGTGGAACGGATCTTTGCAGGCATAAAAGTTCTTAGCAGCTTCCTTTGGAATGGAAAACTAAAGTTGATGGTTCTATGTCACAGATCAGCATGTGAAAGAACTTCAAGCATGATAAAGAGGGCTCAGAAAAATTAAGCAGTCTTTCACACCCAATATAGAATGGGATGCTAAGAACCATAGATGTTAAAGAGCATGCATAAATAAAAACTTAGCATCTCAATTTATTGTAGTCTGCCCTAATGCTTTCTTTGTGCAGTCTGACAATAGAGGTGTTACATTAAGTCTGAATTGCTGTTAGCCTAATTTCAAAAAAATACATTTTGAAAGTGAGAAAATAAGTTAAATATTTAATTCATGTTTCCAAAAATCCTAAATCAAATGTAGAACAAAGTGCTAAATATCATAGAAAAATTAAATTAAATTGTAGATGTCCCTTAGGATGTCTATACTTTATAATAAAGTTAACATTTTCTTGTAAGTGAACTTTGGGAACCACATGATTCTGCAGTATCTAAAAAGGACTATTACAACTTTGATAAAAGTCCAAGAAGTAGTTAGATAAGCATAAATGGCCTGCAAGGGATGTGACAACTCATATTGCAGAATAAGTTTTCCATGTTTCTCATTAACTGTATGTTTTCCTTGTAATAGTTTTAGGATTCAGTTGACCTTGCAGTCATTGATGGAGGTTTGAAAATTTGGTTTTAAACCAAGACAATCACCATTGGAGGTAAACACATACATTTTAATAAACAATGAATTTATATCCAACATATTTAGTCCTCTTTCACAAATATTGCTCACTCTTCTTCTCTGGCTTCTTTGTATCCGAAAACTTTTCTTCAGTCACATTAGTGAGGCCATTAATATAGAGTGTTCATTTATTTTTGGACTTTTGTGGGCAAGAGTTTGAAGTAATGATTGATTAGCATAGTGAATTTCATACATATCAACATTAAAAGAAAAGTACTAACAGTTCCACCATTAACAAATTATAAGATTCCAGTCTAGTTACTACATCTGCAAAGTCCTATATGCTCGATGTCACCACTAGGTTACACATTAGCATCAGCAGTGCTTCACCTTAAAAGGACAGAACTGAAAAGTAAA
Source organism: Mantis religiosa (assembly GCA_030765055.1). Classification (NCBI taxonomy): domain Eukaryota; kingdom Metazoa; phylum Arthropoda; class Insecta; order Mantodea; family Mantidae; genus Mantis; species Mantis religiosa. Next base: position 110,404,648 of record CM060955.1, on the reverse strand, counting down.
GGATGCAGAAATGTTATGCATTAGTTCAACTACTTTTATTATGAACACATTTTCTAATGGGCAATGCTAACAATCAAAGAAACTTAAAAAGTAACATTAAAAACTAAAAGGTTTTTCATGAATAGAAGAAAAATCCGAAGCTATCTAAGTGAACCATAATGTGGTCGAACAATGGAGTATAGGTAGTTCTTGTGGTTCACAGGAAAGAAATGGAACACCAGGAGAAAAATTATGTAGAAAGCCATTTTGGGGTCATGTGGGTAATGAGAGGGTGTGTATGAAGGCAAAAAGGTTCTTTGATATCTGTACATGTTTGTTCTGTCCAACACTGCTGACACTATCAATATCAAATATCCAAACAATTGGAAAAATTATTAAATTATAGATGAGTCGTATTTATTACACAGCGCTTCACTTACGTACCTATATTGAGGACATGTTTTGCGAACCATCGTTCACATTGTTGGCTCTAATGCAACTGAAGCTTGATCCAGTGGTGTGGATCAGCATGTGCTAGTCACATTAGAACCAACGATGCGAACAATGTTTTGCGAAAAATATCCTCAAAATAGATACGTAAGTGAAGCCAATGTGTAATAAATATGACTCATCCATAATTTAATAATTATTTCGCTTCACTGTGGTGTTCCAATACAGTTAAATTTTGATAAATTGGAAAAACGTTTGAATATAAATAGACACTCAGTAGAACCAACAAACACTATTTCCTCTTAACTGGATGGTGTCACTGTCAATTCCATCAAGACAGTTCCTTAAAATAGAAGGATGTCATAAATAAAAATATCAATGAAGGAACTTTGTTTCCCATCTTTGCAAATTTAAGTTGGTTTAAAGAATGCACAGTATTTATAAATCAAGTGTTTTAGTTAATTATCTGTGAAGAGTAGTCATATGGAATTTGACCAATTTTGTTTATATATATATTATTCTTTATTAATAATTTGATCCATAATTCTTATCCTCTCGGAATTCCAGCACGTTCACAAGGAGTTAGCTGGATGCATGTCCTAAGAAGACTAAGCTATAAAATTATTTTAACAATCTAGCAACAACAGTTTTTGATTGGTCACTTGTACAAATTTCCTTTTCGTTGTTACACAGTACATGTTTCTTGCTGAGAATTATTTTGTACATTAGTGTTGCAAACTCAACGTTGAACCTATAGTTGTTGGAGCACCAATAATTGGCCATGATTGGCATGCTGTCACAGGAACATGGTTAATTTCTGGCTGCTGCAGCAGCGTAGGTGGTACCACTGCCTTACAGCTGGAGGATGGAGGTTCAGGAGTCCTGGAAGTAATGAAACTTTTTAGGATTTCATATAATGTTCATGTAAAAGCAAACTGCTTTTGCAATTTTAACAGCCTTGTTACTCTATTTAAGTGCATCTATGAAAATCCTAACATTGTATACTCTTCTTCTGATTATTTTTATTTTTATCGTACACTAAGAATATAAAACATGTAGTGCACATAAAATGTTAAAGACCTATGTCAAATGGTTCTTAAAGATACTGTTTTTATTAATAATTAATCCTTTTAATTGGTAAAATGAAATGCTCCTTATGGCCTATCATATCTCCAAAAAGGGGTTTGTTGCAATGGCACAGTCTTATTTAGTCCACAATATATCAAAAGTATGTATAAAAATATATAAGTATCTATAAATTATGTGCAAATAAGAGTACTATATGTGCGCGATAAGAAGAGTGATCAGGTTCCAAGTCCTCATTTGGTAAGTTTCCGTAAACATAGATGACAACTTTGAACTTTGAAATGTGGTATACACTGACATCTAGTGGCTAATATGCTAAGCTTTATCATGTCTGCCATATTTCGTGTTGATCAATTTTGAGGTTAATTAGCTAACCAGTTTACAACAATCGTATGTTAGAATTAGAATTTTAGTTCGTCCTTGGCAACATATACATGTTATGAGACACGTCAAAATGTATAAATACATTATTTACATAAAGTCAAATTGATTACATACAATATACACAGTAAGCAACTTTTCTATGGTTTCATGTAGTAGTATTTGCATAGACTAAGTTACTACAAGAAATGTCATAATATGAATATTACAAGTTTGAGAGTGTACTATGCTCCCAGTGCTCATTTACATGGTTATAGTTCCAAAAGTTCATTAACCATATAGAAACAGTGTGCATACAAAAATATCTTAACCTTATTCTTAGTGTATTATTGATGCAGCTTGTTTAAATGAATTTGGAAGTTTATTATATAACATTATCCCTTTGTAGTTAAAGCTTCCTTCATAAAGGAAGGTGCACTCGAATTGCCAGTTTATCCTTGTTACAAGTGTGGTGGTAATGTACATCAGCATTTACTTGAAAATGATTTATATTTGTATGAACATTTGTGGATGTTATGGCTCTCGAAAGGGGACACATTATTATTCGTCTACCTCCATATAACTGTGATCTGAATGCAATTGAGCTGGCATGGGCAAAACTAAGGAAAGTTTTCAGAGGATGCAATGTTACTTGTGATATCTTTGCTTATCTTACACACTATTTTTCTGAACTGTGTTTTTCAAGGTTGACCACACTGCAGAAACAAAGGAGTGTTAGCTCTCGCTTCTTGCCCTCTACGCGCACCACACCGTAAATCCAGTGCTCAAGTTATCTTGCGCGTACTGTAATTTCAAGTGAGCATTAAAGCAATATCTCATTATACTCATACTGAGGAGTTTCATACTTACAAAACAACTTGCAGTGATTAACTTAGATTGTTAATCTGTTAGATATAAATATCATGAGAAAGTATGCTTATACTATTCCTGCAATTAATTGTATGTTATGTAAAACTCATTCCTCATAAAACTTCTTCAGAATTAATATGTAAATAATATAGTATACTACCAACAAACTGTACAATAAATGTTATTCTTGATGATCTAAATCTTATAGTTAGATCCCTTTGACCTAATCTCATTCAAGGGTCACAGATAAAAATAGTATAGTATTACCTGGACAAGGTGAGTGCAGTCCTGCTACAGTAGCGGAAAGCAGGTGAACTAACACGATGATGACACAAATATGTCACAATATGCTGTACAATCTGATTTACAGATATTAGCATGCCACATGATATTTATGTGCTAGTGAGGGAATGTAAAGGAAATAAAGTTGTAACATTAGAAAGGAGGTAAATCTCCTGCAAATAGAATTTTTATACACAGGCGTATAATTAGAAGAAAATATCAGGAATATTATGAGGTTAGAAAAGAAATTGCTGCAGTGCAAAAATTATTGAACTGCAGGATTTCGAGTGAAAAAGTATAAGTGTATTGAACAAACACCCTGATATGTGGCTGAGAGAGCAGTATATTTTAGAACATTCAGAAAGAATGAACTCGGGGAAAAATAAGTCAAGAATGTATGCAAATGACAGTGCTCGATAACGTTTTATCATTGTACATGCTGGCTAGGAGATGGGATTTATTCTAGGTGCTTGTCTGATTTAGATTCCATATCCAAAACATCTGACTACCCCAACAAAATGGACTATGAAAACAATTCCAAATTTATAAAACCAACAGATACCTAGATTACCAAAAAGGAGCATTGTCATTAAAAATGCTCCACACCACAATAAAGAAGACTAACAATTGAAAGTGAGAAATACAGGAATGGCTGCAGAACATTTAGTTAGTTGTATTATTAACTACTGGTGGTTTTAAGTGCCTTTCTGCCTGGATATTTTAACTAAAATAAATGTCTGAGCTTCTCGATTTAATTATAACCCTAACAGAAAATATCAGTGAGTTGTTATCATTGTCCAAACCAGACAATACATGAGGGCAGGCAAGCCATAGTGGGTAGTAGAGGCACTTCCCGATGCAGAATTGCACTCGCCTTGGTTAGTTATATAGTGTAGTGTTTAAAAAAGGTGTAAAAATAGTCTAATTAGGAACTACAAATGATTTATGTGCAAAGACTGCAAAGGGTTCAAGCTTTTTAGTTTCAAAATATGAGATCCTTGCCTTAGTTTTAGCTTAATCATACACTCACCTTAATTGCTGCATTTCCCAGCATTCAGCGTATAATTGTCATAAACTATAACTTGGATTTCGTATCAGGAGTTGGTCACGCTCGATTCCATTGACAAGGTTGGTAAGGAATTCTCTGGAAACAGAAAAAGCTACATGGCATTATTACTAAAATAGTAAAAACATGGTTACAGAGAAATGTTAATAACTGAATATTCAGTGAATCTACATTACTTAGATTTATATACAATATTAGATGAATTTCAATTAGGTTAGTGTTATGTTCATCCAAACCTCAATTATATTGTACTGCTAACATTAAGCTATTGCATCTTTGTTTTTAGAGCTCATAAAAGCAATCAGTTTTGTTTTTTTCTGGTGTAATTTATGTCCTCCATTGTTAAGTCATATTGGACAGTGAATGAATTGGGTGAAATGATGCTCAAATGAGTCCAGGGTCCATAGAGCTTACAGTTACCCGACATTCGTCCTCAAGGATACAGGAAAACCCCGGAAAAAACATTATCCAGGTAACTCACCCTGAATGAGATTTGAACATGGTGACGAAGCATAGCATAACGTTTAGGGAAGAAGCTCCTATGTATCTGCAACTCATGGACTTGTTGTTGACTTGAAACTTGTTGTCTGTATACAGTTAGCACTTCCGTAAACGTCATGCCATGCTTTGCCCTTGAAAACAATTCCTCAGTTAGCAGAGATTTTAAAGTGTGACTTACTGAACAAAACTATTTTTTAATTTTTCCTATAGTCTTTTCTCACAAGGGGTGTAATACATCTATAATGCTAAAACTCATGTAGATTTTTCACATAGATATTAGAAGTAATAATTTTATTTAATATATCTAACAATAGGACTATGAGAATCTAATATAAATTGGTGTGCAGAGGCATCTGGAAACATTAGTAACAAGATAGTCAATTTAGAACTTCTTACTTCAACAGCCCCCTTCCCACTTCTCTCCCTTATTTGTGCAAATACACACATATTCGACACAATATACCAATTCAATGTTACTGACTTCTTTGATAAAGAATCTATGAAGAATCGTAAAGCTCCCCCAATTGCTGGCCATCTGAATGTGCCAATTTTCCAATCACAATTCATAAGTATCATGATTACTACTGAATACTTAGCTGTTGCAACTGATATGAATCCATGAACTACAGTATTGTTAAATTTGAAATACTTTCTCACAATTTTCATTGCATTTATTATTTTAAAAATCTGGGAGAAACCTTATCCTTGTTGGGGCCGTGAGACACAATTTAAAAAACTGGGACATGTGCCAGGAAAACAGGACTGTCATCTTAATAATATGCTTATTTTTTTGCTCATTTAGCACTTATACTGTTGAATATATTCTAATCATAGTTCAAAAGTCTATTATAAACTGCAGATTGCTATCAATTTGGCATTTGTATGACATATGCATATAAGCATACTTTATTTCACAATCCAGAACATAAGTTTAAATTGTGAAATATTTACAGTGCAGTATTTTAAGTCAATATAACTAAAAGCTGGAGGCATGTTCGTCTTTCCATAGATATTGTGACTTTGTGAGATCATGAAATTAAAAGCCCAGGTTACAAACACTAAAATTTTGCTCTTTATTTCCGTAGAAACACACTTTGTCAACCTTTACTGTCTGGAATTATGTCATACACAATACAACTTGCAAGGTCAACGACCACAACACAGCTCTCAGAGCTGTTCAAGTACGCGAGTTCAATTAACAACTGTCTGACTGTGGCAGGCAGCGGCTCCTTTTATAGCCACTCACTATTCCAGAAATTTGTGGAATGTTCTCAAACTATCAAGACGGCACTAGAAGAAAGACAAACTCTCCAGAAATCCATCTCCCCCCCCTCACTGCCGTTTCGGTGAGCTTTTATCTCCACACTGAACTGCACGTCTCTTTGAACTTGTCACCCATGCCGCCTCGAATCGACAAAGTGTTTGCAATAGTATATTTTACAGGGACTGTACTGTTATAGCTTACACATGTAAACAGTTGCAGATAGACCTATAGCGTGACTGCCTCACTGCAGCACAACCTGCAAGCATCATGAACTATGCACTCTGGAATTGCACTTAAATGCTTATATGTACATGCTGTTATTTATTAACTATAACATCATCACAGAATGCATTGTACTGGGTTACAATGCGAATTCATAAATTATTAAATGTGAAATTTTGACATCACATGATATCAGAGGTGCAAATGTAATGAATTCCACTCTGTCGTCTGGCATGTTTTCCTTCTTACTAATCTTCAAACTTTCACACATAATTTGATAACCACTATTTTTGTTCAAAATGTTCTGGAATTTAGCTTTCACCTTTTTGATACCTGGCACAAGAGGTATACTATTAATTGAATTAGCTGACTCTTCTATAATGCTTATGCTCTTGGACATTTCCAAACCTATTTTTTTTTTCTAATTATTTAATAGCTAAGGACAACAAAACAGTCTCATTATACTACACCTTAACAAGGCGATGTTTCACAAGTTTGCAGAGTACTACATTCTTTTTGACGTTTGCTTCTAGTGGCAGTTGTTTGCACATTTCATGGCTGTGCTGTATATTTGACGTTATTCATACTCTATGTCCAGCTAACCTTTATCTCCTAGCAGCGCACATCCCTCTAACCTTTAGATATAACTAAATATTACAGCTTGCACTTAATGTTACAAGAGCTTGCAAATTACCTTTTTGTTACTTCTTGATTCTGGTTATAAAGCTTATGGAATATTACTCAAAGCATAGTAAGCTCCTCTTCTGACCCATATGTTTTAAACCATTACTTAGAAACATGCAAGAAACTGCAACTATATAAGAATTACAGCATTTCCAAGGACAAATGCAGAATTGAAATTGAGTTTTTATTTATGATGCTCTTTAATTCTCATAGACCCATTTTACACTGAGCATGAAAAACATCTTAATTTCGCTCTGAGGTTTCTTTATCAGACTTGAGGTTCTTCTGTGTACTGTAAATCAATGACACAGGGCCACTGATTTTACTTCCCATCTAGAGGAAGCCATGCCAAAGGACAAATGCAGAATACATCATCAGTTTCTTGATATTTTCTTGAACTTTAATGGCAATTATTGCATGGCATGGATCAAAATCGCTACACTTCTTGCAGCGCAAAAAATATCCCTGGTCTAAACAAATGAGTGTACCACTGCTGCAGTATTTCAGATGTATAAAATAGTTCATAACTGTAGTGGATTGTCACCCTTTTGTACTTCAAATAATAAATCTAGTGAATAATGATTGTATTTTAATAATCATTTCATTTAAATGTAATTTATATAGTTAGCTTATGTTTATTGCAATAGCCATGAAGACATCAATATTCTAGGAGTGTGCCATCAGAGTTGATTATATAGCAGTTCAGAACATATAATTAAAGATAGAAGCAGCACAATCCTAAGTGATGGAAAAAATTATGCTTTTGAATGTGTTCAACTTTATATTTCTAATTATCATCCTCTTCCTGGAAATAAGCATCTCCATGCCTGGGGTGTCTTCAGTTAACAAATGGGCTCCATATATTGTTTGCTGGAATCAAGGTTTCCCCAAGGTTCATCGACCAATGAGGAGCATTGTAAACCAACCATCCAGTTTATGTTTGAGCATTATGAACCCTGGCTGATAAGGACAACATTATATTAATTTCAGAAGCTGCTGGTGTGTCTGTCAATGCTTGGAAGCAAATTGTTGACAGGCTGATTATCAACCAGAAAGGTTCTTCAACCATTATCACTGCTTCTAATTCCTTGTTAAATTAGGGCATTCAATTTTAAAAATGTAGTGTATTTCTTTAATTCTAAGTGCTAGTGAAGTAAAAGATAGTAAGAGGTTAGGATAACATTGGTAGGTATCAATGAAGTTTCTTAAAATCCCAAAAATTAACAGGTAAGTTGCTGTTGAGGGCGAAAAGAAGATGCTCAACCATGCATGTATGATGTCAAGCATGGAATAAAAGTAGGTACATGGGTTGTGTTGGAATCCATTCTTGGCATGAAGGGATGATTATATAATTGAATTCATAGAAATAATTGCCACTTTCTCCATAGTAATTATAATGCTAAGATAATTTGTATATCAAACTCCTTTTTGAATGTTCTCTAATATATCCTGGTATTAGAAGAGGAGGTTTACTGTATAATAAATAGGATCTATTATCATCTACAAGTACATATGATATCATGCACCCATTCACTTTTGTGATATATAGTTGGTATCTGTGTTTGAGGGCCAAAGTTCAGATCTTGGTTGTGGTAAATTGCTGAGTAATATTTTTTACTAAGATATTTCCCAATAATAAATTTTGGATAATTTTCAACCCAATAGACTCCAAAATAATTTCATCATCATTCTATCCATTTCACCCACCATTTGTGAAGATATGAATTGTTATAAAAGGAATCTTAAATTATTAAAAAATATCAATTGGCAAAAAGTAACTTTTCCCTCCCTTATATCATCATTCCATTTTTTCTTTTAGATAAAAAGAAAAAGTCTTAATTCCTAGCCTAAATTAGTTCATATATTAAACTTTTGAGTAAACATACTCACCAGGAGAGGAATTCTGATAGTGTTGATTATTTTTTAATATCTTAGAAAATCTGCGGTTGCATTCACGCCAAAAATTTGTGGAATAGGAACCATACAACAGTGGGTTCATACAAGAGTTTGAAACAGCCATGATGAAGAAAGCATCCTGGACTCTTGCATCCACTTTCTGTGCACTTTCACGATCAAACATATACCTGAAACATTTTCACATTCACAACAATAAAATCAGGTTAGCTTAAGAGAGTACAATTTGAAAGCCTTTTAATGACTTTTCATGAAGCAGTTAAGCAAAATGCACATAAGAACAGATGCAAGAGAGATCAATTTTTATTTTGTCTAAAGTTTGTCTTATGTGAAGTAAATATTTAATGCAAAAACTCAATTATTAAGATTCTACCAGATGTAAATTTTGTCAAGGCCATGAACCCAAATAACAACTTAAAAAGAGGTCTCCATGTGTGCATGTGTAAAACAAGTAAACAAATACAGATGAAGAGAAAGTGAGAGGAGAACAGTTATATATGGAAACTTGGATTTATTACATTCATATTAATTTTTCTAGACATTATCACTTTGTTAGACATTGTCTAACAAAACCTATGTTTTTTGTTTTAATTTTTCTATCTATTTTAGGTTAATTGAGACAAACGTTTGAAGTAATAGAACATTCTCAACTTGAATGTTCAAAGCATTCCCAACTACTGCATACTGCATACTAGATGCAAAATGATGCATGTTACAAACCTTTGTGAAAGATGAGCATATGATACTACTAAATATTGAGAACGCTTCATGGGGCTTTAAAATGACAGTGTCAAGAAGATTCCCATTTTAATTTTGTAAACAACTGTAAGTAATCATGTAGAAAGTGAAGCTAGCTACAGTGAAGCAATGAATATTATACAAATATAACAATTTGTAACAAAAACTTCACTTAACTTAAGAAAATGGTGTTAATTCTTCTTTCTAATGGAAGATGCGGACAAGAGTTTGTGAAATTGATACCAATTAGAAAGAACAATTAACACTATTTTCTTGTGTAAAGTGAAGTATTTGTTACAAATTGTTATATTTGTATAACTGTAAGTAATCTCAAAATTCTGAGAGATGTAGCATTGATAACAAAATTTTGGTTCCTCTAATTTCCATATATGCTAAGGAAAAGAGTTTCTAGCCATTTGCATTCTGTGTATCGCTTCATACATTCACTACCTACTAATTATAGAAATATTTTGTGGGACTTGGTGAAGAATATACTGACCTGCACTATGACCAATAAGTAAAGATAGATTCATACGGGTGCCTTTGCATATAACACTGAAACAGAGATGTCTGTTTCAACGTCTGTACTGTCTGCCCAGCACAAGAAGGCAAGAATGAGGAATGTGTAATGTAATCACTTTCGTTGTGTTTTATGACTGCCTTCCGCATATGATAAGGGTACTAGGTTCATAGTGGTGTCACATAACTCACCCATGCATAATACCTATCACTGCAGTTACCCAAACAGGCATTAGATCTGGCAGTATAGGTGACTCATATGCACTCTCATAAATTCATTTTGTATTATACAGATCCACTAACACAGCACATAAACAGTTCAAGCTCCTCTTCCCTTCATTCCCTGCTAGCCCTCTTGTGGGCAAACAGTACTGTTTCTATTTTCGGTATATATGCATAAAATTTCAGCATGATAACTACTTATGTTCAAAATGATATACTTTAGGTTCAGCATTGTAGCTTAGATACAAATCTATATGAGCCAACTTGAAAATAACATTTTGTTTTGGGAAATTGCAAGGTTCTTTATTATCATCATTGTCATCATCAAGGTCATCATCGTTATCATCATCGTTATCATCATCATCATCATCATCATCATCATCATCATCATCATCATCATCATCATCATCATCATCATCATCATCATCATCATCATCATCATCATCATCATCATCATCAGCTATAATGTTTAAACACAGCATAACATTTAGCAAGTACGTGCTATGAGATAAAACAGGATTCAAGGGGCGTGGCTAAGTACTCCAAACTCTTATTTTTCTTTAACTGCTTGTCGTTCTCATGTGGAAGGCTTACACCCCAGGACCCCACAAATGGGGGGGATATGCCTGTTGTGGAGCATAGACTGTGGATCAGATGGAGTAGGTACTCATTAGCCCAATTTCTGGTAAGAGTGAAGAAGAGATGACATTAGAATGAGGGTGAAATCAATGAAAGGAAAGGTTATAATGACGTATTTGTTGGAATAATGGCGGGGGAAACCGGATATTCTAGAGTACATCTGCCCCTGCGCCACACATCCCACATGTCGTCGCTTGGGATCGAAGCCTTGTCGCCTTGGTGAGAGTTAAGTGGTATAACATCCCAGCCACGGCGCAGCCTCAGTACTGATGCATGTGAGGCAGCTACTTAGCTATATCCCTGGGAAGGGTGAGGAGAGAGGATACAGAGGTTGGCCCGACCTGAGAAATATAACAGGAGGCAGTTTATAGATACACACTCCTTTTTGGCAGCTCAAAACTGACTCTTCTCCCCCCTGTTGGCTTAATATCCAAATGGTGGACCTAGGACTCGGGGACCACCTTCGATTTGGATAATGAAGGTTTGTAGAGAGCATAAGAGCATACCTATTCCTGCCATAAAACGTCGAGATTCCCACCGAAATTACTATTCAGAAATGAAATGGAGGGAAAGGAAATTTGGGAAATGTGATTAACCGTCCCACATATGCTTAGCAATCTGGATAAATCACCAATAACATCAATGGGTAGGTATCGAATCCGGTTGCGAGTCGCCATCTAGCTCAGTTTGTGGCAAGTAACAGCGGCGCAGCAAAAATAGTTCGAATGATTCCTCCTGCAGTCATTAGGTGTTAACAAGTTTGAACTAGCATTTGGTAAATTGCTTCTTTTATGGCGCCTAATGCAGAAATTCATGACAGCTTTATGTGCTTAATTCATATCGTATCAAATGTTGTATATATAAACTTAGCTAGCTATAAAGTAGTTGAAATGTGTATAATAAAACAGAATATGGTGTCATAAATGTTAGTTTCCGTTATATTACACCACTTACATTTGAGGTTAAGGTTATCAGGAAGTGAAGAAGGCTTTTGTCACTTAAGTTTTTTTTTTTTTTTTAACAATTTACGTCCTAAAACGTTAAGTCATATCGGACGATGAATGAATTGTGGTGAAATGATACTCAAATGAGTCCGGAGTCCATGGAGCTTAGAGTAACCCGACATTCGCCTATTAGAATAAGGGAAAACCCCGGAAAAAACCTTACCCAGGTAACTAGTAACTATCCTGGCCGAGATTCGAACTCGGAACCTCTCGAACGTGAGGCAGACATGCTACCACCACGCTACCGAGGCGGGCTTTGTCACTTAAGCCAGCTTCACATAACGATCAACTTATATTCCCATATTACCATTGTATGTATCTATAAGGAAATATATCGTAAAACCATTTCTGCAACTATTTCTTTCGATTAACACGAAGTAAACTAGGAATACGATTTTTTTAAATGGGTAGAGCAAGTATTTTTTTTCCTTCCTAATTTCATATGCTTATACTCCCTTATCTTCTATAATCATACCAGGTGAGAAACAACTCACTGACTGTAGCTTTTTTAACGTTGTTTTTTATCATTTTTAATTTGAAACACATTCGCCTTAACTTTCACATTCGCTACTTCCAAACTCTATGGAGGGTAGGGAATAAAAATGTTATTGCTTTCGTCGGGAATCGAACCTAAGACCTTGCATACGCGAGCCATACATGTTACCGCCCGGGAATGTGATGAATTCCTACAAAGTGATATGTGAATTCATACAAAGTCGCGGCTAGAACAATTAAAATAATTTCATAATATTTGCCCTCAGGCTGGCCCCGTAGCTCAGTCAATGGAGCACCTGCCTGCTGTGCAAGGGTTCCCGGGTTCGTTCCCGGTTGGGAGTGGGGATGTCTCTCCAACCAAGATGATTCCCTATCTTCCCCAGAGTCTGGAAGTATCAATGAGAGTGCGGATATTTGCGTGATCTAATGATTAAAAATCCAAAGTACCGCAACCCAACGTATACGTTCCAAAGGAGAACGGTCGCCAATATCACCATTGCAGTTAAAGGCGGGGTGTATATGAAAGGGGGGGGGGGAAGGCTTCCCCTCATACTTTGTACACACGTAGGACTGTGCAGCCCTGATACTGGTTGGCGTGGTTAAACTTTTTATCTTGGTCCATCGTCAAAATAATAAAAGAAAAAAAAAATACCATGAACTTCCATGGTGATGTAGGTGCACATGCCCCGGCAAACTGTTAACAATTGACTGTGATTGAGGACAGTCACAGACTGCAAGTTAATAGATAAACATTGACTTAAATGAGTCGGGTTAACTGACCGCCTGTTACTAGATAAACAAGTTTACCAGCCACATATTTATAGGGATTAACATATCTCCAGTTCTCAAACATTTATTCACCTGCTACAAATTTGTAGGAATTCACGACGATCCTTACCGCCAAAGCCATTCCTTTCTGTTTGGCACGCATTCCAACTTACAGGTAATGAAAGTTGATCTCGATTTACAGGGTTTTTATAAAAATGGTTTACACTGAGCGAGTATAAATCGGATTTGTTTGCTTCATAATAGTTGTGCGGAGGCGGAAAGTTGAAGCAGTTGTTTGCATTTAACTTTGTGTTTGTACATACACGCACGTGCTGCATCCCACTTTACTCTCCATTCACGATCTGGATCAATGATTTGTATGTACATTTTGGTACCGTGGCTACGTGGGCGATTGCACTTTACGTGGGGAAGGTAGATGGTTGTCTCTTCATAAACAAGAGCTGGTTGACAAACAAAGAACAAAAGAAGGAGAATGTACAGTAAATATTCTCAGAATACGTAAGCATATATGAACTGAATATCTTCAAAACCCTTACATATCCACTGAAATCTTAAAATGTCCTAGTTAGTATTCGTTAAATATCAACTTGAGCAATAATCAGCATCCTTAGCATAATTTTAAATTATAATATTATCAAATATACTTAAATATAAAACAACAGATGAAATAGTACAAGATGTTCAAATAACACTCGTACAAACGAGACTGTTGCTGTAAAACTGAAATGTGTTACTTTCATATGACTTTCTATGCTTACTATTGTTTATTTTTATATACCTAATTTCCATAAACTATTCTTTTGAAAGCGTATTTTTCGACCCACTTCATGTTAATCGAGACAAATGTATGCAGAAGTACTGGTTACATTATAGTACGAGTTGCGTTCAAGCTACAACACCTATTTTTTTTTCAGGACTGGGACCAGATAGAAACTTCTGTTTTTTTTTAATACACATGGATAGTATACTCTAGTGGCAGCGACGAGTTAAGACTGTTTTTGACACTTAAACTGACGATGTTTTCATTGCATTCGTTTTCTCTAGTGTGACACCTATTGAAATTCATCCCCAGTTGAGTGACGCATGTGGTGATGGTACCATGGATGCAGGGGCGGCCGGTGAGTCATTGTATTGACGGTGCCATAAGTAAAGAATGGATGATAAATAAATAAATAAATAAATAAATAAATAAATAAACAAGCAAATAAACAAACAAATAAATAATAAGGGTCATTAAAATATAAGAATATAAACATGTGTAGCGATTTCGAATGATTCAGATAATTTTGTCAATAATCCATCCTAATTTATAATATACTGTACCAAACACAAATGTGTGTAGTGTTTAACGCCCGCTTTTACTACATACGGCACCGCAGGCGGTGACACTGATGGTACTTGAGATGAAGATAGAGCATCGGTGGGATGAGATGGTAGGGGAAACCGGAGGTCCCGGAAAAAACCCGCCCCAGCACCGTGTTGTCCATCACAGATCTCACTTTGCGGTCGCCTGGGATCGAACGCGGGCCGCCTGGGTGAGAGCCAAGCGGCCTAACCACTGAACCACGGCGCAGCCACCAAACAGAACGTACAGGAAAAAGGAAATAGATATTTATTACATCCGTACTCTTGTTACGCACAGATGTAAGGAGTACAGTAAAAGTTTGATAATACAGTTCATGAAGAATGTGATACGAAGCGTTCGTGTACGATTTCGTGACAGAGAGACAGTTATCATAAGTCCCGTACTTTACTGCACTCTAGTGGATAGAGCGTAAGTTATGCGCCAGATAAATCTCGACACCACCTTCTCCCATAAGGAGCCGTGTATAAGCATACATACTAGCCCTAACACAGGCGCTAATGAGCGTAGATGGTGCCGTTCTGGAAACGGCGCCAAGCTACGGAAAACAACCAGGACAGAGCGCTTGCGTTTAACGCGCCTATTCACACAAGGGAGCAGATATCCAGAAACAATCTCTTTTTGCTCAATTCCTATACACTTCTCTTTCTTTCGTTTTCATACAGATGGTGCCATGGCACTACCTCAGAAGCCGCCACTGCATGGATGTGTCTAATGTTCGTTCCTGGGCGCGACAGTTCAATGAAGGCAGAACATCGTGTGACAACAAACCAAGACAGTTGAAGACATCGCCACCAAAATTGTGATTTCCGTGTGATCTGTGCACACAATCCTCCATGAAGATCTGAAAATGCTCAATCGGCGATCCTCCAAAACAACGTTCTCCACTCGCTGGATCATGTCGTCAGACCGGCTGGTGCGAGGCCGTGACTGTCTTGGTTTGTTGTTACACGATGTTCTGCCCTCATTGAACTGTCACACCCAGGAACGCACATTTGACACATCTATGGTACCATCACCACATGCCTCACTCAACTGGCGATGGATTTCAGTAGGTGTCCCACTACGAAAATGGAGAAAATGAATGATTACACGCTTTTCTTGCAATCAAAACGTCGCCATTTTAAGTATCAAAAACAGTCCTAACTTTGTTGCTGCCACTATAGTTCTATGCACAGTACAGTGCTGCCATCTCTGTCACCCATTCATAAAGAGCCCACGTGTATTAAAAAAAAACAGAAGTTCCTATCTGGTCCAAGTCCTGAAAGAAAAAAAGGAATAGGAGGTACTCGTACTTCCTTGAAGCTACAAGTCAGATAGATGTTTGACAATTTGAAATCCATAGTCTTTCCATGATACACCGAGAAACAAATGAATAGCGGCAGTATTTTTAAAACGTTTCATATTGAAAATTCAAACCAAACACAAGGATATGACTAGTATCAGAATTACTTACTAAATAATAATTATTTTAAATAAATTATTAGCTTTCTAGAGATCTATTTCCTTTTCCTATAGAAGAGGGCTTTAAAGGTTATCCACAAAAAATTAATAAAGTTTGCTTTATTTGATACATAAATATTTTAAGCAATATTTTAGTCAAAATAGTTAGACTTTTTTTCGAGAATATTAGAAATTTAAAAGAATCGTCTATGTAACTGGTAGTTTTGGGTGGAAATACTGTTGAAAATAATTTTGTCGCATCTTTAGAAGGTACAGATCCTAAATCCAAGTTTGGTGTTTGTCAGAACTTTTGTTTTTGAGTTGTCAAGACAGGCATATGCACATATTCACAGGGGCCTTATACAATTGTTTTTATATTCAAGGTATCTTGAAACATGTATTTCTGAGAAAATATCGATATCGGTGTTTCTGGTAGAAAGCAATATTTTCTGTAATTACGTTGTAGAGAGGTAAATATAATTATGTTTAAACATCACATTATTTTATGAATGTTTGTAGTTCGCGTACATATAACGTTTTGTTCTGAGTGAATTTGTTGTTGAAAACTTGCAATTAGAGCAACCTTGAATCAAAGAAAGTCGTACAGTTTCCAAGATTTAAACTACTCTCTCCTTGCGCTTTTGGCCTAGACTACGCTACGTAGATGATTCGGAACCAAAACCTATGGTTTATTGTACCTATGTCGCAAAGTGGGGCATCCCAGGGAGGAAGGATGGGGTGACAAGAGTCAGAGGTTGGCCGTATCAAGGAGCCACGACAGTGCAGAGGGTAGGGTCCATACAGTTTACCAGTTGGAAGGCTAGCACAACCGACTGCGGTCTAAAATGGCCCCACCAGATCAGGCTCGGAGCCCAGAGAATGTCCTATTGGAGGAAGAAGTTCTACTTAAAGCATATCGTTCTGTCATGCACCGCCGAGACTCCTGCCGACACTTCTACCGAGAAAGAAACCACCAGATTGAGATGGAGGTGAGATGGAGGGATAGTACATTCGAGGGATGTTATTAACCTTCCCAGCATTCACCTAGCGGCCCGGGAAAACCCCCGAAGAAACCCATGGGATAGGTCGGCAACGGAATCGACCCGGACCTCCCAAATGCGGTCACAGACAAAATTGCCCGAGCCATCCCAGTCGATTTCTTGCAACTTTATTAAAATGGTTCTTTTTTCTGCATATATCCTGAGCTTTTCTGCTAAACCAATTTATATTTTATAAATAACTGTATTTTTTATATACACTTGCGATAAATTGGCCCAAAGCAATGTGCCTTTAAGTGTGCTTAAAAGTGACAGCCTCATGTCAGTGGAACGTGTGAAAAAATAAAACTGCGAGACAAAATTCTGCACACCAGCGGTGGTGATCTGATCCGGCAATTATAGCTTCATTAATAAACAAACAAATGTAATACTTTATGAGTAATCTAAACTCCCATAACCTGTGTTTTGATATTATGATACTCATTTGTTACAAACATTTAATGAGTAATGAATGACCAATGATAATGAAACAGCCTACCGTCTACAGTTACTTTTGCCTTGCAGATGATATTTGGAAGGTGATTACTAGGACCCGGATTTTGATTAAAAGTCATCTTTTTTTTTTGAGTACTCACAGGCGATGCTTACTGGAAATAAGTGCATTCTGGAACAAATACGTTAAATATATATGGTTTTTATAAGTTATCAAAATGCATTTTTTCCACATTTTTATAATAAGGTAATTTTTCAACATTTAGATGCATTTTCCGGTCATTTTCTTTCTTTTTCACTAATCTATAGGGCGTTTTCATCTGCAGCCCACATTCGGGAGGACTGGTTTCGATTCCCGTGACGAATCTGACCCTGACCCGTGGGCCTTTTGGGGGATTTTAAAATAATCTGCGATTGAATGTTCATTTATATAATCTTTTTTTTATGAAATAGTAACTTTGTAAGCGTGGTAAACATGTAATTAACACAGGTCAGCGTCCTAGCAGTCCTGGTGAATTTATGACGCATCAATTCGAGGAATCGCCGATTACATCATGCAATACGTGTAGATTGCATCAGTCCGGACTTCAGGAGCTAGAAGTGTCGCAGTGAGGAGAGTAGTTTGTGAGGCGTGTAAATTTGTTGTGTTGCGGTATTGAAATGCCGAAACAAAAAAGTCAACTGCATCCCGTTAGAAACAGTATGTTTCAGGATATGGCGGAAACATATTCCCTACTGATGGAACTGTATTGTTCTTTAAAGTGTACGAAATTAAAGTCGCTGCAGACAAACCGTCCACCGTACAACATGTTGGGCACTTATTTTTATATATTTTATAAAATTGAAAATGACCTGATGAATTTTGAATTTATTTATTATTTAGTAGCAATAAGAAAGTTAATTTTAAAATGTGATTATTATGAAAGAAATTGTTAATTTTCGTTAGGTTATTTTTATATTTTATGTGCATTTTTGTATATTTTAAGGCCATTTTATAGCTCATTTTTAGAGAATTTCTAGGTCAACAATATCCTGGCCCTAGTGATTACAATTGGCAGGGTACGAACACACGCACGAGCTACCAATCCTCTTTTGTCGGAACCAGATGCCTCAGAAATGTAACTTGAAGTAGAATAGTTTGGAACTTCTTTCTTTCCCCATTCATACCCCACCTTTTTAACTGCAGTGATCGTATCGGCGGCCGTTCTCCTTTGGAACATATCGATGGTGTTAATTGTTTGTAATTTACATCCTCCAACGTTGTCATATCGGACGATGATAGGAATGAATATAATGCTCAAATGAGCCCACGGTCCATGGAGCTTATAGAGTTGGCCGACATTCGTCTTTGAGGATAAGGGAAAGCCCCGGAGAAAACCTTATCTAAGTAACTCACCCTGGCCGAGATTCTAACTCGGGACCTCTTGAACGTGAGGCTGGAACTTGTACTTTGTATTTTAATCATTAGATTAGATCTCGCACACATTTACACTTCCAGACTCTGGGGAAGATGTGGAATCATCTCGGTTGGAGAAAAATCCCCATCCCCAGCAGGGAATCGAACCCGGGACCCCTTGTGCAGCAGGCAGGTACTCTACCGACTGAGCTATGGGGCCAGCCCACTGGATCGTTTGGTTTTACGTGATTGTGCTTAAATCGAACAGAAGAAGAGTGCACTGAACAAAACAAAATAGAAACGAAGACTTATTTGTATGTTTTGGACTACATTAGATATAATGACGTTTTAAATTATAGCTACTCGTTTTGCAGTTAACGATAGGGATTAATATAACACAAATATTAGGAACAATATCTTTAACAGAAATTCCATGCAATTTTGTATATTAACAAACTTCATTATATGAGTAAAAATCTTTCTTTGCATTCACCCCCGCATTTAACGCTTTTAGTGTCAAGAGACATCACATTCACGAGTACAAAACTCTCACTTTCCCCCACTGCGTTGTTAACGTACGTAAATACACACCACATGGTCATCAGAACGTAGGGCGTCCAGCACCATACAAAGGCTGCCACAATGGTTATAGTCATGCGCAGAGTTCTTGCTCGAGCCCGCTCGATGTTACTTATGTCGCTTCTGCGCAGTAGAACTCTACCTCTGAACTGCTCTCCCGGATCGGTTTGTCCTCCACCTGCAAAAGTAATTAGCATAACATCAGCTGCAACCAGCAGAACCGAACATGTGTATTGCAACTAGTCTGTGTAAAGCGGAAGGAACACGTTCTTGCTCTAATAATCCCACCTTTCCTGCATCTTTTTAGCAATCAGGTAGCAGCTCGAGAAGAGATGTGATCAGATGCTTATGGGTTTTTATTCTTTGTATAATTTATAGAACTGTTACGAATAATCAGGTTGCAAGGTAAATATCGAACAATCGAGAGATTGGCTCAGGCGGTTTCATCTGTGGCCCTCATTCGGGAGGCAAGGGTTTGATTCCCGTGGCCGACCTACCTGATCCATGGTTTTTTTTGGGGGGGGGGGGGGTTTCTCGGGCCCCTAGGCGAATGTTAGGTAGATTAATTATATCCCCTGAATTTCCTATCCTTCAATTTCGTCTCCATTATGAATTAATATCTCTCATCTGGTGATCTCTTTCAGAGTAGAAGTGTCGGCGGGAGTATCGGCGCTGCATGACAGGATGATATGCTCTGACTGAACCACTTCCACCTCCGATAGGTCGGTTACCGGTTTCCAAACCGGCAGCTGGGACCGCTTCCGATATTAGGGGGAGTTCCGTTGACCCGGAGGGAGCTCTCCATCTAAATAAAATCTAGGGACCCTATCCACTACACTATGGTGGCTCCTTGACATGGCCACCCTCTCACCTCATCCTTACTCCCGGAGATGTCCCACTTGGGGCCATAGCTACAGCAAATCCTAATGAGTTTCGGCCATCTGAAACGGACCTCCCGTTTGTGCCTTAACGATCTCCTCGCCCACTCGTATAGGGTAACAGCTTTTGTGGTAATATGTTTCTATTTGGGATTCTATTTCCTACCAGTTTGATATTTCGGGATTAGGATTACTATGGAGGGAATTGGGCACTGCGGCGAGTCTTGAACTATTGTACCTATGCCCTCAAATGGGGCATCTCCGGGGGAAGGACGAGGAGAGAGGAGAGAGAGGGTGGCCTTCCCTAGGAACTATGGCAGGTACCCTACATTTTACTTAGATGGAAACCTCCCCCGGTAGGCCAGAACAACGGACACTCTCTCCTACTGTGTTTCGGGAAGTGGTCCCAGCAGCCGTTGCGGAGACCGGCAACCGTCCTACCAGAGGAGGAAGTGGTAGCGTGTCTGCCTCACGTTCAAGAGGTCCCGAGTGCGAATCTCGATCAGGGTAGTTACCTGGATAAGGTTTTTCCAGGGTTTTCCCTTATTCTAAAAGACGAATGTTGGGTAACTCTAAGCCTTATGGACGCTGGGCTAATTTGAGCATCATTTCACCCATTCCATTCATCGTCCGATATGACTTAACATTGGAGGATGTAAATTATAAAAAAAAAAGAGAGAGAGGAGGAAGTTTCAGACAATATCATCCTGCCATGCACCGCCGAGACACACGTCAGCACTTCTATCCTATGAGAGATGACGTGAAATGATAATGGGGATGAAATGGATGGACAGAAAATTTGGGAAATATAAGGTGGGACAGCCACGGAAATCGAACCCGTGCCTCCTGAATGCCGGTCACAGACGAAACCGCCTAAGCCATCTCGCTCGGTAGATTATGAAGTAAATATCGAACTGGCGGGAAATAGAATCCTAGCTGGAAACCCATAGTGCGATCCATATAAACCTGAACCATTTCAATAGTCCATAGCATTTGAACCAATGAAAGGACACACGTGCAACTTTGGGAGAATATAATACATAATTGGGAGATTACACTACACTATTTACATCTCAGAGAAAACGTTAGAAGTGTCCTCCACCAGTATCTATACATGTTTGCACCCGTCTCACCATATTCTCTGAAGTTTTACGGAGATGATATCGAATTGAGAGAAGGTTACCTCCAGCAAGATGGAGCAACGTGCTATACCACGGAACTTGTAACTATTTTTTTTGATAATCGAATAATCTCAAAAAGTCTGTGGCCCGCCAGCTCCCCTGACCTAACCTCACAGGATTTTTTCTTGTGGGGGTATCTAAAAATAGAGTGTACAAGAATAGACCACGGACAATCGATGTTCTCAAGGAATCCATTCAAACCGAAATAAGTAACATTGGCGAGGATACTGACCTTAAAACTTCAGAGAATATGGTGAGACGAGTGCAAACATGTATAGATACTGGTGGAAGACACTTCTAACATTTTCTCTGACATGTAAACAGTGTAATGTAATCTTCCAGTTGTGTGTTACATTCTCCCAAAGTTGCACGTGATTATTGGCCTGTTGAAATGGTTCGGGTATGTATAGATCGCACTATATTAGAACAAACTATACTATCAACCTATACGAGTGGACGAAAAGATCGTTAACACATGAATGAGAGGTCCACGTTTCAGATATCACTAAACTCATTCTCTCCTCATTCTCCAAATGTTTTCTCCATCACCATAATTGGCAATTGCAAAGGAAGTGCTTTAAACTTAGGTCTGGAATGTTTCCTTCTCTAATTTCCTTTCCCGATTACAAAACCATTAAAACATATGATAACCAATTCACGAGCTGCCTCCACTGCACAAGAAAACTGAGAGTCGTCGGCGAAACAGTGCCGTCAGAGGTGCATTAAAATATTTATCCCCCCTAAAAAAACAGGCAAATTGTTTTGTTTTATTAAAAAAATGGGTTCAATTTTAAGTCACACTGGTCTATTATGTGTTTCAAATGGGAAGATGTTTGTCCTTGAGTGCTACTAGGTGAACAACTAATCGGAGTCCTGCGGTGTTGTCATATTGCATTCCCGCTAAGTGGTGGGTGAGGGGCGTCAACCTAATCAATCTGTATGAAATACTATTCGCTCTAAGACAAAAATTCAGATTTTCCCGAAACTGATCCATGTGGGAGGTAGAGAGTAATGTATCTAACATAATCAATAAAACCCCATATGTTTAGCTCAAATGGTTTTTCTAATACAAATAAATAAACCACTATTATCTGTATTATAATAATAAATCGCGACGTAAGCACTGTGTGAATATCATTATTGGCTGGTACGTATGCGTGTATGTATATTTGTAATTACTCAGAACTGAAACGTAATTGTTTGATATGACGTGATAAAAGAATTACTTTGAATAATCCAATTCGAGTGAGAGGAAACAATAAATTTCGTGCTGCCCTGGCAGAACGTGTCTGGTCACATTATACCTTTGTTTATGAATGGTTCGTAATCTCTATTTACTCTAGAGAATTCAAAGTGGTTGGTGTG
Source organism: Mantis religiosa (assembly GCA_030765055.1). Lineage (NCBI taxonomy): Eukaryota > Metazoa > Arthropoda > Insecta > Mantodea > Mantidae > Mantis > Mantis religiosa. The sequence continues at coordinate 110,381,869 of CM060955.1, read as the reverse complement.
TATGTATACATACTTTTAATTACTCAGAACTGAAATTTAAACTACTGACATGATGGATAAAAGAATTACTGTGAATAAGTCAAGGTATTAAATTTGAGAAAGAGCAAACACTTCATTTCCTGTTAGCCTGTGGAATGCTGTATGCTTATGTTTATGGATGAAAGCCGGATAAGAAGTGTTTGTTTACTCTAGAGAGTTCAGATCATTATCATTCAGTTGTTCTTTACACAACAGTAGAGTAAGAGTTAAATAGTGCAATGGCTTCTTGCGGTGAATTTAGTGGCCAGTCAAAAAGGCAGGTATTGCGAAGTCAGGCTCTAAGTATTATTTTTAAGGTGTACACGTTCTTCAAAAATTTTTCGGAAACAGAAATTAAAAATGAGTTATTGCAAAGAGTACTTCCGTTTAAAAACACGGCAAAAGTGTATCAGCTGGATCAACTTGCAACTGAAATGGGACACGAGGTAATACACCTCCCACCTTATCACTGCCAATATAATCAAATTGAGTTGGTGTGGGCTCAAATAAAAGGGGGAATTGCAAACAGAAAAATACTTTTAAACTGACGGACGTTAAACGACTTGTTCACGAAGAAATTGACAAGGTAACACAATAGGACTGGGAAAACTGTGTGAGACATGCAGATTTTAAGAAAGAAATAGCACGTGACGAGATTTTGGAACCTAAAATCATAAATTTGCAAGACTCAGACGATGAAGACAGTGACAATGTGGAATTGTCTCTTAACGGAGGTGACATTGACAGCGATATGGATGAGCCACTGGCAGTGCCATTGGATTAGAGAAACAGGTAATTCATAAACTATAGTTATGGTTATAGTATTTTAAAATATACATAATTTGCGAAAACGCTTTCTACAATTTTGATTTTGGCAAATGCATGATTGTAAAAGTTTGCAAAATATAATTTGCTTACCCTTACGTCTGCGCCAAGCAAACCTGCATGTTGTATGGGTATGCGAGAGAGAAGGAAATATAAAAGGAGTGGAGTAACAGGCTGGCAACGCTGAGTATGATACGGCATCTGATTAGCTGGACTCCAGAACTCTTCCCATTTGAAACACACAATTGTTGGCTACATGGTAAGGTGTGAGGGTCGTCTTCGATAAGTCTACAATTGAAATCTCGTCAGGATTACCTTCCTGCCTGAGAACATTTTGGGATTTTTCTCAGTTTTCATAAGTAGTAAATGTCTGGGAGATAATTATCTCAAACTTAGGCTTGAAACGTTTCCTTCCTAACATATTGCATTACACGTACCACCGTCTGTGGTGTCCTGTATAGTAAAAGCGGGCGTTAAATCACTACTAAAAAGTACATCATTACCATTACAACTCCACATCACTACCAGAAAATATACGGATTGTTGCCATTACTACTGTCCATCCAACACAAGAAGGCAAGGCATCGAAATGTGTACGTAATCATTTTGCTATCCATGTGATATTTATGCAAAAATACACAGTGTTTTCACACAAGTCACACATATATAATACACACCACTGCATTAGATCTTACACGAGTATTAGATCTGGCATCACAGGTGACATATGCACTCTCATACACCAACTTTGTAGGAAATAGATTCACTAACAAAGCAGATAGTACACTATTTCATAGACTGTACCAATATTGCGCAGTGGACTGGTTGCCCACTCGTGCGTAATGAAGGAGCTGTGTGGTTTCAGGAAGATAGTCTTGGCGACATGTTTACAAAGGAAGTGTCCACTAAACTGAATTAACCTGCTGTTCTCCCTTGTCTAGTTAATATACCGAGTACTCCTACAGAAACGATTAACCTTAGACGCTTAGTTTCCATAATGAAAATAAAGGATTCGTCCAGTTTTTACCTACTTCTACATTTTCAGATTGCGCTTACTGAAGTGTTTTTTTTTTCTTTTGCAGGTGTTCTCAAGTTGTAGGGTTATGGTTTAACACTTGTTATTTATATGTACACATCGATCTCCATGTGACAAATATAGCAATAGCAACATGTATACTGCAGTATGTCCTTAAACGTTACTAAAATAATATAACTGTTATTTATATAATTACGTCTTTACTCTACATTTTAACATCATACACTTTTGCTAACTATAATTTGTAGAGAAACATGCATTATGAGTAATGTCGTATTGTATGATATGTCGTTTTCTATCTGCTACATAGGATATTTTGAAAATAGTTATCTGTTGACAATGGCTATATAAATATCTAATACTAAAGGGAAATTCTACCATAAAATCCTTTAAGGATTTGGGAGAACGACTCTTATTTGTATGTAGAGCAGGGTGAGGGTTATTTTAAGTACGTTCTATACCGGGGCAATCCTTGATTTATGGGACGATGTAAGCAAAATCACGTGTACGTGTGCGACATCATTGACTGGCCTTTTAACTCTATGTTGAAGCTGATATTGCATATATGGACATATTTTTTTATTTATCCAGATTTATTGAACCCTATTTTACACAGTGGTATATTAGGGTTAGAGTTGATACATAAAAATATACAATTTTAACAAAAAGTATTTTAAATACTAGAGGGAAGGAATTATGTTTTAATCTGATGCATGTTAATTTAAACTATTTCAGACGTTTAAGCACTGAGTTTATAAACATCATGAAGTACTTATACTGTTGTGGCATCATTAGCAAAGATGTGAGCGGAGCAGAAAATTCAGCTCCTAGAGAGTCTAGCTTGAATATTAATTCTTGTCTTTCTCTCCAGAAAATGGGACAACAGAAAAGGAGATGAACCACAGTTTGAAATTGTTCACCACACATGCAATCGGGGTTGGATGTTAAGTGAAAGCATGATAAGTATTCACCAAATTTACCACGTCCACTTAAAAATTGTGTCAAAAAAAATTTGGTACAAGAGTTTCACATTTTCCTACACTAGGGAAAAGTAATGTTTTTGTTAAACTTCCATTTGGAGTTGTTAGCCATTGCTGGTTCCATTCTTCAAGAATACGTTGATGTATTGTTCTCCTTACAGTAGAAATAGGACATAAAGAGTATGTCACAGGAAGATTGGATTCTGCAGCCTTCTTATCCAAGCAATCAGCTCTCTCGTTACCTAAAATTCCACTGTGTCCTTTAAGCCATCCCATGCAAATATGTCCTGGATGGTTTTGAAGCAAGGTTTTGATTTCATGTGCTAATGAATTTAAATTGTATTTATCATTAATAGCGAGTAGAGCTGATTGTGAATCACTAAGAATACGGGCACTGTTCCCATTAACAGTACACCATTTTATAGCTTCTTTAATTGCTAAGAGCTCCGACTGGAATACAGAACATTCAGGTGACAATTTAAACATGGAGTGGGTTAGTTTCATTTGGTTTTCATAAACAACAAAAGCACATCCTACTGCAGATATATTATCTTAAAATTGGAAACGCGAACCGTCTGTATATTGTAATAATCATGAAAATTACATATTTCCTTTAAACAGGTTACAAAACTTGCTGGATGTCCTGCTGTGGTAGGATGCTCCTGGATTTGTAGTTTTAAGTGAGACAGATAAGACGCACATTCACGTTCATGTCTAAATTCGTAATAATTGTTGTTGATAAACCACTGAGAGCCTAAGGTTCGATGTTAGCTATAATCTGAGCTGCATCAGTGGAGATTGTACGATATCCTCGAATTATGCGAAGGAGGAATCCCCTTTGAATTTGTGCAAGTTTTTTAACTGCCCATTTTTTATTAAGAACATCCTGGAATGCAGATACACCATGCAAAATTAGGGGCACTACAGCACCTTGATATATAATTTTAAGAATACTAGAATTCAGACCCCAGGTGGGTCTTGTTGTTGTTGCGAGGGCACCAAGGAGCTTGCTGGCTCTTTCAGCAATATAATCAAAGTTTGATCGAAACGTTAATTTACAATCCAGTATGACGCCAAGGTATTTTACCGGTAAACATGGCTATCTGTAATTCAACTTAAGTTAATAACCAAGCAGGCCATATAGATGATGCAACAAATGCTTAGGTTTATTGAAATACCAAATTGTGACGTAGGACCAATCAGAATTAAGTATTGCGATGGCTTAGCAACAAAAACAGAAGAAAGAACCAATGATTTTATTCTTAAATTTTTTCTTCTGGCTTTAACTCTCGAAGAGGGTAGACGTGTTTTCGGTAAAAGACTTCTTGTAACTACGAGAAGTTATTGGAGTTCATCATTTATCAATGTTTAGTAAACGTTTAAAATATACATCGAAGACGCAACGCTACGATAGATAATTTAAGTAAAAAACCGTTGCATCATTTATAAATAAAAGGAGAAAATTAATATATAGTAAAGGGCTATATACATCAGTGGAAAAAGTCGCGTGTAAAGAAGAAAATGATGTCTAGAAATATAATTCAAAAGTAAATTGAAATGGTGTAAATTATTTTATTCCATAGTTGCCCAAAAGTGAAATCCCTTTTGTATCGATACCACGCCTGAGAAGTTTCACATCTCTTTGCTCGCCGCAGCTGCCGGAGAGAGGATTTATAGAAATCTTCGAGAACTTCATCTTCACGGCTTTTAGACGAAAGGTTCATCGCTTCTACATCAAGGTAAGGTTTGGCTTCTACACGCGTCGCCACACCGAGCGAGCGCGAAACTTATGCGCGTATGGGGCGTGGACCCCACGAAGGGGCGAATCCAACTTCATTATGTCACCGCATCGTGTGATATTAATCGAACTCACAAGGAGGGGAACCGCTCCCATGTGGAAGAAAATATAGTTCGCATAACATGTTTAAACACTTGACATCTAATGCAAAATATATAAACAACTTCACGCTATTACAAATGAAACAGTCTAATAGTAATTAATTAGTACTTTATTTTGTATTTGTAAGCGTAATTTGTACGTATTAATCAGAGTGCACGCTGCGCTTGCGCAGTTTAAAATCAGAAGTAAGTGAGAGAACAGTTGTATAACATGGCTGCTTCCGTGCAATATATAAACATCACAGACGGAAAGCCCGCCTCGGTAGCGTAGATGGTAGCGTGTCTGCCTCACGTTCAAGAGGTCCCAAGTTCGAATCTCGGTCAGGGTGAGTTACCTAGATAAGGCTTTTCCGGGGGTTTCCCTTATCTCTTAAAGACGAATGTCAGGTACCTCTAAGCTCCAAGTACTCCTGACTCATTTGAGCATCATTTCCAAAAATTTCATTCATCGTCCGATATGACTAAACGTTGGAGGACGTAAATTACAAAAAAAAAAAAAAAAAAAAAAAAAAAAAAAAAACAGACGGACGGACGGAAACTATTAAAAAGTGGTGAAAAACATATTATATTGATGGTGTTTTGCAACTTTTGTGAAAAATTTACGACTTCAGCTATGGAGGACTTCATTTTTCAGCAGAATATACCGGTGTTTCAGTGTCAAGAATTAATGCCATTCAAATTGTGGTGGTGAAAATACTCCAGGAAAACACTGAAAAAGAAAGAGACCAATTGTGGAAGTTGAGTATGATGAATTTGTTAAAAGTACTGTTCGTCGCAGTTCGTGGCTTCTTTGGAAGAAACGAGCCACCACAATTACAAAAGCATTGGAACCCGTCTCGATAGCATAGATGGTAGCATGTCTACCTCACGTTCAAGAGCTTCCGAGTTCGAATCTCGGTCAGGGCGAGTTACGTGGATAAACTTTTTTCCGGGGTTTTCCCTTATCCTAAAAGACGAATGTCGGGTAATACTAAGCTCCATGGACCCTGGGCTCATTTGAGCATCATTTCTCCCATTCCATTCATCGTCCGATGAATACATTTAAAAAAAGCATTGGGGCAGTAAACAATGATCCCGATTAGCCGAGCTTTAGAAAAATGAGCTTCCACACCATTCTTCTCGACGTAGGTTTTGAATTTGTGAACGGAAACAGGAAAAATATAATTGTTGAGCGTGAAGATACATTGTTGTGGTGCAGGAATTATCAAAGGAAAATTGGGAAGAGGACGACATTTACGAAATTCCTTTGTTGTTATATTCCAATTAGGTTCGCACTCAAAAGTATTCGTCTATTCATAGCACATAGAATGTAACAAGCACAATCAGAAAAATATAGATAAGAAACTAAGAATAACCATTTTCTTACATCTGTTGATATCTAGATTCAAAAATAAAACACAATTTCGGTTCATATATTGCTTAGTTAGTGGACAGCTCTACGTTAAAATCATGTCCCATTCGATGCTAAACAAGTATTCGTCTAGTAAACAATATCCCAAGTATAGTACCTCCCTGACACACACCCCTTCCCTTTTCTTATGTAGTTGTGTTTCATCCACTGTCGTTGATACTTCCATCTCTGTTTTCAAAGCCACTGGCTGCTATTTAAGTAATATGGGTCGAAAACGTCGTGAAATTACAAAAGAAGAGAGAGAGAGATTTTCATCAAGTTATTTAAAAAGGAAAATATATTTAAGAAATTGGAGAAACCATTAGAAGACCTAACCAGTACAGTGAAGACTATTATACACAGGCTTGATCAGAACAAACCTTACGAAAATCAATCAAGAAGCGGCCGTCCTGCAGTTCTATTCGAGATGGAGAAACGACAGTTACTTAGAGAAGTCAAGAAAAATCCTAAACTAAGTGCTCCAAAACTTGCTATTGCAGTTGAAACACACACAGGAAATTCCGTTTCACCTCAAACTGTAAGAAATGTGCTATATGAAGCTGAGTATGGAGGCCAAACAGCCCGTAGAAAACCATGAATCAGTAAAATCAACAGAAAGAAGCAAGTTACTTTTGCAAAAGAACATAAATAAGATGGGTTTGATTTCTGGAAGAAGGTTGTATTTACTCACGAGAGTCAATTTGAGCCCTTTAAGTCAAAAGGGCGAGTAATAGTGTGAAGAAAAAAGAATTGTAAGCTTGAGAAGAAAAATATAAGAGCTCCAGTTAAACAAGGAGGCGGTTCAGCACTTGTCTGGAGCTACATGAGTGCAAATGGTGTGGGGTATTTGTGTTTTATTGATGGAATTATGAACCATAAGCTTTGTATAATACCCTAAAAGCACTTCTGTCCAGAAGTATGAATAATATGGCTCTTTCTGAGGATTATATTTTCACACAAGATAATGATCCAAAACACACAGCTCTATATGCAAGGCTATGGTTGTTGTATAATACTCCACGATGGATGTCGACATCACCGCAATCTCCAGACATGAATCCAGTACTGAATTTGTAGAGTATACTGAACAAAAATATTAAGAATTATCATATATCTAATATAAAGGATCTAAAGAACGTTCTGCTAGAGGAATGGCTTAAAATTGCAGTGGAGACAACACAAGAGATTATAAAGAGGAATGGAGGGCCTACTAAGTACTAACTGTTATATTCTACACCATTTTCAGTATGCAGATGAATACTGAATATATATGTTGCATGCTAGTAGAACATTTAAGTCATTGCCAAATTTATTTAGCACTTCAATTCCGTAGAAAGACCCGTGCCTCAAATTTTAATTTATAAATGAAGTGAGGTGATGTAAAGAAATCAAATATTTGAGTAGGCATTCAGTCACATTTTAGGTTACAGAAGGAAAAATATACACAGTAGACACACCCTTGTATTTAATGTCAACGTAAAAGTTTTCTCGCATAAGCTACTCAAACATCGAAACGGCAACTAAGGTCGGCGACGGTATAGGTATCTTGACCTGCGCCGTGGTTGGAGCGTTGTGCCTTGGTTCCTGCCAAATAGGAATTCATTTGATTTGTTTCCATCTTATGCAAAGCGAACGGGATTTCAAAGCCGTCATATAGGGGACCCATTCTTAAGACATCTGACTATCGCTTAAAGCCTACTGTATTCCTTTACTCCCATTGTACCCTCAAGAAAATACAAATGAAATGAAATATTCTGAAAATATTTATTTCAGTTGATATAAAGTAGATAGAAGAATGGAACAGGAATTCTATTCGTAGTTAATTTCTCTCCATCTTAATCAGCCACACGTTCGGGCGCAATTTGGTGCGGGATTTCTGTGTTTGAGATGGGATACACGTTGACTGTTTCGAAGACCCAAGTCGAGAAGCCAGATATAACAGGGTTAATTCGTTGTATTTTGATTTGTTTCTTGATGATTGTGTTTGATTAAATAAGAGTTATGAGACATCTGTTTTTCAGGCGTAGTTCGGAATAAAGTTTTTGAGAAGTCAAATTTTGTAACAATTTAATTGTATTATTTGGATTACATTTTACTTGAACTTCCCTTCCCAGTCACTTGCAGGTTACTTCCAACATAACTTTAAATTCTTAGATACTTTGTTATATTTAAACAGTTCCAATTATTATATAAAAGTTCTTGATCCTGCACCACTATTCATCACACTCACGATTACCGAACATCTTTACCAAGATTATTGATGTTTTGTAACTATCGTTACTCCTATCTTAATTTTGTGATTGGCCGATTTAATGCCACGTCACAAAATTACGTCATACAATTATTACTAAGGCCAATCACAAAATTACATATATTTTTACTTATTTAAATTACTAAATAGATTTACATAGTCATTTTTTATAAATTTATAAACTTTTCATTTCATTTCTAAATATAACTCGAAACTAATGTTACAAGAATAATGGTTTGTAAGAATAGTTTGCACAAGAGAGTAGAGAAAATCATGTGAAAGTCACATTTTTATCTTTTATTACCTATCAGTGTCACAAAAGTTTTGGGAAATTATCGTTCTAATTAATAAAAGAGGGAAGGTTAATACGATTTACCTTGTAAGTAATTACACACAGATCCCACATCAAAAGAGAAGAGAGAGAGAGATGAAATTAATAAAATCCTCATTTGTGATTCAAACATCCAACCGTACAGCCCGGAGAAGACAGTTGAAAGCTGCTTATTAATTAAGAACAAAGCACTAAGGTTATATTCATTTAGAAACGATTACCTGAATATTACATAGCGCCTCTTCCACGTACGAACATTTTCATTATTATTATCATCATAATTAATTCTTACTTAAGCTAACTTTGTTCGGCATAACATCATAAAAACAAAGGTCTACATTTATTACCTTATAAGCTTACAATTAGTAGAGAAACAAAATTGTAGTTCACCTAAAAGTTCCATATAGTGTTTTTTCTGATAATACACGCTTTAAGATCATTCAGGCTGGCCCCGTACCTCAGACCGTAGAGCACCTGCTTGCTGTACAAGGGGTCCCGGGTTCGATTGCCGGCGGTGGGGGTGAGGATTTTTCTCCGACCAAGATAATTCCTCATTTTCTCCAAAGTCTGGAAGTATGAATGAGAGTGTGAATGTGTACGTGATCTAATGAGTAAAACCCAACAAATACGAGTTAACATCTTCGATATTGTGCCTTTGTGGGCTCGTAGAATTAAAAGGCCGAGTTGCAGAACTTAAAAATCTCCTTTATTTTCGTAGAAATACTCTTATAGATTACAGCAGCATTACGTTACATACACCATTAGTCTACCAAGGTGGATCACAATAACAAACAGTGACAGCAGATTACATCCTTAGCTCTCGTTACAACAACACAGCTGGCTGTCTCTCATTTCACAACACTGTTTCACAACTTGCCTCTTGGCCAATCGTCGCCTCTTTAAATACTTCACAGATAATTTCTTGGTGATTCTCCAATAAACTAGAACGCGAACAATCTCTATCAGTCCAGAAGTAACTAGAAATTTCTATTTATCTCAGTTTGTTTGTTTCGGCAGACCCTTATCTGCTTGTTATCTTTGTCCGCGGGTTCTTGGTTTTCACACTATCCTCCTATCAGTTTCTTTTGTGTAAACAAACCAAGCGATCGTAGATACGGGTTCCAAAGGGGAACGGCCGCCGATATGACCATTGCAGTTAAAGGCAGGGTATAAATGGAACAAATAAAAAAATGATCATTCGAACCAAAATATAAAAAGGTACATGCGCCGCCTGTGTGGCCATTTTCCAAGGATTTTTACACACTCATAGCATCCTTTACATGAAAAATGTTTACGTTTTCTCTCTCTGAAAGTTGGCTAATAAATTGGGCTAATACTACAAATTTTAAATATTTAAATAGCCGAAAGAACGTATATGTTGAATTTTCTGCTAGTAGCGTGAAGTACTCTTCATTCCGAATAAATATGTATAACTGATAAATGCCAAATGAGGCTGGAATTTTCGCTGATAACCGCTGCAGTTGGGCGCCCTTATATACATAACTACGGCTGGCATTATTGGCTGTAAGATTAATAATTGTATAGAGAAGTAATAATTGTGTTTAAGGATATAATAATAAATAATTCCATAATGTCCATACGTTGTAATCAATTCAGAAGCTGGGAGTATAAATCCACCAATAAATAAGAAGCTATTAATCAGCAAAATTACATGTTGAAACAACGCTATCAGTTATTATCAGTTATTATTGTTATTAGATTTCCTTCAGCTAACAAAAAATCCATTTGCTAATGACTCGGGTAATTCAACTCAGAACGTTCAGAAATCAAAGAACTGCACAAACACATGTACATAAAGTTCTGAAAGTTAGAAAGAAGAAGGAATTCTATGAATTTGGAAGTAATAGAGAAAAATAAAGTTCATATTTGCTACAGCAGGGAATATATATTCTAGAAACAAAAACATAGAATGAAATTAGGAATAGCTAAGAAGTCTAGCTCCCAAATCAGATGCAGCACCATGAAAATGATTTTGATAGGAATTATACATAAAAATGAAACTCGAACAACAGAGGTAGCCATGTTCGAAAGAATTATATGAAAGTGGGAAATTTTGATAGACGAGTGGAAAATAATTCAGAAGCAGGCATAGTGCAGACTTAAACTGCCTACACAAGAGGAGAGAAATAGAAGTGGGAGAAACTCTTAGAGAGAAAGAGGTAGGACTGAAATAACAAGGCAAAATGGTAGGAAACCAGTAGACTGGTACAAATAGAATTTTAAATTATATAGGAAAAACGGATGTAATAGGTACGATACGGGGAAACGCTGGTCCCAATCACACACGCCTTCAGTAAAGGCTGGGAAGAAAATATTGCGTTAAGTACGCGAAACAGGGGTTTCCAAAAGGCGAACAGTGATAAATAGGCACGAATAAAATGAAGGTGTAGTGGATTCGTCTAGGGTAGCGATAAGAAATCATCTGAAAGAATATAATGCAATAGTAGATTTAGTAAGGAAGGCTACTGTATGAACGAAACGTGTAAGCAGATATTTTGTTAATAATTGCAGTTGGCAAGAGGAGAGAAAGAAATTTTAAGTGATATTAAGTGTAGAAGTGAACAAATTTGTATTTATTAGTTTTTTGTAGCACCATGGTTAGTATACTTGGATGTGATTGTTTCTACTCATGGGGAAGTGTTATTACTTTCGAAAAGAACGTAACTGAAACTGCACACAGAGTGGAAAATCATTGCAGTGCCGTTTATAGAGAATAGTATGTCTGCAAGGCGACAAAGAGATAACAAGAAAGAAGTAATAACGGAGATGTTTTCTTTTTGGAGTATACATAAATGCAGCAGGATGGATTTTGAAAATGAAGAGGAAATAAAGTATGTTGAGGGAATAAAAGTAATTGATAACTGTATAACAGGAAACCTTGGAGAAAATCCCCTCGAAAATTCCTTTGGGAATTTTGGTAATCAGGAAGTGAATAGGTACTACGATGTATAAAAAGTGAATATCTAGAGAAAGTTTTAACGTAAATAACCGATTACCTTAACAGATCTATAGAAAAGATTGCAAATGATTACTTGCCGAAATATGGACAAATAGACGTATTATCAATAATGCCACTATACCTTGAATTAAATGTTATAATGAAACTGAAAAATAATGAATAAAAGAATCCCGTTATCATTGATTATCCTATTTTCTGCCTGGTTCGACTGGTAACATTAATGAATGGCTGGCCCCGTAGCTCAGTCGGTAGAGCACCTGCCTGTCGTGCTAGGGTTCCCGGGTTCGATTTCCGGCGATGGGAGTTGGGAATTTTCTCCAACCAAGATAGTTCCCCATCTTCCCCAGACTCTGGAAGTATGAATGAGAGTGTGAATGTGTGCATGATCTAATGATTAAAACTCAACGAATACGAGTTAACACCTTCGATATGTTCCAAAGGAGAACGGCCGCCGATATGACCATTGGAGTTAAATGCGGGGTATAAATGAAACAACTTAAAAAAACATTAATGAATAATACAAGGGGCGTCTAGAAAATAGGTTCTGTTTCAATTTATCTCCGCTGCAGCGCTGCGATCGCAATTCCGCTGTCAGTCACGTACGCTTTGTTGTGCTTGTTTACAATGTTGGTGTTGATTGCTTGTGAAAACAGATCTGTGATTAGTTTTCTGAATGCTAGGAAAGTGAAATCAATTTATCGGCAAAATGCGATGTCAAAAGGTGTTGTGTTTCTTAACGACGACGTACGACCACACACTGCAAATGCGACGAAAAACATCCTACAGGGATTTGGCTGGGACGTGTTTGACCATCCCCCGTACAGCCCTGACCTCGCTCCTAGCGACTTTCTTCTGTTTTTGCATCTAAAATCTTTCCTTGGTGGTCAACACTTCAACAATGACGAAGAGCTGAAAGAAAATGTTTCAAACTGGTTGAAGACAGAGGCGGCAAACTTCTATGAAGAAGGTATACAAAAACTTGTGCCTCGCTATGACAAATGCCTGCAAAATTTCGGCAGTTATTTGGAAAAGTAGTTTAAGAGTTGTAGAGTTTTGTGCAGTAAATCATTTTTCTGTATCTGTACACAATTTAATTTTATTGCCAAACAGAACTTACCTTCTGGAAGTACCTCATAAATAATATGGAAATAAAGGATAAATAATTTCCATGTGTTAAACTCAATGTACATATAAATTAAGAAGTACCAGTTTCAACTTTTTAGCTAACAGGAAGTCATTGGCAAGTTATGTATTCAGCGAAATCAGTTAGTTAAATTAATGCACCTAAGGCGTTGCAGTATACATAGTCAACAAGAAATGCATTAGCTGATGATGCCGGTATGGAGAATTAAGGAACTACAGAAGTCTGAATTTCCTGCGAAATGTGTATACAACTTTCTGCAAATTAGAAAGGGGAAAGGAGTTAGCAAGTGTCAGAGTAACAATAATATCTCAGAATTAAGGAAAAGTTTAAATTTAGCAACATAGAAGTAAGAACTTTGGTGGAATAATAATGATGTAACGGTGCCGTCCATAGTTTACATGATGAAGTAAACAAAGTGGGAAAATGTATTACTCCGCCAGCGACTGTTATTGGAGGGAATATTCGCGCTATTTTACTTTCACGTTTCAAACTTGTGCACTGTCAACGAACTTCTATGCAAAGTTTTGCTTTGAATTTCGATATCTCAGTAGCTTATGCGAGAGTAATTTTACGTTAACATTAAATGCAAAGTTGGGTGTACTGTGTAATATATATGTAAAATATGAAACTGGCTACAATGAAGAAACAAACACTATACAAATATATTCATTTGTAACATAAAACTTCACTTATCTTAAAACAAAACGATGAAAATTTTCTTATTAATTGATGAGGATCGCGATTTCGTGAAATCTTTCTCATATCATCAGCTCAAATAACCCCGTTGTGATCGAGCGGGATGGCTCAGGCGGTTTCATTTGTGGCCCGCATTCGGGAGCCCCGGGTTCGATTCCCGTGGCCGACCTACCTAATCCATGGGTTTTGGGGGGTTTTCCCGGGTCGATAGGCGAATGCTGGGTAGGTTAATTACATCCCATGAATTTCCTGCCCCTCCATTTCATCTCCATTATCATTTCATATCATCTCTCATCTGGTGGACTCTTTCAGGGTAGAAGTGTCGGCGGGTGTCTCGGCGGTGCATGGATGTTGTTGTTGTTGAGTCCAGAGGTTCTACTCCCATTAGTCTTGAACCCGTAGGAACAACACTCGGGCCTCTTTCAACCAGGGAGTTATCCGAGCTGTCCCAAAGGGCGCTCGGCGTCCTCCGTGGGGCTTTCCATAGGACTAGACCTGGTTTACAAACAAGCCCCCCCCCCATCTGGTCCAAGGACACAAGACGGGATGGAAGTGGTTACGCCACTTACGCGCGCCAACACCAAAGGTGAAGGCTACCGATATGACCTCGGTGGGGCCGCCTGGCGATCTAGCACGCCTTCTACTAGCTCTGCAGGCTAGTACCCGGGAGAATTAATGGCTTCCCTCAACCCCGTCCTTAGACGTACCCGATTCCCACGGGTATCGGGAACCACTGCCCCCTCGAGACCATCCCAATCCGAACAACTCCCGAAGGAGGGGCTCAGATGTTCGGCCCGAGGTTCCTCTAGTAACGTCAGAGGTACCACGAGTGCTAAGGGTCCGCAGCGCCCGCACCATGGCAGCTGAAGGGGACGGATCCCCTCCCCTACGGGAGCATGGAGGATGATATGCTCTAAGGAGAACTACTTCCTCCTCCGGTAGGTCGGTTGCCGGTCTCCACTCCTCGGCTGGGACCATTTCGAGACCGCCAGCCAGGGATCTTTAGGGCTCGGACCGCCAGCCTGGGACCTTTTTGGCTCGGCTGCTGGGCTCGTTGCCGTCTCGCAGTAGGGGAGCGAGTTCGTTCTCCTGGCCTGTCGGGGGAATTCTCTATCTAAGTAAAATGTATGGACCTGCCCTCTGTACCATCATGGCTCCTTGGGTGGGCCGCTCTCTGTCTCCTTCGCCTCATCCTTGAACGTAAGGTTGACAGTTTTCATGCAAGCGTTTTGAATGAATAAAATGTGAGCAAGTTGAAGCAAGAAGTTGGAATTTGGATTTCATTACGGAAGGGATTCGGTACGTAGGCCACCATGCTGGGCCCATTGTTCCTATGCCTCCAAGTGTGGGCAACCCCGGGAGGAAGCATAAGGTGAAGGAGACAGAGGGCGGCCCACCCAAGGAGGCACGGAGGTCTGAGGACAGGGTCCCTACAGTTTACTTGGTTAGAGACTTCCCCCGACTGGCTAGGACAACGAACTCGCTCCCTATCGACCCGGGAAAACCCCCAGAAAACCCATGGGTCAGGTAGGTCGGCCACGGGAATCGAACCCAAGCCTCTCGACAGAGGGCCACAGACGAAACAGCCTGAGTCATCCCGCTCGGTGAAGCAAGAAGTAATCGATTTCCCTTACGTTTTTAAACCAATATACAGAGACTAAAATGTCAAGCAAATATATTTCGTGACAATATTGATACAGGTGCAGTTGACGGAGTAGAAGCTCAAAGACAGGGAAGCTCATAAACGAGCTCTGCACGATTCCGGGGGTTGTTTGTAATAATGACAAAGCTGACACAGAAACAAATTTGCCAGGATCAGATGGTAAATCTCGAAAACAGTTTCAAGCAGATAGGAAATTTTAATGTTAAATTCTACCAACTCATAAGCGTTACGTTACAGAGCGATGCTGGAGCGTCAAATACAATAACAGGGGAATAGCTTTTAGCAGGGTAATTCAAGTGGGAAATAAAACAAATGCTTCTACCGACGAGTGAATTGTTTTTGTACTGTGACTTTGGGAAAGATGAGACAGCGCGATGCTAGAAGCGAATACGTTCAACAACAGTATTTGAAATATTGCTTGTTGTGCTGAAGTTACTAGTACTTCAATCTCAGTTCTGGTTTCAGAGAGAAAACATAAATAAATATAAATAATGTGCTAACTATAATGAGACCTGATAAACAAAAAAACATGTGACTGGAGGGAATTTAAAAAATATGCCGAGGGAAATATGAATAAAATTGTTATGATGTATAATACAAACACTAAATTCTATGCTGGAATGCACATACAGATGGAACCCCAAATCAGGTCATTTACCCGCATCAGAAGTTTGTCTAATTGGTTTCAAGCCCAAGGAATTTGTGCTAGAAACAGAGAGCGCTTATGAAAAAACGTATTTTCTACAAAACCAGGATGGTATGCATCTTATGGTCATAAGAGGCCATGCAAACCGATGCTATGCAACGAATAAAGCTGTTTAATTTAAAGTAGAGCTTGGTGGGAAAAGGAGTAGAAGAAAATTTAAAGTAATTACAGCTTAGTATTCTTAATTTAATATACGAGGACATAAAGAATGATTACAATTTTTTTTGACAACGTACCTTTACTCGTCCTAATAGTTTTGTTGGTCCTTCTCAAAATAGTCTTCCCTGAATGTGATGTACTTTTCCTAGCGTTTCTGCTAGTCTTCAAAGATGTGGTGGGAACCATTTTTGAGAGATCCTTCAAAATCACCTCCGCAGCCTTCACCACTGCTTCTAATGATGGATAATGCCTCCCACGAAGGCGTTTCTTCAAGTTAGGGAATAGAAAAAGGTCACATGGGGCTAAATCCGGACTATAGGGAGGGTGAGGGATGCCGTTCACGGTGTTTTTTGCAAGATATTCAACAACAACACTAGCAATATGCGGCCGTGCATTATCGTGGTGCAGCATCCAGCCTGCTTCACGGAAATGTGGTCTTTTCCGCCTGATATGGACTTTCAATGTTTTCAGGACATCCCTGTAGTACTCTCCGGTTACTGATGTGTGTTCAGGTAGAACATGCTGATAAACCATTCCATGAATATCAAAGAATGAGATGACTATAGCTTTCCCAGCAGAAGCAACCACTTTTGCTTTTTGGGGGTTGGTGATGAAGGAGATTTCCACACTGAGCTTTGATGTTTGCTCTCAGGATCAAAATTACGTAGCCAAATTTCATCAGCAGTGATTACGTTTGAAAGAAACTCCGGATCTTCCTCTCACATCAACTTTAACTGCATGCAGACCTGCATGCGAATGTCCTGTCTTGGAACCCATCACGCACAAACACGTCTCATGTGTAATGTTTCTGTCAACAACGTGTGGGTGGTACCCAATGAAAGTGATTCAGTATTTATGAAATGGATCTTAAGGTAATTAGTCGATACTCTCTCACAATGGCAGTAGTAGTGTTGTTGTTTTCTTCCGCAAGAGCAGTAACTGGAATACCGGGTCCACCTTCCTTTGAAATTGATTGTCTCCCCTCTTAAAACATTTTAAACCACCTTAGAGCTGTGCTGTAGGGAAGAACAGACTCTCCATAGGCCTCCTGTAACATTGCATAGGCCTCAACTGAAGATTGGTTGAGACAAAAGCAGAATTTCAAAGCTGCATATTGTTTCTCACGTGTTACCTCCATTGCAGTGGTAGGCGATACTCAACATGTCTGAACTTGCCTGGTTCTCACAGGTGGGAACCAGAAGTACCAGCAATGAAACTACTACGGCGAGTTTGCTTCACATTAAGCTAACAGAATATAATAAGATTGAATTTTAGTGCGAAAAATTATGACCGTAAAAAATTATGACCATTCTTTGTTGAACAGCCTTCGTACCTATGCATACTAGTGTTGTGATAGGAAATTTGTTAAGTATTTCAGTAAATATTTAAACAAATTATTCAGTCTTATATTCCACAAAAGTCGTAATTTATCTTCATTTTTAATATTCTTATATTTTCATAAATTATTTTAGGTTGTATAATGTCCATAATTGACAATGGAGAAATAACATTACATACAAATAAAAAATACGTTATATTGCGACAAATGAGAACATCAGTTACGGTTAATCACACTTGTCCCTTAAGCGTTTAACGTAACAAAACACAATTTATCCATTGAATCAATCTGCTGAACTGTCCATTACACTCACTCAACTCTCACTGACAACTATTCTTTCTCTACTCTCAGTTCAACTCACCCGATTGACCCATCAGTGACTGACTAAATTCAACTCAACTGACTAGCTGACTGATTCCTCCCGGGCGACGGTCGGCTCCTTATACAGGGCCCGAATACAAAGGGGAACGTTCTCGAAGAGGAAGTTTCTGGAACTTTCCGAAAGGAATATACTGGAGAAGTAATTATCCAAACTGTCGGAAGATAGCACGTAGCAACTGCACCAATCCCTACCGTATTTTACTGCTTTCGTTTTTCATTATTACTCTATAATGCTAAAGAATATATTGATAGAAATTAATTATTCTTTTCACACTGGCCGTGTGTAGGCTAAATTGTTGAAACGTAGAGTCACGCATGAGACAGCTACCTTAATGGCGACTTACATATTGTAAGTACTTTAAGGCCCGGGCTTTATAGTTAACCACTATTACGTCAATTAAAGGAAATTAATTATTCTTTTCACACTGGCCGTGTGTAGGCTAAATTGTTGAAACGTAGAGTCACGCATGAGACAGCTACCTTAATGGCGTCTTACATATTGTAAGTACTTTAAGGCCCGGGCTTTATAGTTAACCACTATTATGTCAATTAAAGGAAATTAATTATTCTTTTCACACTGGCCGTGTTTATGAGAACTCCTAAGTGGTTTACCGGGAAAATAAGAGTCAGTTGGAGAATTTAATGTCATATCGGCACGTTGGCCATAGTAGCACAATGGTATTGCGGCTGGACGGTAACCAGAAGATCCTTGGTTCAAATCCCGGCTATGGCATTGAATTTTTCAGTCTGACTCTACGTTTCCAATATATTGATAGTACAAATAATAGACTGCCTTCGTAATATGCCTAAACCTACAGCCTGTTTTCTGCTGTCTTTCGTAAGAAATTAATAATGGCATATCACGCCTCGGATGGTTCTACATCTTGAACTAATGGCGCTACTGAATTCCATGAAGAGGTGAACAGAGCTACAACTAAATTACATATGGTATCTTTACTATCATAAACAGTAAAGGAAGCCTCGCGACCTGGGGCCTACATACGAATTCACTACGGATAACATCCTCAGCGGAAATGAAGTAAGGGAATCGCAGGAGGCCACAGAGTCCCAAGCAGACAGGCCACAGAGACGCGCGCAAGTTGCTATCAAGTGCTGAGGGTTCATACCGAAGCACTCGCTGCTTAGCCACCAACACCCCGGGTGCTGCGGTATCGACAAGCCTCTCCTCTGCCCAAAGACGCCAAGGGTTATTAGCAAGTGAGCAGATCCCTCCAGCTCTCCTTACCCCCAGGCTCATAAATGAGTCTGGCATCTCTCCCCTACACACAGTTCCTGTCCGCTCCTGTCGTGCTGCCTGCACACGGCTTCATACAAGCGGGAGGCCAGGTGAAGGTATCCGTGGGCGTAACTGCTGCGAGGACGGCCGTCCACACGTGCTTTGGGTCAGGTGCATTCAACATCGGGTGTGGTCGCTGCGTGGATGGACGGCAGCCCGAGTGGCCTAAACCCAAGATGATCAGAATAACCCATGCCCATATACAAAGCTTGAGACAATAGACGATCTTTTATTACCCCCCAGATAAAGTTGCACTAAGCTGTTAGGTGCTGAGGCGAAAACACCTCCACTCAGCTGAACCTGAGTGACTTCATTCTTCTGTTGGTCTGCTGGTCACATAAGGTCAGCGCCCAGCGCTAATAATTCTTAAGTCAGTTGGCTTCAAGTTATCTACACCCAACTCATTGAATATAACATGAATGTAAACAGAAATCAGGATTTATTGATAACAGGTAAACATAGTCTTTTGAGTAGCCGAGTCGCAGCTTGCAAACGAGAGTTAACTGCACAGTGATGGAGGATAACAAATCATGAGGATGGTTTTTTTCTGCGTAACTCCAGAAACAGTTCATTCTATTTGCCTGGCTTTAATGTTTGGAAATCCCTCTGCGTGATAATAACACAGAAAGAACATTTTACTTGCCTCTGAGTCGGTAACAGGAAGGCAAATACGTTACTTGTTAAATAAACGTACACGTTGAAGCGTGAAATTTCCTCCCTTCTATCTCATCACCTTCGCTCACTTATCGGGGTTTATCAAACCGCAGCTGAAGTGAGGTAGATGGGAAATTGTGAGAGAAAAGGCTTCATATTACATCGTCTAACTCTAAATAGTACCATCACAGGGAAATTGGAGAACAAGCTTTCCAACCTCCTTCATTGCTGTAATGTTTAGGGGAACATATCTAAATACTTAAATGGTGTACTCTAAATTAATTTAATGGAATCAGCTGTGTTATGTAGTTGTATAGTTTGCATTCACTTTTAAAACGATGAAAAATTAAACGTTTGAAACTAGTTCTGATGGACAATGACCTGTAAATTAATTTTGTGTTAAGCAGATCTTCACCTCATACGTGATACATTTGGTTGGCACGTTGCATGATATACATCTACTTTTTAAGCTTTTAATTCGTTGATAATTGTGGCACTTTCTGTAAATTGGAAACATATCATTGAAATATTTTAATAAACAGTGAAAAATTCACTTTTTTATTTTACCTATCGCGATTCTTTGGAAAAATTGTGATATTGTAGCTCATTTAATCATATATGCAAAATTGAGTCCCCCAACATAACAATTTATATATTTAAAATGAATGAACCTTATATTCTTCTCCTTTTTTTTAAAGGTTTTAAAACATCTGCAACACTTAAAATACTTATTACACATCACACTTTACTTTACTATGGCAGACAGTCTTAAGACAGATACCAGTTAGTTAACCTTCATTTATTATCTACTTGTTTTAAGATCCTCATGTCCTTCATTAAATTGTTATGTTTCAGCTTAGATAAGATTTTCGGCATATGTGTAGTGTTTAACGGACGCTTTTAGTAAATACAGTACCGCAGTCGGTGACACTGGTGATACATAAGATGAAGATGGAGCAATTGGTGGAATGATGGCGGGGAAAACCGGAGATCCCGGAGAAAACCCTCCCTAACCCGTGTTATCCACCACAAATCTCACTTTGCGGTCATCTGGGATCGAATCCGGGTCGCCTTGGTGAACAGAATATATAAAACTGTGTGAGTGGTCTGATGGTTACAGGCTAACTTCCAAATCTAGAGGTCCTGGCTTCAATTCATGCAACGTTAGTATCTCAGCACTGCTAGTGTACCCGACATTCGTCCATCAGGATAAGGGAAAATTCCGGAAATACCTTAGCCAGGTAACTCACCCTGACCGAGACTCGAACTCGGGACTCCTTGAACGCGAGGCCCCCCAGGGGTCTACTTCGGTAGGTACGGGTTTGGCGCACCCTGGGTCCCGAGCCAACAGTCTCCCTCCTGTGGGCTCCTCTTCGTGGTTGAGGGAGACGGTCAACAGGCCCACCCACGTGTAGGCCGTGCGTGGAGACCCGTGGAGAAGATTTTTAGATTCTTGTCTAGTTTAGAGTTTAGGATTTAGTGAACGAAATTTTTAGTAGGTTTTGATTGATGTCTTTTATGTACGTGGATTTTTAATAGGTTTTGTTACACTTGTATAGTTTTTAGAAAGTTTTATATCTGGCTTTTGCCATGACTAGTTTTTTAAAGGGCGCTGATGACCGCTGTAGTTGAGCGCCCTTATATTTATCGTCATCATCACTTGAACGCGAGGCAGACACGCTACCATCTACGCTACCGAGGTGGGCAGGCCCGGGTAACTCTAGACTCCATGGACCCCGGACTCATTTGAGCATCATTTCGCCCATTTCATCCATCGTCCGATATGACTTAACGTTGGAGGACGTAAATTGCATTAAAAAAAAACCTGCTAGTGTATTTTTCAGGAGACCTAGGCTTGTTGATACGTTAAAAAAAGCCATGGTCTTTTTAGGATCATATGAGTTGTAGATGCGTAACATATTCCTTGCAGTCACATTCTGAGGATCACAATATTACGGAGGGGCCGAGCACCGCACGTAGACCTTGCGTCATTTGTGCTTCTAAGAAGTTGCTATGTTACATTCCTGTCGTCGTCGTCCCCCACCAACGCTCCGCGCCCCCGTCTGGAGAAATATTACGTATGATAGGCTGCAATTAATTAAATTTCTCGTGCGCAAAAGTTTTCTAATAAACTTATTTTATCTAATAAAAACAAAGTGATCAACAATTGAAACCGATGCATCTTCATCATCATAGTTATTGAAGTGAAACATTCCTTTTTCCGTTGAGGTTCAAGTTGATATCGGTATTTTGGGTTGATAGTTCCTCTATTTGCTGTAAGTAAATCAGAGATATTATCACAGTAGTCGAACTACACAGGAATGTGCTACTGCCCCTTTCCATTCTTCTTTTAACTGAGGACTTGCTAAAAATATTCACCAGGCCTTCTGCAAGAGAAAGGCAAGTGACCATACATAGCAAATTCAACACAGCTAGCTTTGTAAGCTAAATCAATATGTGCGGAATAATGCATAACTAAATAAATCCTGTTAGAATTTGAATAATTAAACACAAATCCAAAAGCAATTGCCTTCTCTTTCCATTTCAACTTTTGGGATATTAGCATGCTTTTTAAGTTTGTCTATATATTAAGACTTTAAGTTAAAAGGTTATAAATATTCTTTTTCTAATACCCTTTCGTGATCTCTGCTACTTGAGGTTTATGGTATCCTCTCCACAGCTTACCGTAACTACATGCGTACACAAATTCGCATCTAAACGCTTTTTCTTATGATTTGCTGACATGTATTGTTCTGCGGTCCATTTCCTCCCCCTCTTAATTGGCAAAGTGCACTTTTGAAACATTTAGCAAGGTCTGTGCAATGTCAAGTCAGGCGAAAGGAGCCATAAAGGCACTCTGTCATGATAGACACACGTGCTTTCGTCATCCTGTTAGAGGCAGGTTTAAACCAAAGGGTCTTGCTACATACGTCTTCAGAGGAATTTACATGTAGATATTCTAGAATTAATATATCTTTATTGGAAGAAAGAAGAGGAATAAAGGAGAGTAAATTAATTTTTAATCTCTCAAAGTGAGCTTAATCATTACATCCGAATTCAGTAATCCCACAACATTATGTCCGCCTCGGTGGCGTAGATGGTAGCGTGTCGCCTCACGTTCAAGAGGTTCCGAGTTCAAATCTCGGTTAGGGTGAGTAACCTGGATAAGATTTTACCGGGGTTTTCCCTTATCCTGATAGACGAATGTCGGGTAACTCGAAGCTTTATGGAACCCGTACTCATTTGAGCATCACTTCACCCATTTCATTCATCGTCCGATATGACAACGTTGGGGACGAAAAACCAAAAAAACAAATAGTCACACAACATTACCAATAAACACTTAAACTTGAATTTTAATTAACTTTGTAATAGGATATAATTAATTCATGCTGTTATGAAAATGTAAATTTGTAAATTTTCCCTAATTATTAAATAAGGAACCAGTTTATGACGCACAAACCTATTCCCGACAGCAGTGGACGTGACAGTTAAGACATACAGAGAAAATAGATAGTCAACATGAAAAATTCAAAACCATGGCCGGGATTTGAACCACGGATCTTCTGGTTTCCGTCCAGTCGCTCTAACCCATTGAGCTACCATGGCCAACTTGCCGTTATGACATTAAATTCTCCATTTGACCCGCATATTTTCCCGGTAGACCACTAGGGGCTCTCGCATCCGAGATACACCGTTTGTGGCGACTTACTTTCGTAAGTACTTAAGTCCCAGGCTTCATCATTTATTCTGTATCATTTCAGTTAATTGATGGAAATTAATCATTTCTTCACACTAGCGATATATAGGCTAAGGAAAATATACGAGTCAAATGGAGAATTTAATGTCATGACGGCAAGTTGGCTATGGCAGCTCAATGGGTTAGAGTAACTGGACGGAAACCAGGAGATTGTTGTTGTTTTGTAGTTTACGTCCTCCAACGTTAAGCTATATCGGACGATGAGTGTATGATGCTCAAATAAACTCAAGGTACATAGAGTTTAGAGTTACCCGACATTCGTATTTTAGGATAAGGGAAAACCCCGGAAAAACCTCATCCAGGTAACTCTCCCTGACCGAGATTCGAACTCGGGACCTCTTGAACGTGAGACAGACACGTTACCATCCACGCTACCAAGGCGGGCACCAGGAGATTCGTGGTTGAAATCCCGGCCATGGCATTGAATTTTTCATGTTGACTCCATCTGTCAAAAACCTTAGCCTATATATGGCTAGTGTGAAGAAATAATTAATTTCCATCAATTAACTAAAATAATAAGAGTTAAATGATGTAGCCTATGACTTAAGTAATTACGATAGTAAGTCGCCACAAACGTGTATCTCGGATGCGAGAGCCCCTAGTGGTTTACTGGAGAATTCAATGAGAATTCAATGACATGACGGCAAGTTGGCCAAGGTAGCTCAACGGGATAGAGCGACTGGACGGAAACCAGGAGATTCGTGGTTCAAATCCCGGCTATGGTATTGACTAATTTCCATCGATTAACTAAAATAATACAGAGAAAAGTTGGAACAGGGTTGAATATCAGTGACAGTTTAAGTTATCTCCGCATTTAAACTCATGAATATTCACAATATATGTAGCAGAATGACTGTCAGAATTTAGACAAAACTGGTGTGTTTAAATATTGCTGTTAAAAGCTGTGTAACTTAATTTATTCTAACTTAAATACCTATGACAGAAAACACAGTTTGGGAACCATAAATTAACTTTTTGTTACTTTTATGTCTACTTGGTACATTTCAATACTTCGCGTTATTTGTTTCATTTTTATTACCAGTAGGCAATACATCGCTGGAGGAAAATACCCAGGCTATAAGCTCTCTGCCTATTGTGAATATACAGGCTGTTTCGAAGCGACACCGAACGAACGGCTTTATAGCTAGTACTTGAGCTAGTCCAAAGGTTACCAGCAGGTGTCGTAGCTTTTAGGTATGTTTTTGTTTAACACTGCAAACTACATTATTTTGAGATGCAGCTCAACAAACCATCATTTGTTTTGCTCGTTATCACAAACTGTCCTTGCTTTCAGGAAAAGGGGTAAAGGGTAGTTATGTACTCAATTACTTATGAATCGCACATTTTATACGTTGTTCTTGAATGCAAAATATACTTACGCATTTTGACCTAAATAATGTTCTGTTTAGAAATAAAAATTTGGCAGTAGAATTTTTGTATCTATTGTGTTTATCAGTATCTGTGCGTCCTCAGGACCATTTAACCTTTCATTTATTGTCTGTTATGATAAAATATGCTGGAAGAGTAAGCAAATAACAAAAGGCACAGGTTCTTCAGTGGGGTTTCGTAGAACAACCCTTAAACCTTGTGCAGCATGCCTGTATGTTTACAAATATACTGCTAAAGCACACAAGTCGATGCTTCCCTATAACTACGTTACGTCTTGGTTCGTTATCGCACCGAAACACTCTGTATATGGTTCTTGTAGGTATGTAGGTAAATATACTATACTTTTTCCATTGTTTAACAATCACCTTGATCGGAGTCTATCCTGGACTTGCTGGCTATCACACAGAAGATGCGCGAGTAGGCAAAGCTGATCACCAGAAGTGGTATGAAGTACATGGCTAGTAAACAAAACAAGTTGTATGCCACTTCTTGTCCACGAGTCTCGAAGAAACCAAAAGTGACACACTGGTAGAAGTTGGGCACTTCAGGATGAGCTAGCACGTGGAACACCACACTCTGCGCACAAGGAAACACACATAAGTTATACAGATTTTATACAAAAATACATACTTTTAGGTAAAAATATATCTTACTTATTTTATACACTGGTGGAAAAAAAATGCAACACCATCATGAATTGCTTAACTTTAATGGGCAGTTAAATGAATGGTAATACATCATGATAGCATCACATGAAATCAAAATCAGCACAAATGAAGCAGACATTCATAAGAAGGTATATCCGTAAGTTGCATCGATATCTGACATACCCCCTTCGGGCAGCAATACAGAGAAGCTTGAAGGTAATAGAACAGATAACAAGTGGCATCCTACGATGCACTTCTCAAGCATCATGCACCTGTTGTCTCAATACGGCGACCAGTCAGTATCTTCCTCATTATGTCCCATACATGTTCGGCGGGAAAGAGGTCAGCGGATCATCCTTGCCAGGGCATGAAGAGCATGCTACATTTAAGCAAGTGGATGAGGACGAGCATTATACTGTTGAAAAGAGCACACCGTCTCCCTGTTGAAGAAATGGTAGTGGTACAGCATTAATTACCTACTAGATGTAGCTCGCACTGGTTTCACATCCCTGCACGAACACCAAAAGCGAACGTGAGTTGTAAATAACGACATCGCACACGATGGTGCCAGGAGTTGCGCCTTTGTGTCATTGGTGAATGCACACTCGCTCACCAGCTTTACGTCATACTCCTACCGACCATCACTATTATACAGAACCCACTCTCATCACTGAAGACAACAGTGCTATTCCATTCTCTATTTAACTCTTTCTTGATAGCAGAGGAGAGGTACATGACGGTGTTGTGGTGTAAGAGATACCTTAGCCAGAGGCACACGCGATTTGAGTCTTGCTGCGAGAAGACGGTTTCCAATATTCCTTACTGATCACCAGGTGCTACTTGTGTCTAGGTCATTTCCCTGGTTGCTCTTTGCGCATCCAATGCAGCCAGTTCAACATGTCGATCCAGACATGCGTTTATATTACATGACTACTAATAATCTGGTCTACAGGAGTGAGAGTTTTCCAAAGATCATTGCTGAAAACACCAATGCACTACCGATTTTTTTTGCCTCACATATGGATCATTTTTTCGATAGCTCCACCCAGCTTCATGCAGGCTAACAATTTGACCCCGTTCAAATAGTTGTAGCTCTGCACAATTAACACTCGCTTCGCTGCGGCATGACTTCTCCTTAGACTATCTTTTGACACTAGTATTCAACTGTAATGGTATCACAGTGACCGCCTGGAAAATGGACACAGAGATCAGAGAGACGCGTCTGATCAGTGGCATCCATTGTCTGCTTATCGCGGTACTTCAGACTCCAATTACATAGCTTCTCAATATCCACATAGTATGCCCTTTTGTCAATGAATACAGGTGCATTTTTTCTGCCAGTGTAGTTTGCTATAAATTATGTATAGGTTCTGTACGTTATACTACGGAGGGGCATATTTCATATATTACGACATTGCGATCTGTTAACCATCACCCTCCTCTAGAAGAAAGGTGTAAAGTGAAGGAACACAGGATGTCACAGGCCACACTCTAACAGCTCTAGGCATGAAGACCCGTCCCAATGCTGCAGCTACCTAGAGAGAACATTCAAGGATCTATCAATCAAGCATTCTTCTACCCATTCACTTGAACAAGCATTAGCGGACTTGTATGGCATAGTCGTATCCAAGGGAAACCTATGAAACAACTGTAACATGAGGGGAAAAAAGGAGTGTAAGGGAATCTAGTGAATGAGAAATCATCTAGCATTAACCTACTGACCCGTAGAAAACTCGCGAATCCCAAGGTCAAGGTGAGCGGCTCAGGAAAGCCCAGGACCTCCCAATGTTACCATCTCGCTCGATACAAACCATACATAAATTCACATTATATTTGCTTTTTTCCTTCCTTCCTCGCTTCCTTTCTTCCTTCCATTCTCCCACCTTTCTTTCCTTTTAAATTTATAATCAAGCTATTGTTTATGTAAGCAGGTATAAGTTGAATAGTTTAATGGTAGATAGCGTGTATCGTAAATTAAATGTGCACGATGTTTGATCTCGCCAAGCTTGGACTAACAAACCAGTGACACATAATTGTTGCGTGTACAGAATAGTAATCAATGACACGCGTGCCACTTACTAATACACGAATACAATATCGGTAACACAGCACAGAGGTATTTTCGATGATCATATTTAAATGTCTACGAATTTATTACATGTTCCTATAGATTTTGTTATTGGCTTTGTAGTTTTGTAAAACTACTAATCAGAAAAGGTACAAACCTCAGAGCAAGGTGTCACTGCGGTATCGAGTGCAAGTCGTATTATAAGGCCAAGGGTTCGTTCCTCGCCAACATTCACTTAGGTAAATGCTGAGTTTTGTAGATAATGATTATCCGGGCTTGTTGGCCGTGGTCTATTGGAAAATAGTCTTCCAGACGTTTCGTTCGGAACTGTGTCGAACATCTTCAGTGGCGTGGCCGTAACACTCTCGTTGTACTTTCGGCTTTCAATTTTCAAATAGAACAAGCCCGGATAATCATTATCTTCCAAATGACTCCGGCCGTGAAAGCGTACGCACTAAAATGATGAGTTGTTTACTTTCATACCAATTTCCTATCTATCATTTCCCTTCATTCCATTTTTGTGGTGTACGGTAGTGTTAGATGGTCCCAATGCTTGCGCTTTGTACATACTGTTTACGACTGTGGGCATCACTGTGTGGTCTCTGTGCTAATGTAAGGTGACGTTTGTTGCCACTGGACCCGGGGCTTTGGTAGCTATGAAGCGGTTATTAACGTCGGGATGAAGCGCTCCAAGCTCTAGAGGAGGCTCACCGCACACACCAGAGCTTCATCTCACAAAGCATTGAGGACCTCAGAAGATCCCTGGCTCCAGTTAACGGACCACCACAACTCTTCCAGCCTCGCAGAAGACTCCCGCGCCCGTTGGACGCCGCCGCCCCAAGACCTGCCTCGCTGCAACCCTCCTCGAGCCCTTGAAGGCTTTGGCCCCTCACCAGATGTTTGCACATATGACAACTGCACCGATTGCCACTGAAGCACGTTAAATTATTACCACAGCTCAAAGGTCGTAGCCAGGGTCCTGGATCATGGCTGCTACCTTTTCACCACAGCGGATATACCGCACACTTGAGTTTTCACCCACAAACAGCCGGGTTGCTTCGGCGGTACCGGCCAGCGACTTCACCATCATAGTCCCATTAAATAAGCACCACAGAGCCCAAATATACAGTATCACCGCAAAACAACATCCCTCCCAATACCCATTCTCCTTCCTACCCACATACCCATCATACCTTGCTGTTGTCTTTTCCTATTACCTATATTCCCGTCCCCCCCCAAAAAAAATCCAAGCACCTGTCAGAAAGTTTCGCCCGTCCTTGTGGCTTGTCTGTCTGCGTACCTGTGGTCCTGTGCGGTTACCTCGCGTTACCCCTTCCTCCTGGTAGTGTTAGCCGCAATAGATCTGTGTGGAGGTCGCAGTGCGCAAAGTTTCCTCTTCCTTGTTGTATCCCTTATATCCCTTACTCGTTAACCTTTACTGAACTTCGTTAACAAAGATAATAATTTTGCTTAGTATTGTCTTCATGTGATGTATTTCTGTGTAACAATTTATGAAACAGTCCTTCATTCATTTTTTGTCATATTCCGCAGAGCACGCGTGGCATACGTCCAACTTTTAGGACACAAAAACGGGACAGAGGAGTTGAAACAACCGCAATTTGAGGATAATATCTGCTATAGCCCGCAGCAGAGCTACAAAAAGTCCCCTGTTATCAGCTGTCTATGATTCCCCATTCACAGCATGAATCGCCCGCTGGATTCTGGTTAGAGAACCAGCATGACATAATCTGGAGTATGATTATCTGGCACAAGATGACAGGAAACAAAATGTAGTCAGTGGTGGCCCTAGTGTAAGTTCTAGTCGCGTTTAGTCCCTATTTTCCGAGCTGAGGAGGCGAGTGAGGAGTAAAGAGGCGAGTTTCCGACCATTAAGGAAAGCGAGACATCACGTCGAAGCTCTACACTGGGAAGAAGTGGAAAGTACGTCCAGCTTATGTAAACTACAACGATACATTCTTGGTCTGAAAATAAACTTTCTAAATTTAATCTTTTGGACGTCAAAATATCCACCATCATGACCGAAATACTAGTGTGACTAATATGTCACACTAATAATAATAATAATAATAATAATAATAATAATAATAATAATAATAATAATAATAATAATAATAATAATAATAATAATAATAATAATAATAATAATAATAATAATAATAATAATAATAATAATAATAATAATAATAATAATAATAATAATAATAATAATAATAATAATAATAATAATAATAATAATAATAATAATAATAATAATAATAATAATAATAATAATAATAATAATAATAATAATAATAATAATAATAATAATAATAATAATAATAATAATAATAATAATAATAATAATAATAATAATAATAATAATAATAATAATAATAATAATAATAATAATAATAATAATAATAATAATAATAATAATAATAATAATAATAATAATAATAATAATAATAATAATAATAATAATAATAATAATAATAATAATAATAATAATAATAATAATAATAATAATAATAATAATAATAATAATAATAATAATAATAATAATAATAATAATAATAATAATAATAATAATAATAATAATAATAATAATAATAATAATAATAATAATAATAATAATAATAATAATAATAATAATAATAATAATAATAATAATAATAATAATAATAATAATAATAATAATAACAGACGTTATTGTCAATAGACTGAATTAGGTACACAGTTTCTTACCTTGTCAAAATTACATCACTTTTTACAGTTTTAAAATATTTGCAATTTAAAGTATTTGCAGTTGTAGTTATTCCCAACTGAATTTATCCAAATTATATAGAACCTTACTTATTAAATATATTTTAAGCCTATGTTTAACAATTTGTGTCCCGTTGAATTTTATATAGGGGAGATGCGTCCAGTACCGCACAGTGCCCAGTACCGCACGGTGTCAGTATCTCGTAGTTACCGATAGATAATAGAAGCTCATGGTGTGTAATTGGACAAAATACTACCTTATTACCAACGGAAAGTTTTCCCTCCTCTTTGATCGTTGAATCAGAAGTTATTGTTCAGAGAAGTCGTATAGTGAACTGCAGCTGGACTGTAAATAAATTGCTGCTATTGCTGCTGCCTTGTTCGGTGAAGAACTAAGTATTTGTACTCATATTATTTGGTATTTAGTAGACTAAAAAAACACAAAATGCAAGGTCGGTTTAAAAGAATCGGGCCGTGCTATTACGTTATATATGCTTACGTGTGAGTTGCTCAGTACCGTACGGCAGCAATTTTCCCAGTGCCGTACGCGAAGGTATTTGTTTATCCCCAGACGTTGCACTGACATTAGATTAATTTTTATTTATAGGCCAATAAATGGAAAGTGGTTAGAAGAAAATATGAAACAAGCAATAAAGAATGTGATAGAAAGATCAATGAGCCTGTCAGTAGCAATATACACTCCTGGAAATGGAAATAAGAACACATTGACGCCGGTGTGTTAGAGCCACCATATTTTCTCCGGACACTGCTCGAGGGCTGTACAAACAATGATCACACGCACAGCACAGTGGACACACCACGAACCGCGGTGTTGGCCGTCGAATGGCGCTAGCTGCGCAGCGTTTGGGCACCACCGCCGTCAGTGTCAGCCAGTTTGCCGTGGCATACGGAGCTCCATCGCAGTCCTTAACACTGGTAGCATGCCGCGACAGCGTGGACGTGAACCGTATGTGCAGTTGACGGACTTTGAGCGAGGGCGTATAGTGGGCATGCGGGAGGCCGGGTGGACGTACCGCCGAATTGCTCAACACGTGGGGCGTCAGGTCTCCACAGTACATCGATGTTGTCACCAGTGGTCGGCGGAAGGTGCACGTGCCCGTCGACCTGGGACCGGACCGCAGCGACGCACGGATGCACACCAAGACCGTCGGATCCTACGCAGTGCCGTAGGGGACCACACTGCCACTTCCCAGCGAATTAGGGACACTGTTGCTCCTGGGGTATCGGCGAGGACCATTCGCAACCGTCTCCATGAAGCTGGGCTACGGTCCCGCGCACCGTTAGACCGTCTTCCCCTCACGCCACAACATCGTGCACCCCGCCTCCAGTGGTGTCGCGACAGGCGTGAATGGAGGGCAGAATGGAGACGTGTCGTCTTCAGCGATGAGAGTCGCTTCTGCCTTGGTGTTAATGATGGTCGTATGCGTGTTTGGCGCCGTGCAGGTGAGCGCCACAATCAGGACTGCATACGACCGAGGCACCCAGGGCCAACACCTGGCATCATGGGGACGGAGCGATCTCCTACACTGGCCGTGCACCTCTGGTGATCGTTGAGGGGACACTGAATAGTGCACGGTACATCCAAACCGTCATCGAAGCCATCGTTCTACCATTCCTAGACCGGCAAGGGAACTTGCTGTTCCAACAGGATAGTGCATGTCCGCATGTATCCCGTGCCACCCAACGTGCTCTAAAAGGTGTAAGTCAACTACCCTGGCCAGCAAGATCTCCGGATATGCCCCCTATTGAGCATGTTTGGGACTGGATGAAACGTCGTCTCACGCGGTCTGCACGTCCAGCACGAACGCTGGTCCAACTGAGGCGCCAGCTGGAAATGGCATGGCAAGCCGTTCTACAGGACTACATTTAGCATCTCTACGATCGTCTCCATGGGAGAATAGCAGCCTGCATTGCTTCGAAAGGTGGATATACACGGTACTAGTGGCGACATTGTGCATGCTCTGCTGCCTGTGTCTATGTGCCTATGGTTCTGTCAGTGTGATCATTTGATGCATCTGACCCCAGGAATGTGTCAATAAAGTTTCCCCTTCCTGGGACAATGATTTCACGGTGTTCTTATTTCAATTTCCAGGAGTGTATATTGCTGAAACATTAACATCGACTCTGTATAAGTTGATGTTGCAGAAAAAGGCACAAAAAAAGAAGAACAAACCAATAGCAAAGGGACGCAAGACAAACATTAACAAAGCTATAAATAGAGAACCTAGCTCTAACTCTGTGCCAACAGAAACTGGAAATAGTGAAGAACCTTAGAAGACTAAAAGAAAATTAAATTTTGAAACCTAAACCAGTGTCGATTGAAGTGTTCTAACAGAGTGTATCATTTGCTTAGAAATCCCAGACGAGGCTTGGGTTCAGTGTAATTAGAGTATCATGCAAGGTTTAGATACATATTGAATATATAGGGAAAGAGAACATTGATTTTTATAGATGTAATCACTGTGTTTGAAAAATGTTTCGTTAGTTCTAAGACATTTTTATTTTGTTGTGATAATTCCTAGAGAAGGTTTTGAAAAATATATTATCATGATGCCGTGATATTTTTTATCTAAAAATACAATAATTGTGATAAGAATGACTATCTTGTGATTTATTATGCAGTTCCTCTTCCTTTATTTAGAAGCATGTATTTATTTGCGTCTGTCCGGTACTGCGAAACACTTTTTGAGATGCGCAGTTATCACTGATATTTACTTTAGTTATTAAAAGTCAACATGCCTCGCGTTCATGAATGTTCATTACTAATGCTGTTTCTATATGTTATTAGCTTCATGATAATAGTAACACGCTACTTGTTCTCCATTGTATTTTTTTTTTAAATTTGAAAAAACTTTAGGTGTGCGGTACTGGGCACATCTCCCCTACATTCTGGTTATACTGTAGAACATTAAGCCCATTGCATTAGGATCTTATGACAAATATTTATTCGAAAGCTTTGTCTACAGAAGTTTGATTATGTCTGGTATTATAATGGTGCATGTTGTTATGTCTTAAATTTTCTTTCATCTGCACTATCACCTCTGTCGTAGTTTCACTTCCGGCGTTGGACTGATCACTCATCCCGGAATCTCTCTGATCAGGAAACCTCTGATTCACAACCCGTTGCCTACGGGCCTCGAGGTAGCGCGGTTCAGAGGCCCTTGTGTTCCACTTAAGGAAATACAGGAATTCATTCATTCCATATATATGATTACTTTATATCCATATAGGTAATGAGAATACTGTCAAAGTACATTTTAGTTTATTGCGCCTTTTAAATGATACGTTATTCTGATTGCTTTCTTCTGTAATATAAATACTCTTTTCACGTAGATTTTTCAAAACATCCCCCAGATTTACAGGAAATAAAATAAATGTGGAAATATGAGCCCACAATATGCATTTGTTTCATTGTTCCATTTATACCCAGCATTTAACTGCAGTGGTCATATCGGCGGCCGTTCTCCTTTGGAACATATCAATGGTGTTAACTCGTATACGTCGTGCTGCTTGTATTTTAATCATTAGATGACGCACACATTCACACTCTCATTCATACTTCCAGACTCTGGGGAATATGAGGCATTATCGTGGTCGAAGAAAAATCCCCACCCCCACCCGGGAATCGAACCCGGGACCCCTTGTACAGCAGGCAGGTGCTCTACCGACTAAGCTACGGGGCCATCCGTATATTATTGTTAGTTCTTTTTCCTCTAAAAGGTTACTGAAATGCCCCACATATGCGAGTATAACGAATGTGTTCAGAGGATATCAGTTTATGATCAATGATGATCTCTAAGAATTTGAGATTAAATTTTACCCTGAAGTCTTATTATGTGTGTCATTTGTGTTCCCTAGACTGAAGTGGATTGACTTAGTTTTAGACATATTACAATTAAGATTATTTTCTCTTAAGTGGGCTTCCACAAGGTCTATGCAAGATTGGTGCCTCGTTTGTTGAAACCTGATCAGAAGCTGCAAAGTAAAACTGTTTCTGTTAAGAATTTGGAGCTCTACCGTAAAATTACCAGTGAATTTTTGAGAAGGTTTATTGTCATGTATAAAACTTGGATATATCACTACACTCCAGAAAGTAAATCACAGTCAAAATGAATGTGAACCAACTCAAAAAATGGCAAAGTAAGTTTTGTCAGGCAACCAGGTTATGGCGAGTGTTTTCTGGGATGTACAGTCCGGTGTACAGAAACTTTCGGATATGTGGAACAGCTATTTAGGTTGGTAAGTGAATGGCACCACGCCTCCGGTTCAAACACCTGTCAGCGATAGGAAAGCGTGTGCCTGCCCTTTGTTTCGCGATGGCGGAGGTGAACGAGAAGCCGAGACAGTTTAAGCTACATTGAAACATATAATTCACAATGCGTCTCATCGTATTTTGATTATTTTATCTGCGGTTATTGAGCACAGGAGCAGATCGCCCATCCTTTTCGAATAATCAACCATCTCAAGTTTGTGCAGTTTTCTTTGTACTTCTCTCCGGATCCAAAATCAGAATCCCAGTGTTATGACATCAAACCAATGAGCGACGTACACAGCAAGGAGTTGAATTCCTCCTTACCCCTCCACTTGCACTACGCACCATGGTTACGCGCCTTGTTCATCGGTCATTGCTTGTGTTATTGGACTTTGTTATAAGCCAATAAGACATTTGCACAGCCAGGACTGGTTAGAACAGTTATGCCAACATTATATAAAGTAACACACCAAAAGATACCAACAGCATCGGAACATTTCCGTACACCGGACTGTACAAGGAATCATTTTTATTGATTACTTGGAAAAGGGTAAAAGTATCAGTGATGACTACTACACTTATTGCAACGTTTGAGTGTTGAGTTGAAAATAAAAGGATCTCATTTGCCAAAGACAAAAATCTTGTTTCTTCAAGACAACGCTTCAGCCATCGTGTGAATTTCGCTTGAAGATCCATCCTATTCGCCAGATCTAGCACCCAGTGACTATCACCTGTTCCCGAACATCAAAAAGTTTCTTGGAGGACGAAGACTTCATAGCAACGAGGAGCTCATTGATGCGGTAAACATCTATTTTGAGAGTAAGTCCTGAAGCTTTCCTGGCGACGAAGACGCTCACTTTCTTCTCGGACAGCCAGCCAGGTGAAAAGATGATTAGATATCAACGTTTCGGGAGCGTGCATCTCTCCCATCATCAGGATATTTATAAAATGTTATAACCAAAGATGAAACACAACTATAAACAAAGACAAAACACTATCAAAATTCGTATTACGGAACAAAATAATGTTTTCAGTAAATTAAATGCCAGGTCAGGATATGGCGTGAGTATAGAACATTAATTGGACCAAAGAAACGTAACTAGTTAACTTGATTATCAAGCTGTATTGATCTTTGCTTCTTAAATCGACGGATTTCCATTTTAAGGCCGGTTTCCAAGAGGAGCTGAACTGAAACCCAGCATCACGATTAAGCGTGCTCTTTTCAGAGGAAATCGCCAAAGCTTCCTTAATTCTCCGCTCCCAGTAACTGTTGCATTTTGCCAAGATGGCCATCTCCCGAAAATTAGCTCTATGGCCGTTATCAAAACAATGCTCTGCCAGCCCAGACTTCTCAGGTTGCATTAAACGAATGCTCCGTTCACGTTCGATTATTCTGGTAGAGATGGTCCTTCCGGTTTGTCCTATATACGGTGTCCCACATTCACAGGGAATGCAGTACACTCCCGGAACTTGGAAGTCCAGATTGCCTTTCACTGGTCTCAACAGATTTTTAATCTTCGGAGGTGGCTTGTGGATGGTCCTGATGTATTTGGCGAGGATTCTGCTGATAGATTGATGAGGACCATGATAAATCGCACTACACAGATGGTTTAATAGCCTTTCTGGAGATTATGTTGAGAAATAAAAAAAAGACTATTGTGAGGCCTGGGACTTAACATCCGGCTCTCGTATAAATCATTGGAGCTGTCTTTAAGAAAGTAAACATTTTCGAAAATGTTAAGAGTACTCTCGAGAGGAGGGATTTTGTTTAAAATTTTCGTGACGAATCCCTAAAGGTGACTGTACCTCAATACTAAGTTTAGTATTTACCGACTTTTCGTTTTGAGCTATTCTATTCACAGACACATTCATACTCTTTCTAAAACTTCATTTACTTCATCTTCTTCTTCTTTCTCTTCACTTCATGGATTAGGCTCTCGCCTGTTCCGTCTTCACAGTGTCTCCTTCCATCTTTTCCTCGGCCTCCCCACGTCCCTCTTTCCTTTAGGACTATATTGGAAAACTACTTTTGGAGTCTTGTATCATCCATTCTTCCAACAATTTCAAAACATCTTCTTCTGTACCTATCCATTCTTGAGGTGATAGCTTCCACTTGTAATTCATCTCTTATATTTTAATTTCTGACTCTATCTTCTCTTGTACATCCTTTTGTTCATCTTAACAATATGTTTATGTTTATGTATATTTATGCAGTTATTCAATGGCCCTCGGAGCCTTTATTCTTTTTGATATATCGGTTTAAAATGTTTAGCAGTACAGGGTGTCTTACATAAAACGTACGCCTCGTAGTCTCACTGCGCCTAGCCCACTTTGTATATATTTGTTTATATTTGGTGTCTATATTCTTATAAATAAAGTTGGCTACACTGCGTGAACCACATTGTTGGAGTTGTATATTTTAGTTTGACAGCGATTGTGAATATCGTGGAATATTGATAGAGTATTGGTGCAGTTCTCAATTGAAAAACGAATTGATATAGTGGAATTTTGCATAAGAACAGACTTCATTAAGGTGTTAGAGAAATGTTTGGGGATAAATACCCTCATGATAAATACCAACAACCAGTACAATTCAAAGAGTGAACAAGAAATGAAGGGCTAAATGTTTGAGCCAAATATTTTAAGTAAAAGCTTTTAAACATTTTTAATATTTTAATATTGTTATTTTAAATTTATTACGAAAAGTATTCATCAGAAACTGTTAAAAGCTTTAGGAGAAAGTGAATGATATTAAGAAACAATTGAAGTTAAACGTGTAGTTGTGTGGGTAGTAAATAAAGGAAAATGAATAATGCTAATATGTTTAACGAAGACAGTAGAAATCTACATTTATGTGTGGTAAGTTGTTTAAATGTGTGTTTTAATAAAAATATTATGTAAATTAGCTAATATTGTGTGAATACGTTGGTCACTGAAGATGATGTGAACCAACGAAAAATTATTGAAATGCTATAGCAACGGCCAAATCAATAAACTTTACTTAGCTATAGCGTCATTTTGTGTCGGAACTTCGTAGAAGAGAGGTAAAAGACTTGGTGTCGAATTGTGTTAGAAGTAACACGTTAACTCTATAACGAAACGTTGTAGAAGAAGCGCGTAAAGTCCATGTAGTAAAAGGTATTGATTAGGATAAGTTGTAAAACTATTATTGAGAGATTTCGAGTATTCAGCTGAATCAATATAATGATTGCAAGTATACGTTTGGGCGTGTAATGTAAATAAGTCGCAACAGAATTATGGAATTAAAGAGAACTAAATTCATTACATCTTTGAACACCAGTTTAGTACCTAAAGACTACAGAGCGTCATGACTCAGGCAATTTCGTCTGTGAGGCCTGGGTTCGATTCCCGTGGCTGACCTACCTGGCTCATGGGATTTTCGGAGCTTTTCCCGGGTAGCTAGGTTAATTATATACTCCGAATTTCCTGTCCCTCAATTTCATTTCCATTACATTTCACATCATCACTCATCCGGTGGCCCACCTTGGTAGCGTGGATGGTGGCGTGTCTGCCTCAAGTTCAAGAGGTCCCGAGATCGAATCTCGATCAGGTTGAGTTACCTGGAAAGAATTTCTCGGGGTTTTCCCTTATCCCTCAAGACGAATGTCGAGTAATTCTAAGCTCCTTGGACCCTGGCCTCATTTGAGCATCATTTTACCTAATTCATTCACCGATATTACTTAAAGTTGGAGGACGAACGCTTACAAAAAAACTCTCATCCGGTGGTGTCTTTCAGGGTAAGAAGTTTCGGCGGGTGTCTAGGCGGTGCATGTCAGGATGATATGCTCTGAGGAAAACTACTTCCTCCTCCGATAGGTCGGTTGCCAGTCTTCCAACCTGCAGCTGAGACCATTTCTGGCTTGCTTGATGGGACCATTTCGGGCCCGCTATGTCGGTTGTCTTGGCTGCCGGGTGAGGTCTCTGTCTAAGTAAAATGTAGGGACTTTGCCCTTTACACTGTCGTGTTTCCTTGGGGTGGCCGCTGTCTGTCTCTTCTCGCCACATTCTTCCTCCTGGGTGTGCTCCACTTGGAGGCATAGGTATAATGAATCCCAACTGGCCTCCGAGCCGATTCAACTTCGTAGTGAATTCTAAACCTACTGATTCCCATATGGAACTATCCTTGAGATATGATTCTCATGCATCGACTAGAGAGCTCTGGAGATCTTCCATCCGAGTGCCAGATCTGAGCTAAAGCTCAGAAAGAGACGGCTTCACGACCTGCAACTTAAGTTCCACCCCAAAGGACAGAATGCAGCAACATCATCTGCAAGGGAACAGCCTTATCCCACAACAAGAACCTGTTGCAGGTTCCATCGGGAATTTGAAGAACAAGCGTTTGATAGTGAGGATCCGCCGGTAGTTGACAGAATTCGAACAAACATAACGAGAAGCCCCAATAAATCGATAAGTAGATTGGCTCAGCAAGTTTGTGTATCTCGTACAACATGCCATCGTGTGGTAACGAAGGATTTCAAATTCCGACCATTTCGTGTCAGAGTAGTGCATGAGTTACAAGAACCAGACAAAGAGAAACGAGTTACTTAGTGCAGATGGGTCCTATTTTCGATCTTGATGGTTTCTTGAAACCAATGCTCTTCCTTATGGCATCTGTCTGGTTATGTTAACTCACAGAATTGCAGATATTGGTCGCAAAATAACCCACATGTTGCACATAAAGAACCCACACAAGTTAGGCGTATGCTGCAGGGCATAGCGGTTTTATGTGGGACACTCTGTATGACCACCCACCTCTGCTTTTTGTATGTGAGCGTGAGGCCGGCAGTCGCGTTGGCAGACTCAGGCCCGATTCGGGCTGTTATGCCAGGTTATATGGTAAAGGAAGCAAAAAATGGCTACTATTCTCTTCTAAAAACTATTCCTACAAAGACCCATTCCTTTAACCTTCATATTAATTGAGATAAACATTTGTAGAAATTATGTATTTCATTGCATATTTCGTTGTAGACACAATGGAAGTAAGGGAATGCAGAAGACTTTATCCTATAGTCAAATCAAACAAATTACTTTATATTTGAGTAAGACAGAAGTCTTTGAAAATTCAAAGCAATAAAAATGAATATATAGAAAATATTGAACGCCACGAAAAATGTATTTGACATTGTGAGATAAACGGGACTTAAAACTTTAAAGAAAACTTTAACCTGAAAGTGATAACAAATTTATTTGCATACATTTTTGGTGCCGTAAGATTTTGTCTCTTACTTGTAAGAGTTAGTTATGCAAAATTTATTCAGAATGTAGCGGACTTCTGAGGCTATTGCCACAAAATGTGAGATATAAATACATTTATCACAAAACATCGCAACATATGGCATTTTAATGGTTAATCATTAATAGCTGTATTTGAGAAAGTCAATAGTTTCAAAAACTTTATCCATGTAAAGGGTTGTTTGGGGTGGATGTTTTTTAAATGTCCATGTCGTACTCAAGGAAGACATTAGACTTTAATAATAAGTTTTGAGTATTTTTTTTTTGGTCATATCGGCAGCCTTTGGTTTTTAATCATTACATTACGCCCACATTCACACTCTCAATCATACTTCCAGACTCTGGGGAAGATGGGTCGGAGAAAAATCCCCACCTCCACCGCCGGGAATCGAACCCGGGAACCCTAGCACGGTAGGCAGGTGCTCTACCGACTAAGCTACGGGGCCAGCCTGAGTAACTTTTATTTTTGCTTATAGGAGACCTTGAAACCTATACTTCCAATTGAATTTTGCTATAGAACTTTTTGATGCAACGCTATACTTTTCAACCTATTATATATATATCGAAGAGAAAGTCTACCTACATCCCTTGATTATATATCTTTCTCCGCATATTAGTGTTTGGAAACAGAGTATGTCTCAGTGTTTACCGTACAGCATTCTCGGCCGCGCCGTGGCTCAGTGGTTAGACCGTTTGGCTCTCACCAAGGCGGCCCGGGTTCGATCCCAGGCAACCGCAAAGTCTGATTTGTGGTGGAAAATACGGCGCTGGGGCGGGTTTTCTCCGGGATCTCCGGTTTCCCCCACCATCTCATTCCACCGGTGCTCCATCTTCATCTCATGTATCATCAGTGTTATCGCCTGCGGTGCCGTATGTAGTAAAAGCGGGCGTTAAACACAACACATTTCACATACAGCATTCTCTTTTAATCAAATTCCTTGCAGTAATATTACTCTTGGATAACACTGGCCGAATTACTTTTTGTTCACGAAATTACTTAACTTAATCATATGAGAATCAATACTCAACTAATTTCTCTTAATATTACAGATTACATAATCTCATATGTTTAGAGCAATGTAAATAGATAAAATTTGTAAATATATTACAGGTAAATATGTGTACATATACATCTCAGAACGGCATAGGCTACAAAACACTTTTTAATTTCAAATCATAAATTGCTAAAAGACTAGTCATCAGGGTTTACAAACCGATGCACCACAACACCAACACTTTGGAGTTATATTAAAGTTTAGTAAGTTTCAAACAATCAAATACAGATTTTCAAAAACTTTCTCCTAGCACGAACGTTACTTCACACTCTAGTACCTTTTTCTTATTATTTTAACAAAAGCAGCTCTAATCATATGTTCGAGAGATTTTAATAACAAATAAAGTGCCTATATTGTATTTTCTGTGAGTAGCTTGTGAAGTCCACTTTACTGGAAGTGAATTTCTATAACTTTTTTGAACGATAAACTGTAAGGGTTAGACAAAAGCTCACTCCGAATGTAGATATCATTAAAAAGCAAAATTTACGTCTTATTTCTGAGGTTTTGTAGCACTAATCACTTCCTAAATATTCTTTCATTTGCTTTGATTTTTATTACATCTTTAGAGCTATTTGCTAAGTCGCTGTTTGTCTTTTTCCCCTCATGTAGATTTAAAATATCCACCTTTTAACCAGTATGAAATTTGCTATAAAATTCATTCTGAAAACGTTTAGAGAGAATACACTTTTGTAAGAATAGTTTATGTGAGAGAGGGGATGGAGAAAAGTACTGTGAAAATAGCATATATTTTTATATTAAGTTTTTCTATCTCTTATGGTTTCCCAGTGGTATAAAATTAAACAAAATTCAGTCTTAACATTCTGTTTATAGAAACTGCATGTATCTCTTTCTTTATAACAATATGTGATTTTAATTAATATATTCAACCGTCTTCAAGAAAAATAAAAATATGAAAAATATTCAATGGAAAGTAAATTTGGGTAAAGTTTCGTGAATATTTGTTTGTATACTTGCGTAATAATAGATTTAAATACAAATTTCAGTATGCGTTATTTTTTTTACTTATGCTAGTCGTAGGCAGACATTATCTTAGAAAGAACTATTCGAGGTAAGATTTAGGGACTTAAAAAGGTATTTGAAGGTTTGGAGTGTTTCCAAACACGAGTAAGCGTAGAGAGACAGTAAAAGTTGGCTATAACGATTTACACTGCTCTGGATATACAATTTGACTATCCTTAATAATGTTAGAAGCTTCTAAATTTGACCAGCTTCGTAGCTTATCTCAAGGATACTTGTTATTCAAAACTTTCTCTAAGTATGTTTAAGTAATATAATATATTACTTAATTATTAAGTACCTAATGCTAAGCTGTTGAAAAATAAACCACTTTGAATTACTAAAAGCTGACAGAGGGCCATGCATGTAGTTAACAGAAGTCTTAAACCTGGATAGGTTTTTGTGTGGAGAACAATAAAAATTCTAGAAAATAGCTAACTATAAGTAGATACGTTATTTGTTTTAAACTCTTAATATATAATTTCCAAGATGCATTATTCTTTTGCATTTGCAACGTTCTGTGTTTGTCCACTTTGGTTGAAGAAACAAATTCTAGCAAGTCAACAAATATACGGCACAGTTGTTTGTGTTACATAAAGCCATAAGAAACGCAGAGTAAATTGAAAATAATTATATTATTTGTTGATTAGCTAATGACAGTGTTTCAGGAACTGGAAGAAGCTTCCATCATTTTTTTTTGGTTTGGTTTTGCATGCGTGTTTAAGACTTATACTCATACCTGAGGAAATGAACACAGTAGAGCCGTGAGCCAGGCGAAAGTGAGCATAATCTTGCCACGCCTCCTCGTGTCCTTTACCTTGAGAGGGTACACGACGGCGAAGTAACGGTCCAGAGAAATACACACCAGTACATTTGAGGAGAGATATAGTCCGAACGCTCGGAGGAGAAGGAAGAACTTGCAGGCACCATTGCCAGCTAGCCACTGCGACGTCACCCTCCAGCCAATTTCGAGGGGAATCATGACGAAGGTGACGATAAGATCCGCCGCAGCAAGGTGCTTGATGAGAAGCGACACTCGCGACTTGCGATGACGACGACGGAGTAAGGAAGCAAACACGGACACGTTACCCACCGCGGCTATAGCGAACAACACACAGTAAGCGGCCACCACTGCATGAGCGTTCTCGTTGGTCACTGGTAGCGTCTGGATCTCGACGCCATCCGTGGTGTTCCACCGAAAGTGAGTCTTGTTCTTGGAGGGCGACAGCGGGTCCTCCTTGGAACTGCTGCTCAAGAAGATCATTGCTGACCCTAAAGAAGATACAGTGGTAGAGGTGGTCCCAGAGCTTTTGATCATGCTTGGTGGAGTCACCATCGGGCCATAGTCTAACATTTCTTCTATGTCCACTTTAAACATCACTAGCGTAAATCAATGAACAGGTCACATACCGAGCAGAGCACGTCACCTACTGTAGGCGAGATCTGGTACAGAATGATCCCCCGCTCATGCTCTCTACGGCAACCCTCCCGGGCATTTTCGGGGATGCTCGGCAGACTTCGACCACCCCGGTCGTAGTGGGGTGCGGCTTAGAGGGAGTATGTTGTAATTAATAACCACACTTGCTTTCTTGCTCTTTTAAGGAAACCTTTATTCATCGTCGTTATTGTCTCCATTGTGAGTTCCACACTACTCAAAGCTTTAGAGTTGTTAATCAAAACTTCCATTACCCAGGTAATTTCTGTAATTTACTTTTCTCTAAACAAAACGACAAAATTTAAATAGCTAAGTGCGCTATTCAATTACTCTCATGATAGAGACAATTTGCCAATTCCCACCAGGGATTCTCAACCTATGGTACGCGTAACATTGTTAGCGTGTGA
Organism: Mantis religiosa; assembly: GCA_030765055.1. Lineage (NCBI taxonomy): Eukaryota > Metazoa > Arthropoda > Insecta > Mantodea > Mantidae > Mantis > Mantis religiosa. Next base: position 110,338,053 of record CM060955.1, on the reverse strand, counting down.
GTTACTCTAGGGTGATATGTAAACTTTTCACGAAATAAAATAAATTAACATATGTTTTACAGAGCAAAAATACTTGACAATATTTCTTTATCGCTAAAGATGAACCATTTACTTCACATTATCATAAAGTTTGATACCTACTATACCGAACTACGGCAATTCGAACATAATTGGTCAGACAAAATTAAAAGCATTTCTTTTTCTTTTTAGCTGTGAGACTCATCTATAGTTAAGAAAGTAACGAAATTGCAGTACTTTTGAAAAGGCAGAATCAATTTAAAGATTATAATTTCAATACCATAGTCGATGTCTGAACATGGATTTTCGGCTTTAGTGCTGTTGTTTTAATTAAGCTACCATGATAAAATTGCGGCACTTTGAGATAACACAGCCCAATCATTATATTTTTATCTTAACAAAATTACTTTTAAAGACATTTTAGAGAATGTCTTTGTGTCAAATTTTTGGGTAGAAAGTAATATTTCCTGTATTTATTACAGTCAGGACGATGCGATGCTGTTTGTTACCGCAGTAAAAGGCAATGTATTTGTCTATACACTTGATTTATAATTCCTGGTGTTTTATATAAAGTATTTACTCTAATCCAAGATTTTATGATAGATATAAATGTGTACCCACATCTATGTACATTGACAGATAGAGTCAAACTGAAAAATTCAAGACATAGACGGGATTTGAACCACAGATCTCCTGGTTTCCATTCAGTCGCTCTTACACATTGAGCTACCATGGCTAACGTGCCGTCATGACATTGAATTCTTCGATTGACTCATATATTACCCCGGTAAACCACTAGGGGCTCTCGTATTCGAGACACACCGTTTGTGGCGACTTACTGTTTTAAGTACTTGAGTCACAAGCTTCATCATTAAACTCTTATTATTTAAGTTAATTGATGGAAATTAATCGCTCCTTCACACTAGCCGTGTATAGACCAAGGTTTTGAATAGATTGAGTCAAACTGAAAATTCAATACCATGACCGGGATTTGAACCACGGATCTCCTGGTTTCCGTCTAGTCGCTCTTACTCATTGAGCTACCATGGCCAATGTGCCGGTCATTGCTTTGAATTTTTCAGTTTGCCTCTATCCAAAACCTATACACGGCTATATTAATCTACATGGACGTTCACATGATTTTGGTGAGTAATGGAAAAGAGGAGCACAGAGTAATTACAGTATATGCTAACTCAAATGTACCATAGATTTCATTGCTTAAAAAAAATGCAGTTTGAAAATTCATTTATATATGTTTATCATTACCTGAAGTAGCGGAACTAGAGCGCGTCTTTAAGATCTGGGAGATGCAGGTAATTGATTACAGTATACGCTTCTCTAAGACTGAAAAGAATACAAACGAAAAGACGCGAAATTTTATGAACAAGTCCCTTCAACGAAGAATCATTTCCTGATAGCATTTCATAATTTGTATCTGTTCTAATATTACTACAGTCCGCAAGAGGTGGAGGGGGAAGGTTAATAGTACCAACATTCGGTAATGAGCAATTAAAAACATATCCTCAAAATTATATTTAGAATGAAAATATAGGCTATATTAGCTTTAAAACACGGAAATTGAACCTGCATTTTCATTATCATGCAATATATTTATTACAAAACCACTCTATTCGAATATTTCGTTCACATCTTTAACACACACACACACACACACACACACACACACACACACACACACACACACACACACACACACACACACACACACACACACACACACTAACTGCTTCTGTTGGTAGTATTGGGAGTCTCTACATCCGGTGTTGTGGTCAGGAAGTTAAAACTGTCTGCTAGCGCCAATCAGCATTGTCGCAACTAGACATGGCTTCCGTAACCAACACCGTGTTGCCAGCTTAAATTTGTTTGAGCCACGTGGCTTTAGCTGCTTGCGCTGGTGAACTTTCTTTGCTATGTTTTGCGTGCGTGAATTCCGATTTTTAGTGTTCGTAAGTCCTATTATTATCGCTATTATAATAATATGGCTACTGGTTCCTGAAATATGCAAATACGTGAAAAATTTAAAATACGCATTGGTCCTCTGCTTCAAATTCCCGCTAAAGAACTGGCAACAGCCTGCTTCCCCCTCTCGAGAAATGTTAGAGCCGGAGATAGAGCGGCCGAACTGTAGGATTGCATTTCCCCTTTCACTTTTCACAATTCTATTCTTCGTGACTAATTCTTCACATACTGAACTTCCATGGATCTAAACTTTAAGCTAATGACTTTTTGAGTGACTGATTTACTAGAACCCTAATTATCTGAGCTAATGTAACCCACAAATGATCTTATATTACCTACTTAATGGCATATGTCAAGCTTATGACATATATTAATAGTTTAGGGAAATTGTCACAATTCTTCAACTATCATTCCTTTATGGTATTATAAAGCTTACCCTCATTGATTATTGCGTCACCACAAAGACTTAAGCCCGCCTCGGTAGCGTAGATGGTCTGCCTCACGGAGACACGCTAGTACTATTATCGGTCAGAGTGAGCTACCTGGATAAGGTTTTTCCGGGTTTTTTCCATTTTCCTTAAAGACGAATGTCGGGTAACTCTAAGCTCTATGCATCCTGGACACATTTGAACATCATTGCACCCATCTCATTGACCGTCCTATATGGCTTAAAGTTGGAGGACGTAAAATTACAGAAAAAAAGCCCTTAAGCTTTTAATGAGCAACGAACGCACATAAAATATCAAAGAAATAAAGGACAAAACAAAATAAATACCAAAATTAACATGCAAAGAAGAACAGTAAAATGTACTTCATCTATTTTGTTGTAGTTGCTATTATCCAAGCCCACAAGCCTTTATGTCACTCAGCATTTATATATATATATATATATATATATATATATAAATGTTCTTTTCGCTCTGAATATCATTTCCCTCTAATTTTGGGGGCCTTATTCCAAATATTGTGCCGTTTGTTTTTCCTCCGGCACCTTTTTTCTTTTCCGCGCCTTCCGGGTTCTAGACGCTGCTGTTTCGGGGGTTCGCTTCGGCTTCCCGCCGTTGCTGTCTGGGAGCGCTGCGGTTCCCGAAGCTTCCTGTGGTGTGCATTGCCTCGAATCGGGAACGGAGTTGGTGCTTGGTGCTCGACGGGTTTAATATAAGGGTAAGTGCTCCAAGTTTAGGGTTTTGCTAAAAATTCTTTGTGTTTAGATGATCGCCCTTGGTGAGCCGTGATAGTTTTATGGACTCTTCCTTTCAGTTCCGGGACCAGAAGCTTTATAATTTTTCCCCCTTTTATGTTCCTTGGTCTAAAAACAATGGGGTGACTGCTAGTTGCTTAGAACTTCTACATCGTTAAATGGGGGACAGAATTTTACTGCCGGCTTACCCTGAAGTAACTTATGTATTCAATGGTTTTGGGATGTTATGTAACTGTTCTTCTCAGTTACTTGTTTGGGTAAATGCTTTCTGTGCAGCTACTGGCTAGCATCATCGGAAATTTAAATGTTTACTGGGACACTTGCTACCGTCATACTTTATTATCGTTCTTTTAGGAGTAAATATTCTTTATAGAGTAATTTCATAAATATTGAGATGCTCGTTGTTTCTTTGTACTATTTAAGGGGAGTACATATTGTTATAATGAATAAGTTATGTTTGTTATAATCAGGGATTGTAATAATGAATTAAAGCATTAGAAATGTTTATTGGGGGCAACATTGAGTCAGTTCTTTGTATGTGTAGTACCCTTACCTGGACCTCTGATCTCTAGGGTTTGTAGGGAGTGTTAAGATGTGAAGTGCGCGGCCTGGGCCGGCCGTCACAATATATAATCCATTTTCTTGTACCACGTCCAGGTTTCTCAAAAAGTGAAAACAAAAATTTTATATTCACCTATTAGCGCTATATATTTATGCACTTCTGCAAGATCACTATTATGCTCAATAACATGATGTTTATAAATGATAATGTAATTATGCCATTTTAAGCACGATATATCCACATTTTACAAGTGCTATGAAATTTAGATAGGAAAAATAGTGACCTAACTAGGAAGAAATGTTCTTCTTTTTGCACGTCTTCCATTCATATCAAGTTCACGTTCCCTTTTCAGGGATACAATAGTCTGCCACCATGTTAACACTCCATCCACTCCATCCATTTCTATGTCTTTCAAGTCCTGATGGAAACGTTCCACCGTGTTCTTCACTGTAAAATCCAAGACAGTAATCTAGAAAAAAGTCATTGTGAGCATGAGGGATGTACAACTTCAAACTCATGCTACAACCAAGTTCTCTCAAGCTCTCCAACATGGCGTTCACTTTAGTTTTGTAATCTTGACTCCATGTGTTTCCTAAGAAGTTGTTTACAACATCTTTGTAGCTCTGCCGGGCAAGATTTTCTGTTTGGCTCATTTTATTTTTAAAATTGTGATCACACATTAATTTTCTGGTCTATTGTCCAGTAAAAACACCTGCGTTCGGATTATCTAAGGTAATTCTGTTATAAATGCTACATATGTGCTTATAACACACACAATACAGTGGTGTTATAGTTTAGCAATAGAAACTTCCCATGCCCTATTATGAGATTTATGAAATACGAGTTCTATATTTTCTATATTTTCTCAAAACCTTAGTTGTTTTCAATCTCTTACTTGAGTACATTTGCGGCATCAAAGTTTCAGGGATAATACTAAACCGGAACGGGGCGTCAGTCATTACGGATAATGCCTTTAATATTACAATACGTCTATAGTACTTAAAATAATAAAAACTACATTTACATTTATTTTAGGACAGCTACAAAATCTATCAAAACGAAGTCTGCGCTGCACATTAAAACCATGATTTTATAACTCTGATCAGGCTTTCTTAATTAAGCATTAGATTTCTAATTTCACGAAGTTCACAAAAACATATTATGATTTAATCAGCCTTAGTTTGAAATTTACGCCAAAAGACTGTAATGAATACTAGTTTATTACTATAATTCCAATATTTTTTATCGCTTTTAACATCTAAACTTTACTAATACTCGGTATTATGACTGTCATCTGTTGATAAGGTTAGTGGAACACAGGATTATAAGAACCATAGTATCATTATACACTGTAATCAGTTTTAATTTATTATATACACAAGGATACAAAGTGAGACGTAAGTGACAATGTATCTAATGTTTTAGAAATAAATATTGAGCATAAATATTCAATGCTTGCTATACTGTCCAAAGTCACCATCATAGCTCGAGCTACCAGAATAGCTAAATCCTTTACCAAATCCTGTTCCGCCAGAATAGCCAAATCCTGCTCCTCCAGAATAACCAAAACCTCCTACTCCTGAGTAACCTCCAGCACCTCCAGAAAATCCTCCAGCGTTTCCAGAAGATATCAGAACAGGAACTGGGACCTCAACAGGCTGAGCCACTGGCACTGGTACTGGCTGTGGAACCTGCACAGCCTGAGGTACGGGAACTGAGTAGGGCTGAGGTACAGGAAAAGGTACGGGGATACGTTCAGCTACAGGAACTGGCACTGGACGAGGTACACTGACAGGAACAGGTCTATTAACAGTAACACGGACAGGCTGGGGTACGGGGACTTCAACGGGACGAGGTACGTTAACGGTGTAAGGAGCAGCGACGGGTACAGGGACGGGCCTGTTGACGGTGACAGGAACAGGCTGAGGGACAGGCACAGGGACTCGTTGAGTTATGGTGTTCACTTGAACCTGTCCTGAGTTTACGATTATTCCTGGACCTCCAGCAGCAGCGACTCCAAAACCTCCAGAGCCGAAACCGTAACCGCCTCCGATGCCGTATCCTCCTGAAGATAATCCGATACTTCCACCGTGGCCGTATCCTCCAGAACTGATACCGTATCCGCCATGACCGTTGGAGATTGAGCTGTAACTGTATCCACCGTTGCCAACACCTGTTGATATACCTCTCTTGCTCTTCTCCTGCTGCTCTCCCGATGCTGCAGCAACTGCAAGTAGTACCACCTAGGAAACGATATAAATAGAAAATTTTGAAGGTTGTGTCAGTGTAAGCTTAAATAATATCAGTCCATGGATTATAAAACACTGGTTGTGCCACACATGTTACAGAAAGTCGTTGATGTCAATATTCCAACGGCAGAAAATATATCGTCAAACGTGACAATGTCTGTTACCGCAAATAACGTGATTTACACAGCATCACTGGACTGGAGCATCGTTGGGGATTTGAGAATAACTGGTGCTCTACTTGAGTACACATTCTCAAAGAAAAAATACTGGAGTGCAGCAAAGGAGAATTAATAGAGAAAGCGTGATGATTTGGAAAATGTGAATTAGATAGCATACTAACCTCAGAAGTTATGTACCATTTAACGTTGAATGAAGATTAGCCAAAACATGGCCAGAATACAGTTAATTTATTTTATCTCACGAAAAGAAATACTGCAAATCTTTAGATATATTAGGTGTGTTTAATACAAAAATGTATATTACATATTTTAATGTAACATAAAAATATGATGTATTACATGCTTTATGTCTTAAGCACATTTCATTTACAATTAGAACCATAAATTACAGATGTGACTTACCAGAAAGACGTTCATGGCTGTTTTTGTGGTTGCACTAGTGCAGCGAGTGTGCATGAAGTTACGAATGCCTGGCTTATATACTAACAACGAGCCATGCTCCAGAAAAGACGGCATACAACACTTTCTCTGCGGAAAATGCTCCTCGGTACGAATAATATGTTAGAGAAGAGAATTAATACGATGTGCATCTCTCCAGCATGTTGAAGTGCATTACCTAGCAGTTTAACTATTATATCTGCATAAAAAAATCATACCCCCACAACAAAGTTGGAAAAAAGAACTTCCCCAGAGTTATCTCTCTCAATTCAGGTAACCAGTTAAAAAATCAGTATCCTCAGTGTTTTCACAGATAATGAAATATAATCGTGTTTTAAGTATAATAGTTTTGAGTTCTACATAGCGCCTTAGACTCAAGAGGCACAAAACGCAAATTAGAGAAAAATTGCCCTACTCCTGATGCTACATTCACATGAATTTTGCTACCCATTCTTTGAAAGTATTAACTGAGAATGAGCATTTGTAGAATAATAATTCTAATACTATTTCCTTACAAGTACAATGGAAATAGTGACATACAATAGCATTAAGAAATAGTTAAATTTTTCAAGAGCTGATAGCTACTCCATTGGTTTGAAATTACATCGCTTTTGGATAAGCAGGAGATAAAACTGGAGAAAATGGTTACTGTAAAATTAAAATACTAAAATTGTAAACCAATAAAACGAATGACTCAAGAATGGTTAACTCCTCACAAAAAACGAGAAAAAACAAACAAATTGACATAAAGCAATCCACCTCTTTTGGATTTTGCCTATCCTATATATATATATATATTACCAGTTTGCAAAGACATTCAGAATTGAGAGTAATCCTCAAGTTATTCCTAAGAAATTTAATATATACATCTCATTTGTCATGGAAATGTGGAAATATGTTTTAATCAAAATGTATACGAAAATTAATACTTTATTTAAAATTTTCTTATTGTATTTGAAGGTTGCTGAACTTAAATACGAGGTTCGGTGCTTTCTTTTTTGACTTACACACATACACACAGAATTAAATTCAACGGATTTTGCAGTGTATTCTTGCAACGAAACTTTTGTACCGAATTTTTGTTAGAATGCAATAACTTCTGACAGACCATTTCTTTGATATAAGAGCTAAAGTGTCCGCTTCACATTCAGAAAGTCCCAATTTAGAGCCTCCGTTGGGGTGAGTTATCGCAGGAAGTATCATCCAGAGTTTTTCTCTTATTCTAAGAAAATTGATATTGACTAATTTTCAGCTCTAAGGATATAGAGTTCATTTTAGTTCATTCATCGTCCGATATAGCCTACCAAGTTGAATATCAAGGCTCCCCCCTCAAAATAATACTCCGTCTTGAGTACACTTGTTAACAATAAGATGAAGAGCACCTGAGTCTCTTGTAACTTGTATTTCCAATGTTGTTTTTCATAATATGTAAGATATTATAGTACATAATCTAAAGAGTGTCGGGTCGTTGTTGGTATTTTGGGCCTAAAAGTACAGTAGAAGCCCGAAATAACGCGGTTGTTGAAGGACATCCTCTACACCCGCATCATAATCTTACTGCGGTATACAGAGTTGCAGCGCAAGAAGAGAAAATGAAGAAAGGAGCAATCTACTTAGTTGTAGAAGGGAAATATGCATGTCATAATAAATTAAAGAGTATTGTGTGTTAAAGGGTACTATATGAGGTAAATATATTTTAGTACTTTTAAAATGCTTCCCTTTGGAGCATGTAATCTATGATGATTTATATTTCACCGTACATATTTTGCACAGACCAAATTTTTCTTTGTTTTAAAACATCAGTAAGGTTTGTTTGACGCAGTGATGCGCTACGTTTGCTCTCCGCTTAAGTTTGCAAGATGGGAAAGTTTGATATATTTTGCCTCTCCATCTGCAGAAACACATTGTTTTAATGAGTAATCATTTCACTAAGATTCCAAATGTCTTCTTCCATTTTTACCACAATCACCTTTACCGTCAACTTGTTCTGCATTGGCATTCTTGTAGTGGACAGCATTAAGCGAATTGTTGCGTCAGCTTCGTACACTACTTAGATAACATACTCGTTAATAATGCAGTACACTCCTTGGAGGAACAATGTCCACTCAAATTTATCTGGCGGAATTAGTTGAGTAAATCTGTTGGTATTAATGCAATCATAATTGCAGATTTAGTAGATAAAATTGGGAACGCCCTAGGGACTTACTAATTAGGAACTTACTTGGAACGCCCACATCTGTCGGTCTGTTACACTGGCGTATGTCCGGCTGTCGAAACTGTACCCTTTACTCAACAGGCGCACCTCATTTGGTTATTAATCCTCCCTTCTTCTTTACACATCTTTAGTCCGTCGTATTTTTACCTATGCAGCGCCAATCTGGTGTGGCACCAGCAAGGCTAACCTCCGCTGACTGCAAGTATTACAAAACAGGGTGCTCCGTACAGATACAAATGGTCCATGGTTCATTGGAAACCAACAACTTCATCATGAGTTTGGTCTTCTACCTATTCACTAGTACATCCGCCTGTTGACACGACCTATCTTTTAGTATCTTCAGGAGGTCCCTGGAGCTGTCATCTACAATCTCGGCGCTCGCACTCGCCAACCAAGCGCAGACTGCCAGATGTTATCCTGGGTCACCTCTCCAGTACAGACGACCCAGTCCCCAATTGGTGTTGTAGTGATACTGCCATATTTACCTGGAGGATTAGTTCAGGGCTACCTCAATTGTTATGTATACTTTTAAAAATATTCTCAATAGCACACATATGTAAAGCATACATGCTGATCAATGGATCATTTTAAAAAAATCAATAAGTCGGGCGCCTTACACCAAAAATATAACGTTTTCGGTTACTCTAATGAATATTTATAGCAGGGTTATTGTTTATTATTTTGGTGTTTCCATATAATCTAGTTCTCCTTTGATCTTGCTTTTGATGTCAGTTTCATGATAATTCTCATGTACACTATAGGTAGTATAATACTCTGGCACTTAGACTGAAGCAAAAGGTGCTGGTTCATTCTTTATATGAACACCAGAGCCATGAGCCACTTCTTCAATTTTCAGAAAATAGGGTTCCTGTTTAACTTCTATTTTGGTCCGTTCGCTTCTACAATCCAAAATCCGAAGCCTCATGTTCTCTTCGACGTTACACAATCGAAAGACACTTTGTTTCCTAGCTGTTTTATCACAATTATTTATTTTTCAAAATCTCGTTGCCATTACTACCAATTAAACTTAATTTTACTGGTCCACGTCACACGTTACATAATCTCATTTTTAAAACTACCAGTCATCAAACATCCACATCTTTTCATTTACATATTGCGTCGTCTCAGGACCTACTGAATTTTAACAACTTCCTTTCTTATTGATTTTAACATGTCCATAACAATTCTTAAACCAAATATCTTATTGGTCCAAGCCAAAAGATCAGTTACAAATGCCCGTCTTCGAGAAATATGGAAAATAACTTGTGTTAAATACTTCAACAATGTGTTTCCATATATTCTGATAAACGCTCCAACAACAATCGTTCACAGTAATGATAAAAAACATAAATACATAAAATATAACAATAAATAAACATTGAATAACTTATTGTACTCTACTATAACATTCTTTTTAAATATCTTTCTGTGATTTGATGTAGGGGTTGTGCCTTGCTCCAAATTTGAATTAAAGTAACATTATATTTACCATTTTTAAATTAATTAAAATGAACAAAAATAATTCAATAATATAAAGAACACTTTTAACTAAGTTTAACCAGTTAAATACAATTTATACGCAGAAGAAGCCTCTGTTTTGTGTTGTATGTTGGGTGATTCGCCCATATAATTACTTTTTCAACTTGTCCTGTATCGAACTTGAAATTTGCTACAATTTTCCTTTTTGCACTTGTGACTTCTGAACAGTTCGCGTGTTAAATTTTACTCTGTTGGCTACCCTGAGCCATATAATTTTTTTAAAATTCGTCTTCTGTTTTTGTGTGTATTATAACGCTGTTTTAAGGTTAGGTTTGTTTTATGGTTATACCTTTCTTCCAAATTTAGCAAACTTACTTCGTGTATGTTGGTGAGAACGTTTCGTGAACATACATGTTACAATTCTAATTAAAATACTTATTGTTTGAACCTACAAAATACATCTTTTGATAACCATCAGTATTATTACACTCATTATTTGGTAAGTGTATATCTGTTTCACTTTTATGCTTAACTACATTTAGAGCTTTATTTACATTCTTTATATGTGATACTATTTCACCAGTTACTTCTCCTACACTATATTCACAGGCAGCGCCGTGGCTCAGGCGTTAGACCGCTTGGCTCACACCAAGGCAGCCCGGGTTCGATCCCAGGCGACTGCAAAGTGAGATTTGTAGTGGACAACACGGCGCTGGGGCGGGTTTTCTCCGAGACCTCCGGTTTACCCCGCCATCTAATTCCAACGATGCTCCATCTTCATCTCATGTATCAACACTGTCACCGCCTGCGGTGCCGTATCTAGTAAAAGCGGGTGTTAAACACTACACATTTAATTTCACACATTTACGTCATATTCCTGACAACTCTGTAATTCTTTATTTACCTCATTATCATATTCATCTTTATTTTGACCTACACTTTGTACTAATATTTATTTATCTCCACTACATACTTTCTCACTTGTCTCTGATACTTAGTCCTATTATTATTAGCAAAACTCTCGTTTAATTTCTCAGATACACCAGCGTATCAATCTATTATACATTGTGTTAAACTCTGTGTCATCCTAGGCTCCATATCATTTACCCCCTTACACAATTTTGATTCTAAATCATTTGCAATATTGTGCAAATTCCTATCTTATCTCCTGTCTCAAATTATGTGAATTACATGAATTGCTACTCAGCTCCTGTCTTAAATTAGCCTCCATATTACTTATTTTAGGATTTATATTACTGATAAATGTCTTTAACATTTCCATCATTGACTCATTTTCTATATATTTTCTAGCTGCTTTCCTAACTTCTTTGTCTACTTCCTTTTCACTTGTTTCTACCTCATCACCTGGGTATTTGTTTTTCCACTCCTTCCCATACATCTTTTCCCTTATTTCCTATATCTTTTCTACCTTCCATTTTGTTAACTATTTTGCTATTTCTTAATAACATAAGCTCTTTTACATTACATTTTATAGCATTTCTTATTTATAATGTCAATTTGTACTCGCTCATCTTCTTTCCTCTCTATTCTTTCTTCTGTTCTCCACACTCGGTTCTCAACTTCCACGACGTGGTATCTTCCTTTTGCTCATATTCGAGCCCGGCTTTGGGCACCATGTGTAATAGGAGTTTGCTAAAAATGCAATGTTTGAAGACGACGATGTAAAAGCCCCACGTTGCGGGGATCATGTTGAAACAGGATTTTATGGTGAGATGGGATGTGTTTTCGGAATCTGCGGCGATCATCTCACCTAATCTCGTCTGGCGTTGCGAGTGGGGTTGTGAGTTGTATTCAGCCCGCCAGGATGGTGACGATGAAGAAGCCACTAGTTGCAGATTCTTCTCGATCTTAATTTGTGATTCAGATCTGGCATTCAGTTATATCGATGAATACAAAATCTCCGGATCTGCTTCAGTCGTTACATGAGAATGCTTTCCTCAAGCGTGGTCGCAAGTGAAACAATTATTTTGCTAAATAAATTCAGAAGTAGGTAAATTTTGTTTAATTGATAAACATCCACACTTGTAATTTATTTGCAGGACTTTATGCTATTTTTAATACAACAATTTATATAAAATTATATTTCTTTGATACAATTTTCTGAAAATCTGTTTTAATTACTTTTAATTTTTTAGTATTATATCAATTTGCCGAAACAAACACAAATACCTACTGGGTATGTATCAGTGGTAACCGTAAACTTATAACTTTGGATAAATCATGTACGAATTCATCTCATGGCTAAATTAAATAGTTTATTTGTGCTTATACATACAATACTTTCTTGCAATTCCAAAATCAATTTTACAATTCCGCTCTAAGTAAAAGCTTGTCAGCTGCTTATATTTACGGGCTAATAGTAGTGTAGGCTCCCTGACTGTTTACCACTGTTCCAGACCTTGTGCAAAACTCATAACTAATATTCCGTTCTGTCCCCCGTTTCTCTACCTCTTAACTTCCTTACCCTTTTGTCCATTTCTCTTCGATTTTGTCTGCGTATTTCCCCCTTCCCTTAAACTCTTCTCTTGTTCCAACGTAAGCATGTGATGGTTACTGCGCATGCTCCTTTTTATCCCAGTTCTTATCCTATATTAATTTCCTGCAGTTTTCTATTTTTTAAATGCCACTGTACTATTCTCTATGCTTATTTCATTTCCATATAAACTGCACTCCTTTGGTGAATCCCCCTCAATATAGCTCCTTTTCTTAACCGAGCTAAGCCCTTCCTCTTATATCTATCACATACGTCTATATGTGTTCCTTCCTCTTTCTCTCTTCATTTTCAAGTATACATTTAGTGATTTCTTACTTATCAGTTTTCCCCATTTCACTTGTCTGTTAAGTCCTGTATCCTGTTCTTAATCATTGATCAAAAACATTTTATATTTCTTTCTCGCACCTGCCAGATACAAAATGGAGCATCCCTATTCTATACAACGTTCTCTCTAGCTCTGAACACCTTCTATCCTTACATGTTGAATTCTTCTGTTGTTCTCATGGTTAAATTAGTAATTCACTTTTCCTTTCACATACAAAAAATACAAATTTATCACCATTTAAGTAATCCACATCAAAATATAATTTCTGTTTCAATAAATTGAAAGTATAAATCTACGTAATCCATCATTTACTTTTTACTTCCGGTACTGCGTGTGTTGTTAAACCACATTTTAAAACAAGTTTTGAATAATTTAAAATCTCATGTATTACAATATTGCCAACTCTTAACTGCTAATTCGTATCTGCTCTGTGTGATACTTTAATATACCAGGAATTACATTTCCCACTCTGCTTTTCACAGCTCTATACTTCGTGCCTGGGCAACAGCCTGATTCTTTACCTGACTTTCCAAGGATCTACCTCTAAACTAAGGAACTCGATAATAACTCATTCTTATGACTATTACTAATAATGTATGGAATTTATTTTGTCAGTTATTTTCCTATTATTCCTATAAGAAATTATAATACATATTCTTCAATAATTTCAATATCACCACAAATACTACAGCTTGCGATGAGTAACAGGGTACAAAATATTATGAAAGAATAAGACAAAAAAAAGGAACAAAATTAAGATGCAAAGCAGGAGATCAGTAAGATTTACATCGTCCGTTTTAATACTGTTGCTATTGTGTAAGCCCATTAACACCTTTATGTCAATCGTTGCTTATCAAAATGCGAAACAACAAATCATACTACAGGATTATTCGAACATCGAAGTATCATCGTAGAATGTATGGCTATTAAATTCTACTTCAACTTCTTTACATCTTTATATCAATTCTGTTAACAATGTTTAAACAACGTAGAGGTCATCTGAACAATGCAATTATATTTAATTTTTTTGCGTTATTTTATAACTATACATAATAATCATAGAAGTAGGAAAAGAGGTAAATTCTTATGATTTGATCCCCTTGTTTTATCCAAACTTTCTAATTATTTACTTGATTAATCACTAATACATGGAATATACACCAATGAATGCTTTTATTAACTCAGTCTTCCAATTTTGTTGTGTAAGGACATGAAATGGTTATTTGAGAGCTACTGTGATTATAATTAACAAAGATATAGATGATCTTGGGAAATACTCCTGGGAAAAATTGTATAGAAAGGAGTGGAATGTTCAATTCAGAGCTTGATGGTAATTTTGGCATTTTATCAGTTGTTATCTGGGTCAACTTTGGTAGAAATTGGTGCAGTAATATTAGGATATATTATACATATTTTAAATTTTCGATGTTAGAGCTATAAATCAAGCAATATTTCATCCTTAAAAACTTTTCGACTGCCATATTACAGTTCCCTCTGTATACCAAAAATAAGCATTTTTAACTTTAGAGCAGGACACAAATAGAAAACAATTTTAATATCTAATACTCATATTACTATAATAGTAAGTACAGACATGGAATGATACACTGAGGTTTGTTAGTTTCAATCTGTCACTATGAGCACATTGGTGTTGTCTATATCTGAGGACTGAAAGAAAACCAGATTGAGGCATCAGTCATTACGCAAAATCTCCTTAATATAAAAATATACCTATAATCTATAAATTAATTATTTACAGTTACTTTTATTATGGCGGAAATACATGCGAGTGAATTCTGAGCTTCAAAACTATTATTTTACAATACTGATTAGCTTCCTTAGGCATAGCATTTATAGTTTGACGAAGTAATTATAATAGATTGTTTAATGAGTCCTAGTTTAAAGTATGCGCCAAAATCTGAAATGAACCACAATTTATTTCCATAACTCCATACTTTCATTGCTTTTAACATATAAAATGTAATAGCTGTCGGTATTATAATTGTCACTGTAGATAAGGTTAGAGGAAAATAGGAATATATTAATCTGAGTATCATTATACACTGTAATCGACTTTAATTTATTATATACACAAGGATACAAAGTGACACATAAGTACAGTGTATCTACTGCTTTAGAAATAAATACAGAATATAAATGCTTAATGTTTGCTATAGTGTCCGAAGTCACCACCGTAACTGGCGCCACCAGAATAGCTAAATCCTTTGCCAAATCCTGATCCACCAGAATGGCCAATTCCTGCTCCACCAGAATAGCCAAATCCTGCTCCGCCAGAATAGCCAAAACCTGCTCCACCAGAATAGCCAAATCCTGCACCTCCTGAGTAACCTCCAGCACCTCCAGAAAATCCTCCGGCGTTTCCAGAAGATATCAGAACAGGAACTGGGACCACAACAGGCTGAGCCACTGGCACTGGTACTGGCTGTGGAACCTGCACAGCCTGAGGTACGGGAACTGAGTAGGGCTGAGGCACAGTAAAAGGTACGGGGATGCGTTCAGCTACAGGAACTGGCACTGGACGAGGTACACTGACAGGAACAGGTCTGTTAACAGTAACACGGACAGGCTGGGGTACGGGGACTTCGACGGGACGTGGTACGTTAACGGTGTAAGGAGCAGCGACGGGTACAGGGACGGGTCTGTTGACGGTGACAGGGACAGGCTCAGGGACAGGCACAGGGACTCGTCGAGTTATGGTGTTCACCTGAACCTCTCCTGAGTTTACGTTTACTCCTGCACCTCCAGCAGCGCCTCCAAAACCTCCAGAGCCGAAACCGGAACCGTCTCCGATGCCGTATCCTCCTGAAAATAATCCGATACTTCCACCGTGGCCGTATCCTCCAGAACTGATACCGTATCCGCCATGACCGTTGGAGTTTGAGCTGTAACTGTATCCACCGTTGCCAACACCTGTTGATATACCTCTCTTGCTCTTCTCCTGCTGCTCTCCCGATGCTGCAGCAACTGCTAGTAGTACCACCTTGGAAACGATATAAATAGACAATTTTGAAGTCTGTGTCAGTGTAAGCTTAAAAAATATCAGTCCTTGGTTTATAAAACACTTGTACCAAACATGTTACGGAAAGCCGTAGTTGTCAATATCCCAAAGGTAGAAAATATATCGTCAAACAAGACAATGTCTGTCACCGCAAGTAACGTGGTCGACACGCATCACTGTACCGGAGCATCGTTGGGGGTTCGAGAATAACTGGTGCTCTACGTGAATAGACATTCTCAAAGCAAATTACCCTGGTATAAGTGTGCAATAAAGGAGAATTAATGGCGAAAACGCGATGATTTGGAAGATGTATATTATATAGCATCCTAACCTCAGAATTTGTGTACCATTTAACGTTGAATGAGAATTAGCTACAACATCGCCAAAATACAATTAATTTATTTTAATTCACGAAAGGAAATACTGCAAATCCTTGGACATCTTAGGTATGATTAATACAAAAATGTATATTACATATTTTAAAGTAACATAAAAATCTGATGTATTACATGCTTTATGTAAAACTTTTTTTGTCTTAAAGTACAATTCAATTTCAACTAGGGCCATAAATTACAGATGTGACTTACCAGAAAGACGTTCATGGCTGTTTTTGTGGTTACACCAGTGCAGCGAGTGTGCATGAAGTTACGAACGTCTGGCTTATATACTAACAACGAGCCATGCTCCAGAAAAGACGACATACAACACTTTCTCTGCGGAAAATCCTCCTCGGTAGGAATAATATGTTAGAGAAGGGAATTAATACGATGTGCATCTCTTCCGGATGATGGGGTGCATTATCTAGCAGCTCAAATATTATATCTGCATAAAGAAATCATACAGTCACAACGAAGTTGGGCAAAAACAGACCTTCCCAGGAAGTTATCTCTCAATCCAAGTTACCAGTGTAAAAGCAGAATATCCAGTGTTTTCACAGAAAATTAAATATAATCTTGTTTGGGATATAAGAGTTTTGAGTTCTACAGAGCACCTTAAGGTTCAGAGGACAAAATGCAAATGAGGATAACTTGCCCCACTGCTGATACTAGATTCACCTGAATTTTTGCTACCCATTCTTTCAAACTATTAACTTAAAATGAGCATTTGCAGAATAATCATTATAATACTATTTCGTTATAACTAAAATGCAAATAATGACATACAATGCAATTAAGAAGTAGTTATATTTTTCCGCAACTGATAGATACTCGATTGCTTTGAAATTACTTCGCTTTTGGATGAGCAGGAGATAAAAATGAAGATAATGGTCACTGTACGGAAAAGTGTTAACAGTTTAAAATTGTAAACCATAAAAGGAATGTCTCAAAAATTGTTAACTCCTCACAAAAAGCGATAAAAGTCTAATTGACATAAAGGAATCCACCTTTATCGATTTTTCCTTATACATATTGCTAGTTTGTAAAGGACATTCAGAACTAAGAGTAATTCTCAAGTAATTCCTAAGAAATTCAATATATACGTCTCATTTGTCATGGAAATGTGGGAATATGCTTTATACGAAAATTAATACTTTACTAATTAATACTTTATTTAAAATTTTCTTATTGCGTTTGAATGTTGCTGAATTTAAATACGAGGATGGGTGTTTTCTTTTTTGACTTAACACACATACACACAGTATTAAATTCAACGGATTTTGAAGAATATACTTGCAACGAAACTTTGTACCGAATTTTTGTTTGAATGCAATACTTTCTGAAAGACCGTTTCTGTGATATAAGAGTTAACGTGTCCGCTTCACATTCAGAACGTCCCAATTTTGAGTCTCCGTTTAGGTGAGTTATCGGAGGAGATTGCTTCAAGAGTTTTTCTCTTAATCTAAGAAAATAAAAGATCTTGACTAGTTTTCAGCTCTAAAGATTTAGAGTTCATTTGAATATCATTTAATTCATTCATCGTCCGACATAAACTGCCAAGTTGAATATCAAGATTCCCCCTCAAAATAATACTCCCTCTTGCGTACACTTGTTACCAATAAAATCAAGAGCCTCTGAGTCCCTTGGAACTTGTATTTCCAATGTTATTCTCCATTATCGTTAAGAGATTATAGTACATAATCTAAAGTGTGTCGGGTCGTTGTTGGTATTTTGGGACCAAAAGTACAGTAGAAGCCCGAAATAACGCGGTTGTTGAAGGACATCCTCTACCCCCGCATCATAATCTTACTGCGGTATACAGAGTTGCAGCGCAAGAAGGAAAAAAAGAGCAACCCGCGTAGTTGGAGAAGGGAAATATGCATGTCATAATTAATTACAGAGTATTGTGTGTTAAAGTATACTATAAGAGGTGAATGTATTTCAATACATTTAAATATGCCTCGCTATTTATGTTGGAGCATGTAACCTATGTTGATTTATATTCCACTGTACATATTTTACACAAACGATTCTTTTTTGTTTAAAAAATCAGTAAGTTTTATTTGACGCATTGATGCGCTACGTTTGCTCTCCGCTTATGTTTGCAAGATGGCGAAGTTAAATTCTGTTTGATTTATTTTGCCTCTCCATCTGTAAAAACACATTGTTTAAATTAGTCATAATTTCACTAACATCCAAAATGTCTTCCTCCGCCGCCACGTCATTTTCACAACGATCACCTTCACCGTCAACTTGTTTTTCATTGCCGTTCTTGTTGTGGACAGCATTAAGCGAATTGTTGCGTCAGCTTCCTATACAACTTAGATAACATACTCGTTAGAAATGCCCTACATTCCTTGCAGGAAGAATATCCATTCAAGTCCTCTGGCAGAATTTGTTGTGTATAACTGTTCGTATTAATGCAATCGTAATTACAGATATTGTAGATGAAATTACTTAAGTTGTTCAATACCATATAGACTGGCTCCTTCACCTAAGACAATTAGAATGAATTTCGGGCTTTTCCATAAGCATTTTATGCTTGTTTAGCATTTGTTTTGGTTTGCTTATGCGTGTTGTTTCATTTAATCCTCAGTTCCCTCACTATACTTTTTAAGGGCGATTTACTAACCCGAATGTTAATGATTTTCCTTAAAATAATGATTAGCTTATCTATTGTAGGAGCACCTTTTTCCTGAACATAAAGATGTTGAAACCTTATTCTAGCGACACATTTGTCATAGCCATCTAGACCTACTACCCGTTTTGAAATGCCAAGCTTTTTATTGCAAGTTTAATCATTCATCCACACTAGCCGTGTGTAGGCTAAGAGCCATGGACGGGATATAGATCATGGTTCTCCTGATCTCCTTCCATTTGCTCTTTAACTATTGAGCTACCATGGCCAACGCGCCGACATGGCATTAAAATCTCCAAATGACTCGTATGTTTCCCGGTAAACCACTAGAAGTTCTCATATAGGACTCAGATATGCGCATTTTGTGGCGACCTCTGTAAGTGCTAAGTCCCAGGCTTTATAGTTATCTCTATTAAGTTTTACTCGCTCATTTTCTTTCTTCTCTCTTCAGTCTTCTGTCCTGCACACTTGGTTCATTCCTTCCACGTCGTGGTGTCTTCCTTTTCCTCATATTCGTGCCCAGCTTTGAGCGCCATGTGTAATAGGAGTTTGTTACAAATGCTATGTTTGGAGACGACGATCTATAAGCCCCGCGTTGCTGCGATCATGTTGAAACAGGATTTTATGGTAATGATGGGATTATGGTGTTCTCTGAATCTGCAGCGATCACGTGGATTATTCTCACCTGATCTCGTCCCGCGTTGTGGCTATGGCTGTGGTTTGTATTCAGCGCTCCTAGATGGTGACGACGAAGAAACCACGAGCTGCAGATTCTTCTCGATCTTAATTTTTGGCTCAGAACTGGCACTCAGATGTATCAATGAATATAAAATCTCCGGATCTGCTTCAGTCGTTACATGAGAATTCTTTCCTCAAGCGTGGTCGCAAGCAAAAGAATTAAATTGTTAAATAAATTCAGAAGTAAGTAAACATTGTTTACTTTATAGTCATCCAAACTTGTAATTTATTTGCGATACCTTATGCCATTTTTAATACAACACTTTATATAAATGTTATTTCTTCGATTCAATTTTCTGAAAATATGTTTTAATTATTTTTAATCTTTTAGTATTATGTCAAATTGTCGAACCAAACACAAATGCATACTGGTTATGTGTCAGTGGTAACCATAAATTTATAACCTTTTATAAATCATGTGCGAATTCATCTCATGGCTACATTAGATAGTTTAACTGTACTTATGCATAAAATACTTTCTTACAAATCCAAAAACAATTTTACAATTTTGTTCTAAGTAAAAACTTGTCAGCTCCTTATATTTACGGGCTAATAGTAGTGTAGGCTCCCTGACAGTTTACCTCTATTCTAGACCTTGTGCGAAACTTATACGTAATATTCCGTTGTGTCCCCCGTTTATCTACCTCTTAACTTCCTTACATTTCTTATCAATTTCTCTTTGATTTGTTCTGCATATTTCCCCCTTCTTATTCTTTTCTCTCCTTTAACGTAAGCATGTGATGGTTACTACGCATGTTCCTTTATTATCAGAGTTCTTATCCTATATTACCTCCAGTTTTCTATTTTTTCTACGTTCCACAGTTTTATGCTCTATGCTTATTTTATTTCCATATAAAATGCGCTCCTTTGGTGAACCCCCTTCAACATAGCTCCTGTTTTTAAACCTTCCTCTTATATCTATCACATACGTATCTATGTTTTCCTTCCCCATTCTCTCTTCATTTTCAGGTATACATTTAGTGACTTTTTACTTATCAGATTTCCCTATGTCACTTTTCTGTCAATACATGTATCCTGTTCTTATTCATTGTTCAACAACATTTTATATTGCTTTCTCGCTCCTGCTGAATTCTTCTGTTGTTCTCGGCTAAATTAATAATTCACTCTTTCCTCACAACAAAAAATACAAACTTATTCGTCAGTTACGTAATCCATTATTTACGCTTTAGATCACAATCTAATTTCTTTTTCAATAAATTGCAAATTTAACTCTACGTAACCCTACATTTACTTTTTACTGTCAGTACTGCGTAAGTTGTTAAACCACATTTTAAAATAAATTTTGAATAATTTAGAATCACATATGTTACAATGTTGCCAACTCTTAAACTCATAATTCGTATCTGTTCTATGTGATATTCTAATATACCAAGAATTACATTTCCCAGTCTGCTTTTCACAGCTCTATATTTCGTACCTAGGCAACAGCCTGATTCTTTACCTGACTTTCCAAGGATCTACCTCTAAACTGAGGAACTCAATAGTAGCTCATGCTTAAGACTATTACTAATAATGTATGGAATATATTTTTTTTTTCATTTATTTACCTATTACTCCTATAAGAAATTATAATACATATTCTTCAATAAATTCAATATCACCACAAATACTACAGCTTGTGATGAGTAAAAGGCATACAAAATATTAAGAAAGAAAAAGACAAAGCAAAAGAACAAAATTAATATGCAAATATGGAGAACAGTAAGATTTACTTCGTCTGATTTTATGGGTTTGCTATTGTCTAAGTCCATTAACACCTTTATGTCAATCATTGCTTATAAAAATGAGAAACTACAAATCATATTACAGGAACATTTGAACATCGAAGTATCATCGTAGAGTGTATGGCTATTAAATTCTACTTCAGCTTATTTACATCTTTATATCTGTTCTGTTAGCATTGTTTAAACAACGTTAAGGTCATCTGAACGATGCGAATATATCGAATTCTTTTGTGTTATTTTATTACTATACATAATAGTCATTGAAGTGGAACAAGGGGTAAATTCGTCTGTTTTGATGCCCTTGTTTTATCACTGTCTCTTATAATATACTTCGAAACTTTGTGATTATTTACTTTATTAATTATCTTTGCATGGAAGATGTCCAGAATGGATCAATGACTGTTTCTATGAACTCACTATTCCAGTTTTGTTGTGTTAGGACGTGTATTGGTAATTTTATAGCTACTATGATTATAATTAACAAAGATATAGATGAACTTGGGAAACACTCCTGGGGAAAAATTGTATAGAATGGAGTGAAATGTTCAATTCAGAGCTAGATAGTAATTTTGTCATTGTGTCAAATGTTATCTGGAAATCGGTGCAGAAGTTTATAAGCAAGACTAACCTTATACAAGCATTATTAAGATACATTATACATATGTTAAAATTTCGATATTAGAGGTATTAAGCAATATTTTATCCTTAAAAGCTTTGTGACTGTTATATTACAGTTCCCTCTGTATACCAAAAGTAAAAATTTTTAAGCCTCAGAGCTGGTCACAAATAGAAAGCAATTTTAATATCTAATACTCATATGACTATAACTGTAAGTACAAGCATGTAAAGATACGCTGAGGTTTGTTAGTTTCAATCTTTCATTGTGAGCACTTTAGTGTTGTCAAATTCTCAGGACTAAAAGAAAATCTGCCTGAGGCATCAGTCATTACGCAAAAATCGTTAATATAAAAACATAACAATAATATTTAAAATAATTATTTACATTTATTTTTATTATGGCGGAAAGTGTAGCGAATGACCTCTTAGTTTTAAAACTATTATTTTAGAACACTGATCAGCGCTTCATCCTTAGGCATAGCACTATAGTTTCACGAAGCTACAAAAATATATCGCTTAATTACTACTACTTTCAAGTATGCGCTAATATCTGAAATTAACAACCATTTATTCCCATTACCCCATACTTTCATATCTTTTAACATCTAAAATTTAATAATTGTGGGTATTATGATTGTCACTGTTGCTAAGGTCAGAGGAAAATAGGAATATACTAATCTGAGTATCATTATACACTGTAATCGGCTTTAATTTATTATATACACAAGGATACAAAGTGAGACATAAGTACTGAGTATATAATGCTTTAGAAATAAATACAGATTATAAATGTTCAATGTTTGCTATAGTGTCCAAAGTCAGCACCATAACTGGCGCCACCAGAATAGCTAAATCCTTCGCCAAATCCTGATCCACCAGAATGGCCAATTCCTGCTCCGCCAGAATAGCCAAATCCTGCTCCGCCAGAATAGCCAAATCCTGCACCTCCTGAGTAGCCACTAGCACCTCCAGAAAATCCTCCGGCGTTTCCAGAAGATATCAGAACAGGAATTGGGACCACAACAGGCTGAGCCACTGGTACTGGTACTGGCTGTGGAACCTGCACAGCCTGAGGTACGGGAACTGAGTAGGGCTGAGGTACAGGTACAGGTACAGCGATACGTTCAGCTACAGGAACTGGCACTGGACGAGGTACACTGACAGGAACAGGTCTGTTAACAGTAACACGGACAGGCTGGGGTACGGGGACTTCGACGGGACGAGGTACGTTAACGGTATAAGGAGCAGCGACGGGTACAGGGACAGGTCTGTTGACGGTGACAGGGACAGGCTGAGGGACAGGCACAGGGACTCGTTGAGTAATGGTGTTCACCTGAACCTGTCCAGAGTTTACGTTTATTCCTGTACCTCCAGCTGCAGCGAATCCAAAACCTCCAGAGCCGAAACCGTAACCGCCTCCGATGCCGTATCCTCCTGAAGATAATCCGATACTTCCACCGTGGCCGTATCCTCCAGAACTGATACCGTATCCGCCATGACCGTTGGAGATTGAGCTGTAACTGTATGCACCGTGACCAACACCTGTTGATATACCTCTCTTGCTCTTCTCCTGCTGCTCTCCCGATGCTGCAGCAACTGCTAGTAGTACCACCTAGGAAACGATTTAAATAGAAAATTGTGAAGTGTGTATCAGGGTAAGCTTAAATAGTATAAGCCCATAGCTGTGCCACACATGTTACGGTAATCGTAGACGTCAACATCCAAACAGCAGAAAGTATATCTCAAACGAGACAATGTCTGTCAGCTCAACTAACGTAGTTGCCACAGCTTTACTGTACCGGGCATAGGTGGGGGTTTGACAATAACTGGTGCTCTACATGAGTACACATTCTCAAAGCAAATTGTACTGGTATTAATGTTTGATAAAATAGAATTAATAGAGTAAGTGTGATGATTCGGAAAACGTGTATTGTGTAACATCCTAACCTGAGAAGTTATGTACCGTTTAACGTTAAATGTAGATTAGCTACAATATGGCCAACATAGAGTTAGTTTATTTTATTTTATTTCACGAAAAGAAACATTGCAAATCTTTAGATATCTTACATATGATTAATACAAAAATGGTTATTACATTTCAAACTAACATAAAAATCTGATGTATTACATGCTTTAAGTTATGCTTTTATGTCGTAAGCACAAGTAATTTTCAAGTAGAGCCATCAATTACAGATGTGACTTACCAGAATGATGTTCATGGCTGTTTTTATCCTTGCACAAACGGAGCGAGTGTGCATGAAGTTACAAATATCTGGCTTATATACTAACAACGAGCCATGCGCCAGAAAAGACGACGTACAGCACTTTCTCTGCGGAAAATCCTCCTCAGTAAGAATAATATGTTAGAGAAGGGAATTAATACGATATGCATCTCTTCCGGATGCTGGAATGCATTACCTAGCAGTTTAAATGTTATATCTGCAGCAAAATTCATATCCTTACAACGAAGCAGGAGAAAAAACCTTCCTAGAAAGATCTCTCTCAGTTCAGGATACCAGTTAAAAAAGCAGAATCTCCAGTGTTTTCACAGAAAATGAAATATAATTGTGTTTGAGGTATAAGAGTTTTGAGTTCTACATAGTACCTAAGAGTTAAGAGGCACAAAATGCAAATGAGCATAACTTATCCCACTGCTGATGCCAGATTTACATGAATTTTTGCTACCCATTCTTTCAAGCTATTAACTGAGAATGAGCACTTGTAGAACAATCATTTTAATATTATTTCTTTATAAGTACAATGCAAATGGTGACAAAATAGAATTCAGAAGAAAAATTTATATTTTTCAGGAGATGATAGATACTGGATTGCTTTGAAATCACATTGTTTTTGGATAACCAGGAGATAAAACTGAGGATAATGGTTACTGTTCGACAAAAAGTATTAGTAGTTTAAGATTGTAAACCAATGAAAGGAACGTCTCAAAAATTGTTGACTCCTCACAAAAGACGATAAAAGACAAAGGAATCCACCTTTTCCAATTTTGCCTATCCTATACATATTACCAGTTTGCAAAGGACATTCAGAATTAAGAGCAATTCTCAAGTTATTCCTAAGAAATTTAATATACATGTCATTTGTCATCGAAATGTGGAAATATTTTGTAATCAAAATATATACGAAAATTAATATTTTATTTAAATTCTTTTTAGTGAATTTGATTGTTGCTGAAATTAAATACACGGTTCGGGGTTTTCTTTTTTGACTTACACACATACACACAGTATTAAATTCAACGGATTTTGAAGCGTATTCTTGCAACGAAATCTTTGTACTGAATTTCTGTTTGAATGCAATACCTTCTGGTAGACCATCTCTGTGATAAAAGGGTTAAAGTGTCCGCTTCACATTCAGAAAGTCCCAATTTTGATCCTCCGTTGGGGTGAGTTATCGCAGGAAATTTCATCCAGAGTTTTTCTGTTAACCTAAGAAAATTGACATTGACTTATTTTCAGCTCTAAGGATTTAAAGTTCATTTGAATATCATTTAATTCATTCATCGTCCGATATAACCTACCAAGTTGAAAATCAAAGCTCCCCCCTCAAAATAATACTCCCTCTTGAATACACTTGTCACCAGTAACAGCAAGAGCCTCTGAGTCTCTTGTAACTTGTATTTCCAATGTTGTTTTAGATAATCTGTAAGATATTATAGTACATAATCTAAAGAGTGTCGGGTCGCTGTTGGCATTTTCGGCCGGAAAGTACAGTAGAAGCTCGAAGTAACGCGGTTGTTGAAGGACATTCTTTACCCCGTATCATAATCTTACTGCCATATACAGAGTTGCAGCGCTAGAAGGAAAAAAGAAGAGCAATCCGCGTAGTTGGAGAGGGGAACTATGCATGTCATAATTAATTACAGAGTATTATGTGTTAAAGTATACTATATGAGGTAAATATATTTCAATTCTTTTAAAATGCCTCGCTATTTATGCTGCAGCATGTAACGTATGTTGATTTATATTCTACTGCACATATTTTACTCAAACCGAATATTTCTTTGTATTAAAGCATCAGTAAGTTTTGTTTGACGCAGTGGTGTGCTACATTTGCTCTCCGCTTTTGTTTGCAAGATGGGGAAGTTAAATGCTCTTTGATTTTTTTTGCCTCTCCATCTGCAGAAACACATTGTTTAAATGAGCAATCATTTCACTAAGATTCCGAATGTCTTCTTCTGCCGCCACGTCATTTTTAGCACTATCACCTTTGCCGTCAACTTGTTCTGCATTGCCATTCTTGTAGTGGACAGCATTAAGCGAATTGTTGCGTCAGCTTCGTACACTACTTAGATAACATACTCGTTAAAAATGCAGTACAATCCTTGCAGGAAGAATGTCCACTCAAATTATCTGGCGGAATTAGTTGTGTAAATCTGTTCGTATTAATGCAATCATAATTGCAGATTTTGTAGATGAAATTATTAACGCCCTAGGGACTTACTAATTTGGAACTTACTTGGAAGGCCCACATCTGTCGGTCTGTTACACTAGCGTGTGTCCGGCTATCAAAACTGTACCCTTTACTCAACAGGCGCACCTCACTTGGTTACGAATCCTTCCTTCTTCTTTACACATCTCTAGAATGTCCTATTCTTAACTATGCAGCGCCAATCTGGTGTGGCACCAGCAAGGTTAATCTCCGGTGACTGCAAGTACTAAAAAACAGGGTTCTTCGTATAGCTACAAATGCTCCATGGTTCATCAGAAGCCAACAAATTCTTCATGAGTTTGGTCTTTACCTATTCTCTGGTACATCCGCCGGCTGGCATGACCTATCTTTCAGTATCTTCAGGAGGTCCCTGGAGCTGTCACCTGCAATCTCGGCGCTCGCACTCGCCCATTAAGGGCAGACTGCCAGATCTTATCCTGGGTCACCTCTCCAGTACAGACGACCCAGTCCCCAATTTGTGTTGCAGTGGTCCTGCCATATTTAGCTAGAGGAGTCGTTCACGGCTACCTCAATTGTTGTGTATACTTTTACAAATATTCTCAATAACAAACATATGTAAAACATACATGCTGATCGATTGATCATTTTAAAAAAAGCAATAAGTCGGGCGCCTTATACAAAAACATAACGTTTTCGGTTACATTAATGAATATTTATAGCAGCGTTATTGTAGATGATATCTGCATTTATTGGTGCTTCCATATAATTTAGTTTTCCTTTGATCTTGCTTTTGATGTCAGTTTCATGATAATTCTCATGTACACCAGTATAATATTCCGGCACTTAGACTGAAGCAAAAGATGCTGGCTCATTCTTTATATGAACACCAGAGTCATGAGCCACTTTTTCAATTTTGAGAAAATAAGCTTCCTGTTTAACTTCTATTTTGGTCCTTTCGCTTCTACACTCCACAAACCAAAACACGCATGTTCTCTTCGACGTTACGCAATCGAAAAACGCTTTCTTTCCTACCTGATTTACCATAATTATTGATTTTTCAAATCCTCGTTGCCATTACTACCAATTAAACTTAATTTTACTGGGCCACGGCACACATTTTATGATCTAATTTCTAAATCTACCAATCTTCAAATATTCACATCATTTTATTTACATATTGCGTCGTCTCATGACCTACTGAATTTTAAAAATATCCTTTCTTATTCATTTTAACATGTCCATATCGATTCTTAAACCAAATATCCGTTTGGCCCAAGCCAAAACATCCATTAAAAATGCCCATCTTCGAAATATATGGAAAATAATTTCCTTTAAATACTTCAACAATGTGTTTTAATCTATTTTGAAGAACGCTCCAATAACAATCTTTCGCAGAATGATCAATAACATAAATACATAAAATATAACAATAAATGAACATTGAATAACTCATTTAACTTTACTATAACTTTCTCTTTAAATATCTTTCTTTTATTTCTTGTGGGGTTTGTGCCTCGCCCCACATTTGAATTAAAGTAACATTATAATTACCATTTTTAAATTAATCTCAATGAACGCAGATAATACATTAATATAAAGAATATTTTAAACTAAATTTAACCAGTTATATACAATTTATACACAGAAGAACTCTCTGTTTTGTGTTGTATGTTGTGTGATTCGCCCATATAGTTACTTTTTCAAGTTCTACGGTATCCAAGTTTTACATTATATTATATTTACATTATATTCCTGACAACTCTGTAATTCTTTATTTAACTTATTATCATATTCATCTTTATTTTGACATACACTTTGTACTAATATTTATTTATCTCTACTACATACTTTGCCACTTGTCTCTGATTCATATTTCATATTATTATTAGCAAAACTCTGGCTTAATTTCTGAGATACACCAGCATAACAGTCTCTTATAAATTGTGTTAAACTCTGTGTTATACTAACCTCCATATCATTTACCCCCTTACACAATTTTGATTCTAAATCATTTCCACTTTTTGCAAATTCCAGTCTTATCCCCTGTCTCAAATAATGTGAATTACATGAATTGCTACTCATCTCCTGTCTTAAATTAGCTCCATTTCACTTATTGTAGCATTTATATTACTCATAAATTGCTTTATTATTTCCATCATCGACTCATTTTCGATATATTTTTCAGCTTCTTTCCTAACTTCTTTGTCTACTTCCTTTTCACATGTTTCTATCTCATCACCTAATTGTTTTTCCACTCCTTCCCATACATCTTTACCCTTATTTCTTATATCCTTTCCACCTACCAACTTGGTAACTATTTTTCTATTTCTTAATAACATAAGCTCTTTTAAATTACACTTTATAGCATTTCTTATTTATATTGTCAGTTATTACTCACTCATTTTCATTCTTCTGTCCCCCACACTCGGTTCTCTCCTTGCACGACGTGGTGTCTTCCTTTTGCTCATATTCTTGCCCTGCTTTTGCCATGGATAACAAGGGTTTGTTACAAATGCAATGTTTGAAGATGATCTATAAGCCCCGCGTCGCGGCGATCATGTGGAACGGGATTATTCTCGCCTGATCTCGTCCCGCGTTGTGACTGGAGTTGTGGTTTGTCTTCAGCCCTCCTAGATGGTGACGTCCAAGATGCCACAAGTTGCAGATTCTTCTCGATCTTAATTTTTGGTTCAGATCTGGCACTCAGATGTATCGATGTATATAAAATCTCCGGATCTGCTTCAGTCGTTACATGAGGATCCTTTTCTCAAGCGTGGTCTCAACGTAATCTATTATTTACGCTTTACACCACAATCTAATCTCTGCAAATTTAAATCTACTTAACCCATCATTTAATTTTTACTGCAGGTACTGCGTAAGTTGTTATACCACACTTTAAAATAAATTTCGAATAATTTAAAATCTCATCTATTACAATATTGCCAACTGTTAAACCCCTAATTCGTATCTGCTCTATGTGATATGCTAATATACCAAGAATTACACTTCCCACTTGCTTTTCACAGTTCTATATTTCGTTCCTGGACAACAGCCTGATTCTTTACCTGACTTTTCAAGGATCTACCTCTAAACTAAGAAACTCGATAGTAACTCATGCCTATGACTTTCAATAATACTGCATGGAATTTATTTTTTCGGTTATTTACCTTTAATTCCTATAAGAAATTATAATACATATTCTTCAATAATTTCAATATCACCACAAATACTACAGCTTTTGGTGAGTAACAAGCATACAAATTATTAAGAAAAATAAGAAAAAACAAAGGGACAAAATTAAGTTGCAAAGGAGATCACTAACATTTACTTCGTCTGATTTGATGGGGTTGCTATTGTCTAAGTCCATTAACACATGTCAATCGTTGCTTATAAAATGCGAAACTACAAATCATACGACAGGAATATCCCAACATCGAAGTATCATCGTAGAGTGTATCTCCATTATATTCTACATAACTTCTTTACATCTTTAATCGTTCTGCTAGCAATGTTTAAACAACGTAGAGGTCATCTGAGCAATGCGATTATATCGAATTTTTTGTGTTATTTTATAACTATACATAATAATCATTGAAGGAGAAAAAGAGGTAAACTGATCCGGTTTGAAGCCCCTGTTGTAGCACTGTCTCATATAATATACTTCGAAACTTCGTAAGTATTTACTTAATTAATCATTAATGCATAGAAGATGTCCAGAATGGACCAATGCATGTTTTTATGAATGCACTCTTCCAATTTTGTTGCGTTAGGATGTGAAATGGTAATTTTACAGCTACTGTGATTATAATTAACAAAGCTATAGATGAACTTTGGAAATACTCCTGTGGAAAAAGTGTATAGAATGGAGTGGAATGTTCAATTCAGATCTAGATTGTAATTTTGGCATTGTGTCAAATGTTATCTTCATCAACTTTGGTAGAAATAGGTGCAGAAGTTTATTTGTAAGACTAACCTTATACAAGTATTATAAAGATATATTATTCATATGTTAAAATTTCGATTTTAGAGGTATTAAGCAATATTTTATCCTTAAAACCTTTACGACTATTATATTACAGTTCCCTCTGTATAAAAAAAAAATAAAAATTTTTGGCCCTCAGAGCAGGTCACAAATAGAAAGCAATTTCAATATCTAATACTCATATGACTATAATTGTAAGCACAGGCATTGACTGATACACTGAGGTTTGTTAGTATCAATCTTTCACTGTGAGCACTTTAGTGTTGTCAATATCTTAAGACTAAAAGAAAACCAGACTGATGCAACAGTTATTACGCAAGATCTCCGTAATATAAAAATATACCTATAATACATAATCTATTATTTACATTTATTTTTATTATGGTGGAAATTTTAGCTTCAAAACTATTATTTTACAATACTGATCAGCTTCCTTAGGCATTGCAATTATAGTTTGACGAAGTAATAATAATTTATCGTTTAATGAGTCCTTGTTTTAAGTATGTGCTAAAATATGAAATGAACTGCAATTTATTTCCATAACTCCATACTTTCATTTCTATTAACATCAAAAATTTAATAGCTGTCGGTATTATGGTTGTCATTATTGATAAGGTAAGAGGAAGATAGGAATATACTAATCTGAGTATCATTATACACTGTAATCGGCTTTAATTTATTATATACACAAGGATACAAAGTGAGACGTAAGTACAGTGTATCTAATGCTTTAGAAATAAATAACGAATATAAATGTTCAATGTTTGCTTAAGTGTCCGAAGTCAGCACCATAACTGGCGCCACCAGTATAGCTAAATCCTTTGCCAAATCCTGATCTACCAGAATGGCCAATTCCTGCTCCGCCAGAATAGCCAAAACCTGCTCCACCAGAGTAGCCAAATCCTGCACCTCCTGAGTAACCTCCAGCACCTCCAGAAAATCCTCCGGCGTTTCCAGAAGATATCAGAACAGGAACTGGGACCACAACAGGCTGAGCCACTGGTACTGGTACTGGCTGTGGAACTTGCACAGCCTGAGGTACGGGAACTGAGTAGGGCTGAGGTACAGGTACAGGTACGGAGATAGGTTCAGCTACAGGAACTGGCACTGGACGAGGTACACTGACAGGAACAGGTCTGTTAACAGTAACACGGACAGGCTGCGGTACGGGGACTTCGACGGGACGAGGTACATTAACGGTGTAAGGAGCAGCGACGGGTACAGGGACGGGTCTGTTGACGGTGACAGGGACAGGCTGAGGGACAGGCACAGGGACACGTCGAGTTACGGTGTTCACTTGAACCTGTCCTGAGTTTACATTTACTCCTGGACCTCCAGCAGCAGCGCCTCCAAAAGCTCCAGAGCCGAAATCGTATCCGCCTCCGATGCCGTATCCTCCTGAAGATAATCCGATACTTCCACCGTGGCCGTATCCTCCAGAACTGATACCGTATCCGCCATGACCGTTGGAGATTGAGCTGTAACTGTATCCACCGTGACCAACACCTGTTGATATACCTCTCTTGCTCTTCTCCTGCTGCTCTCCCGATGCTGCAGCAACTGCTAGTAGTACCACCTAGGAAACGATATAAATGGAAAATTTTGAAGTGTGTATCAGGGTAAGCTTAAATAATATAAGCCCATAGTTACGGAAATTGTATATATCAATATCCAAACGGTAGAAATATATCGGCAAACAAGACAATGTCTGTCACCTCAAGTAACTTGGTCGACACGCATCACGGGACCGCAGCATGGCTGGAGGTTTGACAATAACTGGTGCTCTACATGAGTGCACATTCTCAAAGAAAATTACACTGGTATTAATGTTTAATAAAATAGAATTAATAGAGTAAGCGTGATGATTCGGAAAACGTGTATTGTGTAACATCCTAACCTCAGAAGTTATGTACCATTTAACGTTAAATGAAGATTAGCTATTATATGGCCAACATACAGTTAATTTATTTTATTTCACGAAAAGAAACATTGCAAATCTTTAGATATCTTCCATATGATGAATACAAAATTGGACATTACATTTTAAACTAACATAAAAATCTGATGTATTACATGATATATGTTATGCTTTTTATGTCTTAAGCTCAAGTAATTTTCAAGTTAATTTCATAAACTAGGAATGTGACTTACCAGAAAGACGTTCATGGCTGTTTTTGTGGTTGCACTATTGCAGCGAGTGTGCATGAAGCTACGAATGTCTGGCTTATATACTAACAACGAGCCATGCTCCAGAAAAGACGACATACAACACTTTCTCTGCGGAAAATCTTCCTCAGTAAGAATAATATGATAGGGAAGGGAATTAATACGATGTGCATGTGATAGAGTGCATTACCTAGCGGATTAAATATTATATCTGTATAAAAAAATCATACCCTCAAAACGAAGTTGGAAAAAAGAACCTTCCCGTTAAGTTCTCTCTCAATTCAGGATATCAGTCAAAAATGCAAAATCTCTAGTGTTTCCACAGAAAATGAAATATAATCGTGTTTGAGGTATAAGACTTTTTAGTGCTACATAGCACCTTAAAGTTAAGAGGCACAAAATGCAACTGAGGATAACTTGCCCCACTGCTGATGCTAGATTCACATGAATTTTTGCTACCCAATCTTTCAAACTATTAACTGAGAATGGGCATTTGTAGAACAATCATTTTAATATTATTACCTTGTAAGTACAATGCAAATGGTGACAACATAGAATTCAGAAGAAAAATGTATATATTTTGCAGGAGATGATAGATACTTGATTTTTTTTTTTAAATTACATCGCTTTTGGATAACCAGGAGATAAAACTGGACATAATTGTTACAGTACGAGAAAAAGTGTTAGTAGTTTAAAATTGTAAACCAATGAAAGGAATGTCTCAAGAATTGTTGACTCCTCACAAAAGACGATAAAAGACAAATGAATCTACCTTTTCCAATTTTGCCTATCTTATACATATTACCACTTTGAAAAGGACATACAGAACTAAGAGCAATTCTCAAGTTACTCCTAAGAAATTCAATATATACATCTCATTTCCCATAGAAATGTGGAAATATGTTTTAATCATAATGTATACGAAAATTGATATTTTATTTAAATTTTCCTTAGTGCATTTGATAGGTGCTGAACTTAAATACGAGGTTCGGGGTTTTCCTTTTTGTCTTACACAGACACACACCGTATGAAATTCAACGGATTTTGAAGCGTATACTTGCAACGAAACCTTTGTACCGAATTTCTGTTTGAATGCAATACTTTCAGAATGACCGTTTCTGTTATGTAAGAGTTAACGGGTCCGCTTCACATTCAGTTCGTCCCAATTTTGAGTCTCCGTTGGGGTGAGTTATCCGAGGAGATTTCTTCAAGAGTTTATCTCTTATTCTAAGAAAGTCAATGATCTTGACTAATTTTCAGCTCTAAGGAATTAGAGTTCATTTGAATATCATTTAATTCATTCATCGTCCGATATAACCTACCAAGTTGAATATCAAGACTCCCCCCTCAAAGTAATACTCCCTCTTGACTACACTTGTCACCAGTAACAGCATGAGCCTCTGAGTCTTTTGTAACTTGTATTTCCAATGTTGTTTTCCACAATCTGTAAGAGATTATAGTACATAATCTAAAGAGTGTCGGGTTGTTGTTCGTATTTTGGGCCTAAAAGTACAGTAGAAGCCCGAAATAATGCGGTTGTTGAAGGACAACCTCTACCCCCGCATCATAATCTTACTGCGGTATACAGAGTTGCAGCGCTGGAAGAAAAAAATAAAGAGCAATCCGCGTAGTTGAAGAAGGGAAATATGCATGTCATAATAAATTACAAAGTATTATGTGTTAAAGTATACTATATGAGGTAAATATATTTCAATTCTTTTAAAATGCCTCGCTATTTATGCTGGAGCCTGTAACCTATGTTTATTTATATTCTACTGTACATATTTTACACAAAGGAATTTTTCTTTGTTTTAAAACATCAGTAAATTTTGTTTGACGCAGTGATGCGCTACGTTTGCTCTCCGCTTATGTTTGCTAGATGGGGAAAATAAATGCTCTTTGATTTATTTTGCCTCTCCATCTGCAGAAACACATTGTGTAAATGAGTAATTATTTCACTAAGATTTAGAATGTCTTCTTCCGCCGCCACGTCATTTTTACCATTATCATCTTCATCGTCACCTTGTTCTGCATTGCCATTCTTGTAGTGAACAGAATTAGCCGAATTGTTGCGTCTGCTTCGTACACTACTTGGATAACATACTCGTTAAAAATACAGTACAATCCTTGCAGGAAGAATGTCCACTCAAATTATCTGGCGGAATTAGTTGTGTAAATATGTTGGTATTAATACAATCATAATTGCAGATTTAGTAGATGAAATTAGGAACGCGCTAGGGACTTACTAATTAGGAACTTACTTGGAACGCCCCCATGTGTCGGTCTGTTACACTGGCTTATGTCCGGCTGTCGAAACTGTACCCTTTACTCAAAAGCGCACCTCACTTGGTTATGAATCCTCCCTTGTTCTTTACACATCTCTAGTCCGTCCTATTCTTACCTATGTAGCGCCAATCTGGTGTGGCACCAGCAAGGCTAATCTCCGCTGACTGCAAGTACTACAAAACAGGGTTATTCTTATGGCTAAAAATGCTCCATGATTCATCAGAAACCAACAACTTCATCATGAGTTTGGTCTTCTACCTATTCACTAGTACATCCGCCGGCTGGCACGATCTATCTTTTAGTATCTCCAGGAGCTCCCTGGAGCTGTCACCTACAATCTCGGAACTCGCACTTGCCAACCAAGCGCATACTCTCAGAAGATGTTATCCTGGGTAAGCTCTCCAGTACAGACGACCCAGTCCCCAATTGGTGTTGCAGTGATCCTGCCATATTTAGCTGGAGGAGTAGTTCACGGCTACCTCAATTGTTATGTGTACTTTTACAAATATTCTCAATAACAAACATATGTAAAGCATACATGCTGATCGATGGACCATTTAAAAAAAAAACAATAATTCGGGCGCCTTACACCAAAAATATAACGTTTTCGGTTACATTAATGAATATTTGTAGCAGGGATTATTGGTGATGATATCTGCTTTTTTGGTGTTTCCATATAATCTAGTTATCCTTTGATCTTGCTTTTGAGGTCAGTTTCTTGATAATTCTCATGTACACTAGTATAATATTCTGGAACTTAGACTGAAGCAAAAGATGCTGGCTCATTCTTTATATGAACACCAGAGCCATGAGCCACTGCTTCAATTTTCAGAAAATAAGGTCCTGTTTAACTTCTATTTTGGTCCGTTCGCTTCTACACTCCAAAAACCAAAACACGCATGTTCTCTTCGAGGTTACGCAATCGAAAGGCGCTTTGTTTCCTAGCTGTTTTATCAAAATTATTGATTTTTGAAAATCTCGTTGCCACTACTACCAACTAAACTTAATTTTACTGGTCTACGACACACATTACATAATCTAATTTCTAAAACTACCAATCATCAAATATTCACATCGTTTCATTTATATATTGCGTCGTCTCAGGACCTACTAAATTTTAAAAATTTCCTTTCTTATTCATTTTAACATGTCCATATCGATTCTTAAACGAAATATGTTTGGCCCAAGCCAAAACATCCATTACAAGTGCCCATCTTCGAAATAAATGTAAAATAATTTCCTTTAAATAATTCAACAATGTGTTTCCATCTATATTGAGGAACGCTCCAACAACAATCTTTCGCAGCAGTGATCAATAACATAAATACATAAAATATAACAATAAATAAACATTAAATAACTCATTTTACCTTACTATAACATTATTTTTAAACACCTTTCTTTTGTTTCATGTGGGGTTTGTGCCTCGCCCCAAATTTGAATTAAAGTAACATTATAATTACCAATTTTAAATTAATCACAATGAACGGAAATAATACAATAATATAAGGAATATTTTAAGCTAAATTTAAGCAGTTATATACAATTTGTACACAGAAGAACTCTCTGGTTTGTGTTGTATGTTGGGTTATTCGCCCATATAGTTACTTTTTCGAGTTTTCCTGTATCCAAGGTGAAATTTGCTACAATTTTACTTTTCGCACTTGTGACTTATGAACTGTGCTAAATATTACTCTGTTGGCTAACCTGAGCGCTGCACGCACCTAAATTTTGGTAAATTCGTCTTCTGTTTGTATTGTATTGTATTATAACGCTGTTTTAAGGTTAGGTTTGTGTTGTGGTTATATATTTGTTACAAATTTAGCAAACGTACTTCGTGTATGTTGGTGAGAACGTTTCGTGTACATACATGTTACAATTAAGATCAGAATACTGATTGTTTGAACCTTTAAAATACATCTTCTGATAACCATCAGTATTATTACACTCATTATTTGGTAAGTATATATCTGTTTCACTTTTATGTTTAAGTACATTTAGAGCTTCATTTACATTATTTATATGTGATACTATTTCACCAGTTACTTCTCCTATATTGTATTCCTGACAACTCTGTAATTCTTTATTTACATTATTATTATTATATTCATCTTTATTTTGACCTACACTTTGTACACTACATACTTTCCCACTTGTCTCTGATTCCTGTGTCATATTATTATTGGCAAAACTCTCGCTTAATTTGTGTGATACACCAGCATAACAATCTCTTATACATTGTGTTACCTGCATATCATTTCCCACTTACACAATTTTGATTCTAAATCATTTGCACTTTGTGCAAATTTCTGTATTATTTCCTGTCTCAAAGTAGCCTCCATATTACTCATAAATTGCTTTAATATTTCTATGATTGACTCATGTTTTATATGTTTTCCAGCTTCTTTCCTAACTTATTTGTATACTTCCATTTCACATGTTTCTAACTCATCATCTACTTGTTTTTCCGCTCCTTCCCATATATCTTTACCCTTATTTCCTATATCTTTTCTATCTTCCATTTTGCTAATTATTTTTCTATTTCTTAATAACATAAGCTCTTTTACATTTCCACTTTAGAGCATTTCTTATTTATATTGTCAGTTTGTACTCACTCATCTTCATTCTTCTGTCCTCCACACTAGCTTCTCTCCTTCCACGACGTGCGGTCTTCCTTTTTCGCTCATATTGGTGTCCGGCTCTTGGCGCCATGTGTAAGAGGAGTTTGCTACAAATGCAATGTTTGAAGATGACGATCTATAAGCCCCACGTTGCGGCGATCATGTAGAACGGGATTATTCTCACCTAATCGCTTCCCGCGTTGTGAGTGGGGTTGTGGGTTGTATTCAGCCCTCCTGGATGGTGACGGTGAAGAAGCCACGAGTTGCAGATTCTTCCCGATCTTAATTTTTGGTTCAGATCTGGTACTCAGATATATCGATGCATAAAAATTTTCCGGATCTACTGCAGTCGTTACTAGAGAATCCTTTTCTCAAGCGTGTTCGCAAGCGAAAGAATCATTTTGTAAAACAAACTCAGAAATAATTAAATTTTGTTTAATTTGTAGCCATCCAAACTTGTAATTCATTTGCGATGCTTTATGCCATTTTTTAATATAACACTTTACATAAAATGTTATTTCTTCGATTCAATTTTCTGAAAAGATGTTTTAATTACTTTTAATCTTTTAGTATTATATCAATTTGTCGAAACAAACACAAATACATACTGGGTATGTTTCAGTGGTAACCTTAAAGTTATAACAATCGGATAAATCATGT
Source organism: Mantis religiosa (assembly GCA_030765055.1). Classification (NCBI taxonomy): domain Eukaryota; kingdom Metazoa; phylum Arthropoda; class Insecta; order Mantodea; family Mantidae; genus Mantis; species Mantis religiosa. Next base: position 110,299,632 of record CM060955.1, on the reverse strand, counting down.
GCGAATGCTTCTCATGGCTAAATTATATGGTTTATTTGTACTTATACATACAATACTTTCTTACAATTCCAAAAACAATTTTGCAATTCTGTTCTAAATAAAAACTTGTCAGCTGCTTATATTTACGGGCTTAATAGTGGTAAAGGCTCCCTGACCGTTTACCTCTACTTTATACCTTGTGCGAAACTGATACCTAATATTCCGTTGTGTCCCCCGTTTATCTACCTCTTAACTTCCTTATCCTTCTTATGCATTTCTCTTTGATTTTGTCTGCATATTTTTCCCCTCCCTCATTCTTTTCTCTCCTTTCAGCGTAAACATGTGGTGGTAACGCACCTGCTATGGTTGCTAATATCTAAGTCCATTAACACTTTCATGTCAAACGTTGCTTATAACAATGAGAAACTAAAAATTATACTACAGGAATATTCGAACATCGAAGTATCATCGTATAGGGTGTGGCTATTAAGTTCTACTTCAGCTTCTTTACATCTTTATAGCGTACTGTTAGCAAAGTTTAAATAACTTAGAGGTCATCTGAACAATGCGATTACATCGAATCCTTTTGTGTTATTTTGTAACTATACATAACAATTATTGAAGTAGAAAAAGAGGTAAATTGGTCTAGTTTGAATCCCCTGTTTTATCACTGTCTGATATAATATACCTCGAAACTTTGTAATTATTTACTTAATTAATCATTAAAGCATGGAACATGTCCAGAATGGATCAATGCATATTTTATGAACTCACTCTTCCACTTTTACTGTGTTAGGACGTGAAATGGTAATTTTATAGCTACTGTGATTATGATTAACAAAGATATAGATGATCTTGGGAGATACTCCTGGGGAAAATTGTATAGAATGGAGTGTTATGTTTAATTCAGAGCTAGATTGTAATTTTGGCACTGTTCCAAATGTTATCCGGAAATCGATGCAGAAGTATATAAGGAAGACTAGCCTTATACAAGCATTATTAAGATATATAATACATATGTTAAAATTTTGGCACTACATGTATTAAGCAATATTTTATTCTTAAAATTTTTACGATTGTTATATTACAGTTCCCTCTGTATATCAAAAATAACAATTTTTAAGCCTCAGAGCAGTTCACAAATAGAAAGCAATTTTAATATCTAATACTCATATGACTATAATTGTAAGTATAGGATGGAATGATACACTAAGGTTTGTTAGTTTCAATCTTTCACTGTGAGCACATTAGTGCTGTCAGTATCTCAGAGCTAAAGGAAAACCAGACTGGAGCATCAGTCATTACGCAAAATATCCTTAATATAAAAATATACCTATAATACGTAATTAATTATTAACATTTATTTTTATTATGACGGAAATTGTCGCTTCAAAACTATTATTTTACAATACTGATCAGCTTCCTTAGGCACAGCATTTATAGCTTGACGAAGTAATAATAATATATCGTTTAATGAGTCCTAGTTTTAAGTATGCGCAAAAATCTGAAATGAACTACAATTTATTCCCGTAACTCCATACTTTCATCTCTTTTAACATCTAAAATTTAATAACTGTTCTATTATGATTGTCACTGTTGACAAGATTAGCGGAAAATAGGAATATATCATTCTGAATATCATTATACACTGTAGTCGGCTTTAATTTATTATATACACAAGGATACAAAGTGAGACAAATGCACAGTGTATCTAATGCTTTAGAAATAAATAGCGAATATAAATGTTCAATGTTTGCTATAGTGTCCAAAGTCACCACCATAACTGGCGCCACCTGAATAGCTAAATCCTTTGCCAAATCCTGATCCACCAGAATGGCCAATTCCTGCTCCGCTAGAATAGCCAAAACCTGCTCCACCAGAATAGCCAAATCCTGCACCTCCTGAGTAACCACCAGCACCTCCAGAAAATCCTCCGGCGTTACCAGATGATATCAGAACAGGAACTGAGACCACAACAGGCTGAGCCACTGGTACTGGTACTGGCTGTGGAACCTGCACAGCCTGAGGTACGGGAACTGAGTAGGGCTGAGGTACAGGAAAAGGTACAGGGATACGTTCAGCTACAGGAACTGGCACTGGACGAGGTACACTGACAGGAACAGGTCTGTTAACAGTAACACGGACAGGCTGGGGTACGGGGACTTCGACGGGACGAGGTACGTTAACGGTGTAAGGTGCAGCGACGGGTACAGGGACAGGTCTGTTGACGGTGACAGGGACAGGCTGAGGGACAGGCACAGGGACTCGTTGAGTGATGGTGTTCACCTGAACCTGTCCTGAGTTTACGTTTACTCCTGCACCTCCAGCAGCAGCGCCTCCAAAACCTCCAGTGCCGAAACCGTAACCGCCTCCGATGCCGTATCCTCCTGAAGATAATCCGATACTTTCTCCATGGCCATATCCTCCAGAACTGATACCGTATCCGCCATGACCGTTGGAGACTGAGCTGTAGCTGTATCCACCGTTGCCAACACCTGTTGATATACCTCTCTTGCTCTTCTCCTGCTGCTCTCCCGATGCTGCAGCAACTGCTAGTAGTACCGCCTAGGAAATGATACAAATAGACAATTTTGAGGTCTCTGTCTATGTAAGCTTAAATAATATAAGTCCATGGTTTATAAAACACTGGTTGGACCACACGTGTTACGGAAAGTCGTAGTTGACTCAAACGTGACAATGTCTGTCACCTCAAATAACGTGATTTACACAGCATCACTGGACCGAAGCATGGTTGGAAGTTTGAGAATAACTGGTGCTCTACTTGAGGACACATTCTCAAATAAAATTACACTGGTATAAATGTGTAATGAAAGAGAGCTAATAGAGAAGTCGTGATGATTTGGAAAACGTGTATTAGATAGCATCCTAACCCCCAGAAGTTATGTAAAATTTAATTTTGAATGGAGATTTGCTACAACACCGCCAAAATACAATTAATTTATTTTAATTCACGAAAAGAAGTACTGAAAATCTTTAGACATCTTACATATGATTAATACAAAATGTATATTACATATTTTAAAGTAACATAAAAATCTGGTGTGTTACATGCTTTATGTAACACTTTATTGTCTTAAAGTACAATTCATTTTTAACTAGGGCCATAAATTACAGATGTAACTTACCAGAAAGACGTTCATGGCTGTTTTTGTGGTTGCACTAGTGCAGCGAGTGTGCATGAAGTTACGAACGTCTGGCTTATATACTAACAACGGGCCATGCTCCAGAAAGGACGGCATACAACACTTTCTCTGCGGAAAATCCTCCGTAGGAAAAATATGTTAGAGAAGGGAATTAATACGATATGCATCTCTTCCGGATGATGGAGTGCATTACCTAGCAATTTGAATATTGTATCTTCAGCAAAAGACATACACAACGAAGTTGTAAAGAAAAAGCTTCCCAGAAAGTTCTCTCTCAATCCAAGTTACCAGTGAAAAAGCAGAATCTACAGTTTTTTTTACAGAAAATGAAATATAATCGTGTTTGGGTGTATAAGAGTTTTGAGTTCTACATAGCGCTTTAGATTTAAGGGGCACAAAATGCAAATGAGGGTAACTTGTCCCACCTGATGTTATATTCACATGAATTTTTGCTACCCAGTCCTTGAAAGTATTAACTGAGAATGAGCATTTGTACAATAATCATTTTAATACTGTTTGCTTATAAGTACAATGTAAATAGTGATATGCAATAGCATTAAGAAATAGTTATTTTTCAGGAGCTGGTAGCTACCTGACTGCTTTGAAGTTACATTGCTTTGGACAACCAGGAGATAAAACTGAAGATAAAACTGAAGATAATGTTTACGGTACGAAAAAACTATTAGTAGTTTAAAATTGTAAAGCAATAAAAGGAGTGTCTCAGGCATTGTTAACTCCTTACAAAAAAAACGATAAAAACAAATTGACATAAAGGAATCCACCTTTTTCGATTTTGCCTATGTTATACATATTGCTAGTTTGCAAAGCACCTTCTGAATTAAGAGTAATTTTCAAGTTATTCCTAAGAAATTCAATATATATGTCTCATTTGTCATGGAAATGTTGAAAAATGTTTTAATCAAAATGTATACGAAAATTAATATATTATTTAAAATTGTCTTATTGCATTTGAAAGTTGCTGAACATAATTACGAATTTCGCTGTTTCCTTTTTTGACTTACACATATACACAGAGTATTAAATTCAACGGATTTTGAAGCGTATACTTGCGACGAAACTTTTGTACCGAATTTCTGTTTGAATGAAATCCTTTCTGAATGACCATCTCTGTGATATAAGAGTTAAAGTGTCCGCTTCACATTCAGAAAGTCCCAATTTTGAGCCTCCGTTGGGGTGAGCTATCGCAGGAAATTTCATCCAGAGGTTTTCTCCTATTCTAAGAAAATTGATATTGACTAATTTTCAGCTCTAAGGATTTAGAGTTCATTTGAATAGCATTTAATTCATTCATCGTCCGATATAACCTATCAAGTTGAATATCAAGGCTCCCCCATCAAGATGATACTCCTTCTTGATTACACTTGTCACAAGTAACAGCAAGAGCCTCTGAGTCTTTTGTAACTTGTATTTCTAATGTTTTCCATAATCTGTAAGAGATTATAGTACATAATCTAAAGAGTGTCGGGTCGTTGTTGGTATTTTAGGCCTAAAAGCACAGTAGAAGCCCGAAATAACGCGGTTGTTGAAGGAAATCCTCTATCCCCGCATCATAATCTTACTGCGGTATACAGAGTTGCAGCGCTAGAAGGAAAAGAAAAAGAGCAATCCGCTTAGTTGAAGAAGGGAAATATGTATGTCATAATTAATTACAGAGTATTATGTGTTAAAGTACACTATATGAGGTAAATATATTTCAATACTTTCAAAATGCCTCGCTATTTATGCTGGAGCATGTAACGTATGTTGATTTATATTCTACTGTATATATTTTACACAAACCGAATATTTCTTTGTATTAAAAAAATCAGTAAGTTTTGTTTGACGTAGTGTTGCGTTACGTTTTCTCTCCGCTTATGTTTCCAAGATGGGTAAGTTAAATGCTGTTTGATTTACTTTGCCTCTCCTTCTGCAGATAAACATTGTTTAAATGAGTGATCATTTCACTAAGATTCCGAATGTCTTCTTCCGCCGCCACGTCATTTTTACCACTATCACCTTTGCCGTCAAATTGTTCTGCATTGCCATTCTTGTAGTGGACAGCATTAAGCGAATTGTTGCGTAAGCTTCGTACACTACTTAGATAACATAATCGTTAAAATGAGGTACAATCCATTACATACTTCCTCACATGTCTGTGATTCTTTTGTCATATTATTATTAATAAAACTCTCTCTTAATTTCTGAGATACACCAGCGTATCAATCTCTTATACATTGTGTTAAACCCTGTGTTATACTAACCTCCATATCATTTACCATCTTACACAATTTTGATTCCAAATCATTTGCACTTTGTGCAAATTCCTGTCTTTCCCCTGTCTCAAATTATGAGAATTACTTAAATTGCTACCCATCTCCTGTCTTAAATTAGCCTCCCTATCATTCATTGTAGCATTTATATTACTCATAAATGTCTCTAACATTTCCATTTTTGACACGTTTTCTATATACGTATTTACTAGCTTCTTTCCTAACTTCTTTATATACTTGCTCTTTATTTGTTTCTACCGCATCACCTACTTGTTTTCCACTCCCTCCCATACATCTTTGCCCTTATTTCCTATATCTTTTCTAATTTCCACTTTGGTAAATATTTTTCTATTTCTTAATAACATAAGCTCTTTTACATTATACTTTATAGTATTTCTTATTTATATTGTCAATTTGTACTCGCTCTTTCTTTTCTTCTCTCTTCATTCTTCTGTCCTCCACACTCGGTTCTCTCCTTCCACGACGTGGTGTCTTCCTTTTGCTCATATTCGAGCCCGGCTTTGGGCGCCATGTGTAACACGAGTTTGCTAAAAATGCAATGTTTGAAGACGGCGATCCATAAGCCCCGCGTTGCGGCAATCTTGTTGAAACAGGATCTTATGAAGAGATGGGATTATGGTGTTTTCGGAATCTGCGGCGATCATCTTACCTAATCTCGTCCCGCGTTGTGAGCGGGGTTGTGGGTTGTATTCAGTCCGCCTGGATGGTCACGATGAAGATGCCACGAGTTGCAGATTCTTCTCGATCTGAATTTTTTGTTCAGATCTGGCACTCAGATATATCGATGTATATAAAATCACTGGATTTACTTCAGTCGTTACATGAGAACCCTTTTCTCAAGCGTGGTTGCAAGCGAAAGAATCGGTTTGAAAAACAAACCCAGAAATAAGTAAATTTTGTTTAACTTGTAAAAGTCCAAACTTTTAATTTATTTGCAATACTTAATTCCATTTTTAATACAACACTTCACATAAAATTATATTTATTCAATAGAATTTTCCGAAAATCTGTTTTAATTATCTTTAGTATTTTAGTATTACATCAAATTGTCGAAACAAACACAAATATATACTGGGTATGTGTTAGTGGTAGCCACAAATTTATAACTTTGCATAAATCATGCGCGAATTCATCTAATACCTAAATTAGATAGTTTATTTGTACTTATACATACAGTACCTTCTTACAATATCAAAAACAATTTTGCAATTCTGTTCTACTAAATACTTGTCAGCTGCTTATATTTACGGGTTGATAGTAGTGTAGGCTCCCTGACTGTCTACCTCTATTCTAGACCTTGTGCAAAACATACCTAATATTCCGTTGTGTTCCCCGTTCCTCTACCTCTTAACTTCCTTACCCTTCTTATGCCTTTCTCTTTGATTTTGTCTGCCTATTTTGCCCCTCCCTCATTCTTTTCTCTCCTTCCAACGTAAACACGTGATGATTACTGCGCATGCTCCTTTATTATCCCAGTCCTTATCCTATATTAATTTCCTCCAGTTTTCTATTTTTTTTTACATTCCACTGTATTATGTTCTATGCTTAATTTATTTCCATATAAACTGCACTCCTTCGGTGAATTCCCCTCAATAGAGCTCTTGTTCTTAACCAAGCGAAACCCTTTCTGTTTTATCTATCACATAAGTGTATAAGTTTTCCTTCACCATTCTCTCTTAATTTTCAAGTATACATTTAGTGACTTCTTACTTATCAGATTTCCCCATGTCACTTGACTGTTAAGTTCTGTATCATGTTCTTAAACATTGTTCAAAAAATAATTATGCTTCTATCTTCCACCTGCCAGATATGCACCATCCCTATTCTGTACAACGTCCTCTCTAGCTCTCACCACCATCTATCCTTACATGTACCCATGGCTGAATTAATAATTCACTATTTCTTTCACACACAAAAATACAAATGTATTCACCATTTACGTAATGCATTATTCACGTAATACATTATTTAAGCTTTACATCGCAATCTAATTCCTGTTTGAATGAATTGCAAATATAAATCTACGTAATCCATCATTTACTTTTTACTTCCGGTACTGCGTAATTTGTTAAACCACATTTTAAAATAAATTTTGAATAATTTAAAATCTCGTATATTACAACATTGACAACTCTTAAACTCCTAATTCGTATTTGCTATATGCGATACTCTATTATACCAAGAATTACATTTCCCACTCTGCTTTTCACAGTTCTATATTTCGTGCCTTGGCAACAGCCTGACTCTTTACCTGACTTTCCAAGGATCTACCTCTAAACTAAGGTACTCAATAGTAACTCATTCTTATCACTACTACTAATAATGTATGGAATTTATTTTTTCAGTTATTTAACTTCTATTCCTATAAGAAATTATAATACATATTCTTCAATAATTTCAATATCACCACAAATACTACAGCATGTAATGAGTAACAGGCATACAAAATATTAAGAAAAAATAAGACAAAACAAAGGAACACAATTCAGATGCAAAGGTGGAGAACAGTATTATTTACTTCGCCTGATTTGACGGGGTTGCAATTGTCTAAGTCCATTAACACTGGTGCGGGATTTCTATGTTGGAGATGGGATGCACGTCGACTGTTTCAAAGACCCAAGTCGAGAAGCCAGATATAACAGGGTTAATTCATTGTATTTTGAGTTGTTTCTTGATGAACATGTTTGATTAAATAAAACATGTGACATCTAGTTTTCAGGCGTGGTTCCAAATAAAGCTTTGGAGAAGTCAAAATTTGTAACAATTTAATTGTATTATTTGGATTACATTTTACCAGAACTTCTTTCCCAGTCACTTGCAGGCTACCTCCAGCCTATCGATAAATTCTTACTTTTTTACTTAAACAGTTTCACTTATTACATAACACTCTTTACTCCTGCGCTACTGTTCTTCACTTCCCAGATTACCAAACATTTCTGACAAAATTATTGATTTTCCGTAACTATCGTTACTCCTATCTTAATTTTGTGATTGGCCGCTTTAATGCCACGTCACAGCATTACGTCATACAATTACTACGGCCAGTCACACAATTACATATATTTTTACTTATTTAAATTACTAAATAGATTTACATAATCATTTTTTTTATAAATTTATAAACTTTTTATACCTCTTCTAAATATAACTCGAAACTACTGTTACCACACTTTCATGTCAATCGTTGCTTATCAAAATGAGAAACTACAAATCATACTACAGGAATATTCGAACATCGAAGTATGATCGTAGAGTGTATGGCTTTTTAATTCTACTTCGATTTCTTTACATCTTTATATCGTCCTGTTAGCAATGTTTAAAAAACGTAGAGGTCATCTGAGCAATGCGATTATATCGAATTTTTGTGTTATTTTATAACTATACATAATAATCACTGAAGTAGGGAAAGAGGTGAATTCGTCTAGTTTGATGTCCTTGTTTTATCACTGTCTCATATAAAATACTTCGAAACCTAGTAATTATTTACTTGATTAATCATTAATGCATGGAGGATGCCCAGAATGCATCAATGAATGCTTTTATGAACTCACTCTTCCAGTTTAGTTGTGTTAGGACGTGAAATGGTAATTTTATACCTAATGTGTATATATCTAACAAAGATATAGATTTTCTTGGGAAATACTCTGGGAAAAGTTGTATAGAACGAAGTGGAATGTTTAATTCAGAGCTAGATAGTAATTTTGGTATTGTATCAGATGTTATCTTGGTCAACTTTGGTAGCAATCGTGGCAGAAGTTTATAAGTAAGACTAACCTTATACAAATATTATTAAGATATATTATACATATGTTAAAATTTTGATATTAGAGGCATTAAGCAATATTTTATCCTTAAAACATTTTCGACTGTTATATTACGGTTCCATCTGTATAACAAAAATAAAAAATTTTAAGCCACAGAGCAGGTCACAAATATAAAACAGTTTTAATATCTAATACTCATATGACTATAACAGTAAGTACAGGCATAGAATGATACACTTAGGTTTGTTACCTTCAATCTTTCACTGTTGGTAAATTAGAGTTACCAATAACTCAGGGCTAAAAGAGAACCAGACTGGGGCATCAGTTATTACGCAAAAATCGTAAATATAAAAACTTACCCATAACATTTAAAATAATTATTTACATTTAATTTCATTATGGCAGAAGGTGTAGAGAATGACGTCTGAGTTTTAAAACTATTATTTTAGAATACTGATCATTTCTTCTTCCTTAGGTATAGCATTATAGTTTCAGGAAGTTCCAAAGATATATCGTTTAATTAGTCCTAGTTTCAAGTATGGGCTAATATCTGAAATGAACTACAATTTATTTCCATAACTCCATACTTTCATTGCTTTTAACATCTAAAGTTTAATAGCTGTTGGTATTATGATTGTCACTGTTAATAAGTTTAGAGGAAAATAGGAACATACTAATCTGAGTATCATTATGCACTGTAATCGGCTTTAATTTATTATATACACAAGGATACAAAGTGAGACATAAGTACTGAGTATATAATGCTTTAGAAATAAATACAGATTATAAATGTTCAATGTTTGCTATAGTGTCCGAAGACACCACCATAACTGGCGCCACCAGAATAGCTAAATCCTTTGCCAAATCCTGATCCACCAGAATGGCCAATTCCTGCTCCGCCAGAATAGCCAAAACCTGCTCCACCAGAATAGCCAAATCCTGCATCTCCTGAGTAGCCTCCAACACCTCCAGAAAATCCTCCGGCGTTTCCAGAAGATATCAGAACAGGAACTGGGACCACTACAGGCTGAGCCACTGGTACTGGAACTGGCTGTGGAACCTGCACAGCCTGAGGTACGGGAACTGAGTAGGGCTGAGGTACAGGTACAGGTACGGAGATAGGTTCAGCTACAGGAACTGGCACTGGACGAGGTACACTGACAGGAACAGGTCTGTTAATAGTAACACGGACAGGCTGGGGTACGGGGACTTCGACGGGACGTGGTACGTTAACGGTGTAAGGAGCAGGTACGGGTACAGGGATGGGTCTGTTGACGGTGACAGGGACAGGCTGAGGGACAGGCACAGGGACTCGTTGAGTAATGGTGTTCACTTGAACCTGTCCAGAGTTTATGTTTACGCCTGCACCTCCAGCTGCAGCGAATCCAAAACCTCCAGAGCCGAAACCGTAACCACCTCCGATGCCGTATCCTCCTGAAGATAATCCGATACTTCGACCTTGGCCATATCCTCCAGAACTGATACCGTATCCGCCATGACCGTTGGAGATTGAGCTGTAACTGTATGCACCGTGACCAACACCTGTTGATATACCTCTCTTGCTCTTCTCCTGCTGCTCTCCCGATGCTGCAGCAACTGCTAGTAGTACCACATAGGAAACGATATAAATAGACAATTTTGAAGTTTGTGTCAGTGTAATCTTAAATAATATAAGCCCAATGGAACAATGGTTTTGCCACACATGTTACGGAAAATCGTAGATGACAATGTCCCTATGCTAAAGAGATATCATCAAATGAGACAATGACTGTCACCTCAAATAGCGTGGTCGACACAGCATCACTGGACCGGAGCATCATTGGAGGTTTGAGAATAACTGGTGCTCTACTTGAGTATATATTCTCAAAGCAGATTGGTATAAATGTGCAAAAAAACAAAAAGATAGAAAAGAGAGAATTAATAGAGAAAGCGTGATGATTCGGAAAACGTGTATTACATAGAAGTTATGTACCAAACGTTAAACGAAGATTACCTACAATATGTCAAAATACAGTTATTTTATTTCATTTCAGGAAAAAAAGAATACTGCAAATCTTTAGATACCTTAGATATGATTAATACAAAATGTATATTGCGTAATTTAAACTAACATAAGAATGAGATATATTACATGCTTTATGTTATACTTTTTATGTCTTAAGCACAACTAATATTCAAGTAGAACCATAAATTGTTAATGTAACTTACCAGAAAGACGTTCATGGCTGTTTTTGTGGTTGCACTAGTGCAGCGAGTGTGCATGAAGTTACGAATGCCTGGCTTATATGCTAACAACGAGCCATGCTCCAGAAGAGACAACATACATCACTTTCTCTGCGGAAAATCCTCCTCAGTAAGAATAAAATGTTAGAGAAGGGAATTAATACGATTTGCATCTCTTCCGGATGAATGAGTGCATTACCTAGCAGTTTAAATATTACATCTGCAACAAAATCATACCCTCACAATGAAGTAGGAAAACAAGCCTTCCCAGAAAGATCTCTCTCAATTCAGGTTACCAGTTAAATAATCAGAATCCCCAGTGTTTTCACAGAAAATGAAATATAATCGTGTTTTAAGTATAATAGTTTTGAATTCTACATAGCGCCTTAGACTCAAGAAACACAAAATGCAAATTAGAGAAAAATTGCCCTACTGTCGATGCTACATTCACATGAACTTTTTCCACCCATTCTTTCAAAGTATTAACTGAGAATGAACATTTGTAGAATAATAATTCTAATACTATTTCCTTATAAGTACAATGTAAATAGTGAAATACAATAGCGTTAAGAAATAGATAAATTTTTCAGGAGCTGGTAGCTACTAGATTGCTTTGAAATTACTTCACAATTGGATAACCAGGAGATAAAAATGAAGATAATCGTTACTGTCCGAAAAAGTATTAGTAGCTTTAAACTGTAAACCATAAAAGCAATGTCTCAAGAATTGTTAACTCCTCACAAAAAAGGATAAAAGACAAATTGACATAAAGGAATCCACCTTTTTCGATTTTGCCTATCTAATACATATTACCAATTTGCAAAGGACATTCAGGTTTAAGAGTAATTCTGTATATATATATATATATACAGATATATATATATATATATATATATATATATATATATATATATATATCGGTGTTTCCTTTTATGACTTACACATATACACGGAGTATTAAATTCAACGGATTCTGAAGCTTATACTTGCAACGAAACGTTTGTACCGAATTTCTGTTTGAATGAAATACTTTCTGATAGACCGTTTCTGTGATATAAGAGTTAACGTGTCCGCTTCACATTCAGAACGTCCCAATTTTGAGTGAGTTATCCGAGAAGATTTCTTCCAGAGTTTTTGTCTTATTCCAAGAAAATTGATCTTGACTAATTTTCAGCTCTAAGGATTTAGAGTACATTTGAATATTATTTAAGTCCTTCATCGTCCGATATAACCTACCCCGTTGAATATCAAGGCTCCCCCCTCTAAATAATACTCTCTCTTGAGTACACTTGTCACAAGTAACAGCAAGAGCCTCTGAGTCTTTTGTAACTTGTATTTATAATGTTGTTTTATATAATCTGTTAGATATTATAGTACATGATCTAAAGAGTGTTGGGTCGTTGTTGGTATTTTGGTCCTAAATGTACATAGAAGCTCGAAATAACGCGGTTGTTGAAGGACATCTTCTACCCCCGCATCATTATCTTACTGTGATATACTGAGTTGCAGCGCTAAAAAAAAGAGCAATCCGCGTAGTTGGAGAACGGAAATATGCATGCCATAATTCATTACAGAGTATTATGTGTTAAAAGTATACTATATGAGGTAAAAATATTTCAGTACTTTTAAAAGCCTCGCTATTTATGTTGGAGCATGTAACCTGTGATGATTTATATTCCACTGTGCATATTTTACACAAACCGAGTTTTTCTTTGTTTTAAAGGATCAGTAAGTTTTGTTTGACGCAGTGATGTGCTAGTTTGCTCTCCGCTTATGTTTGCAAGATAGGGAAGATGAATGCTGTTTGATTTATTTTACCTCTCCATCTGCAGAAACACATTGTGTAAATAAGTAATCATATCACTAACATCCAGAATGTCTTCTTCCGCTGCCACGTCATTTTCTCCACTATCATCTTCATCGTCACCTTGTTCTGCATTACCATTCTTGTAGTGGACAGCATTAAGCGAATTGCCGCGTCAGCTTCGTATACAACTTAGATAACATACTCGTTAGAAATGCGGTACAGCTATTGCAGAAAACATGTCCACACAAATTTTCTGGCAGAATTAGTTGTGAAAATCTGTTTGTATTAATGCAATCACAATTGCAGATATTTTAGATGAAATTACTTAAGTTGTTCAATACCACATAGACATGCTCCTTCACCTAAGAAAATAGGATTGTATTTCGGGCTTTTATGTAACCATTTTGTGCTTGTTTTATGCTTTTTTGGTTTGTTTATGCGTTTTGTTTCTTTTAATACCCAGTTCCTGCACCATTCTGTTAGATGGTGATTTACTAACCCGAATGTTAATGATTTTCCTTAAAATATTAAGTAGCTTAGCTATTGTAGGAGCACTTTATCGTGAATATCAAAATGTTGAAACCTTACACATTTGTTATAGCCATTTAGACCGACTACCCGATTTGGAATGCAAATTGGATCTTGCAAATTTAATCATTCTTCCACGCTACCCGTGTTTAAGTTAAGACCTGAATAGATGAGTCAGGCTGAAAAGTTCAATGCCATGGTTGGGATTTGAACCATAGATATCCCGATCACCGTCCGGTTGCTCTTTAACTATTGAGCTACCATGGCCATTGCCCAACATGACATTAACTTGTCCAACTGACGCGTATGTTTCCTGGTAAACCACTAGAAATTCTCATATTCATTGAGATATGCACATTTTCTGGCAACTTATTAACTTTGTAAGTACTAAGTCCTAGGCTTTATAGTTACCACTATTAGGTTATTTATTGTAAATTTAATCATTCTTCCACACTTTTCGTGTGTTGGCAGTGGTTATTCTATGTCATGGCATTGAATTTTTCGGTATTTAAAATCTGTGATTTTTACTTGGAGTTGTAAACATGCTCTCTGATTTTCCTTTTGTTTGCGTTCTTGCCAAATTGTTTTTACTGTTTTCTTACACTGCTGTGTTATCTGATATACTTTATTAGCTTCTTTCTTCATGTATCCTCATACATTTGAAACATTTTCTTGACTTTGACCGTATAATGTTTTGGATCTTAATTTTCAAAGTACATTGCTGGCATAATCGAGACATTGACTTGGAAAAGGTTGTATCTGCCAAAATGTGATATATGTGAGTTTTTAGGTTCTTCATTGAGAAGGCCATGGACTAATCCGTGCCAGGCTTGCAACATTTCATATATAACATGACATGAGTCTATGTCTTCCATTTAAACCAGTTTCTGCATTACTATTGATGAAAAAGAGTTCATAAATTTGTGTTTTGCTTCCCCTAAAGAAATGTATTTGGCAGCTACTCCTTCTCTGATCTTAACACCTCAATTCATTCACGCAATTATCAATACCTTATATTCGTTGTCCTCACTCCTTATCACAAAATTAATTACGTCTTTAATAATTAGCCCCCCCCCACCAAAAAAAAAGAAAGAAATTGCGAATTAGCATGGATTGCGCCTGAGATGCTGACGAAGTCACTATACTCCCCCTTCCTTTCCCAGTTGCAGTGAGTGACTTCACTTACCAGAACTATATGAACTGATTGAAAAACAAAAACACAAGGCCAAGAATGGTGGTAACATTCATTACTTTCCTGGAATAGAGTGGCCAATGTCAACGAACATGGGTGGTGGGGAAAATTATCCTGCAGATCTTCTGTATTTCAGACCGCACCATTTCGGGATTCTAATGAACAACAACAACAATAATAATAATAATAATAATAATAATAATAATAATAATAATAATAATAATAATAATAATAATAATAATAATAATAATAATAATAATAATAATAATAATAATAATAATAATAATAATAATAATAATAATAATAATAATAATAATAATAATAATAATAATAATAATAATAATAATAATAATAATAATAATAATAATAATAATAATAATAATAATAATAATAATAATAATAATAATAATAATAATAATAATAATAATAATAATAATAATAATAATAATAATAATAATAATAATAATAATAATAATAATAATAATAATAATAATAATAATAATAATAATAATAATAATAATAATAATAATAATAATAATAATAATAATAATAATAATAATAATAATAATAATAATAATAATAATAATAATAATAATAATAATAATAATAATAATAATAATAATAATAATAATAATAATAATAATAATAATAATAATAATAATAATAATAATAATAATAATAATAATAATAATAATAATAATAATAATAATAATAATAATAATAATAATAATAATAATAATAATAATAATAATAATAATAATAATAATAATAATAATAATAATAATAATAATAATAATAATGCATGGAAGATGTCCAGAATGGATCAATAAATGTTTTTGTGAACTCATTCTTCCAATTTTTTTGTGTTAGGACGTAAAATGTGATTTTATAGCTACTGTGATTATAATTAACAAAGATATAGATGATCTTGAGAAATACTCCTGATAAAAATTGTATAGTATGGAGTGCAATGTTTAATTCAGAGCTAGATAGTAATTTTGTCATTTTATTGGATGTCTTCTTGGTCAACTTTGGTAGAAATCGGTTCAGAAGTTTATAAGGAAGACTAACCTTATACAAGCACTATTAATATTTATTATATATATGTTAAACTTTCGATGTTAGAGGTATTAAGCAATATTTTATTCTTAAAACCTTTACGACTGTTATATTACAGTTTCCTGATTATTCCAAAGATAAACATTTTTAACCTCAGAGCAGGACACAAATAGAAAAACAATTTTAATATCTAATACTCACATGACTATTATTACGCAAAATATACTTAATATAAAAATATACCTATAATACTTAAAATAAATATTTACATTTATTTTCATTATGACGAAGAGTGTAACGAATTAAGTATGAATTTTAAAACTATTATTTTACAATACTGATCAGCTTTTGTTCCTTAGGCGCAGCATTTATAGTTTCACGACATTCCAAAAATATATCGTTTAATGAGTCCTAATTTCAGGTATGCGCTAAAATCTAAAATGAACTGCAATTTATTCCCATTACTCCATACTTTAATTGCTTTTACCATATAAAATTTACTAATTGTCGGTATTAAGATTGTCCCTGTTAATAAGGTTAGAGGAAAATAGGAATATACTAAACTGAGTATCATTATACACTGTAATCGACTTTAATTTATTATATACACAAGGATACAAAGTGACACAGAAGTACAGTGTATCTAATGCTTTAGAAATAAATACGGAATATAGATGTTCAATGTTTGCTATAGTGTCCGAAGTCACCACCATAACTGGCTCCACCAGAATAGCTAAATCCTTTGCCAAATCCTGATCCACCAGAATGGCCAATTCCTGCTCCGCCAGAATAGCCAAAACCTGCTCCACCAGAATAGCCAAATCCTCCACTCCCTGAGTAACCTCCAGCACCTCCAGGAAATCCTCCGGCGTTTCCAGAAGATATCAGAACAGGAACAGGGACCACAACAGGCTGAGCCACTGGCACTGGTACTGGCTGTGGAACTTGCACAGCCTGAGGTACGGGAACTGAGTAGGGCTGAGGTACAGGTACAGGTACGGAGATAGGTTCAGCTACAGGAACTGGCACTGGACGAGGTACACTGACAGGAACAGGTCTGTTAACAGTAACACGGACAGGCTGGGGTACGGGGACTTCGACGGGACGAGGTAAGTTAACGGTGTAAGGAGCAGCGACGGGTACAGGGACAGGTCTGTTGACGGTGACAGGGACAGGCTGAGGGACAGGCACAGGGACCCGTCGAGTTATGGTGTTCACCTGAACCTGTCCAGAGTTTACGTTTGCTCCCAGACTTCCAGCAGCAGCGCCTCCAAAACCTCCAGACCCGAAACCGTAACCACCTCCGATGCTGTATCCTCCTGAAGATAATCCGATACTTCCACCGTGGCCGTATCCTCCAGAACTGATACCGTATCCGCCATGACCGTTGGAGATTGAGCTGTAACTGTATGAACCGTGACTAACACCTGTTGATATACCTCTCTTGCTCTTCTCCTGCTGCTCTCCCGATGCTGCAGCAACTGCCAGTAGTACCACCTAGGAAACGATATAAATAGACAATTTTAAAACTTTTTCAGTGTAAGTTTAAATCCTGTAACTGCACTGGTTTATAAAACACTGGTTGTAACGCAGAAATTGTGGAAAATCGGTGATGTCAACCTCCAGGAAGGGTAGAACATATATCATCAAACGAGACAAATAAGGCCTGTCATCTCAACTAACGTGGTCAGGACATCACAACACTGGAGCAGCTCTGAATGTTTGAGAAATACTGGTGCTCTTCTTGAGTATACATACTCAAAGGAAATGACACTGGAATGTAGGTCTAATTAAACGAAATTGAGAACATGTGATAACTTTCAAAACGGGTATTAAATAATGTCCTAACCCCCCCCCCCAAATATGTTATTTAACGTTGAACAATGATTAGCTATAACATGGCCAAAATCAATTGCTTTATGTTACTTCTAGAAGATAAATCTGCAAATCTGTATATATCGTAGATACTTGAAATACATACGTATTAATTTTATATTTTAAAGTAACTTAAAATCCTCAGGTTTTATTTGCTTTGTGTTATGCCTTTTATGTTTTAAGTACAATGCATTTTCAACTAGTACCATACATTACGTATGTGACTTACCAGAAAGATGTTCATGGCTGTTTTTCTGCTTGCACCAGTGAAGCAAGTGTGTATGAAGTTACGACTGTCTGGCTTATATACTTACAGGGAGCCATGCTTCAGAAAAGACGACATTCAACACTTTCTCTGAAAAAATTCTCCTGGTAAGAATGCTATCTTAGAGAAGGGAACTAGTATTAAGATGTGCATCTCTTCCGGATGCAGATGTACGTTGCCTATTTTCTGCAAAAATCAAGCCACCATTAAAAATGTGCGAAGAACTTCCGCAAATAGATATCCCAATTCAGGACACCACTTGAAAAGCAGTCTGCAGTGCTATCACAAAAATCAAATGTAATCATATTTTAATTTATAAGTGTTTTGAGTTCTACACAACGTCCTATAGTCAAGAATGACAAAATGTAAATGAAATTGACCTACCCTTGGTGTTAATTTCACATGAATTTCACTACCCATTGCTTCAATCTTTTAATCGAAAATAAATGTTTGAATATGCATTGTCTTGTAATTGAAATATTAAAATGGACATAAAATAGCATTAAGAAGTAGACAAATTTTTCAGGTGCAGCTAGCTACGCGATAGTTTTGAAACTAGATCACTTTTTGGGAACCAGAAGATAAAACTGGGGATAATGATTACAGTATGAGATAAGTATTAGTTGTTTAAAATTGGAAACCCATAAATGGAATGTCTCGGATATTTTTAAACCTCAGAAAAGCGATAAAAGCAAAATGACATAAACGAACCCAACTTTTTCGATTTTTTCTATTCTTGACATATTACTAGTTTGTAAAGGACATCAAAACACAGTACTTCTTGGATTATTCCCAGAAATTTCAATAAATACATCTCATTTTTCATGAAAATATCGAAATTTGGTTTTAATCAAAATGTTTGGGTAAATTAATATTTTCTTTAAAATCTCTTTTTGTTTATGGAAGCTGCTGAACTTAAATCATATATTGATACTTTCCTTTTTGAATAACACACATACACATAGAATTAAGTTCAATAGATTTTTGTAACATATACTTCCAGTGAAATATTTGTATCGATCTTTTTTTTTTTGCTCAAAGACCGTGTCTGTGGCATAAGATTTAATGTGTCTAATGCACATTCAGGAACTCCCAATTTGAGTCTCCGTTGGCGTAAGTTATGGAATGAGATTTGTTCAAGGGTTTTTCCTCCAAGGGGCGTCCGGAAAATAAGTTCTGTTTCTATTTATCTCCGCTGCAGAGCTGCGATCGCAGTTCCGCACATGCGCGGTAGACGCTCTGTATCAAGGAGAAGAAACGTGTGTTTACAATGTCAGTGTTGATTGAAAATCCCGCCGCTTGTGAAATCAGATCTGTAATTCGTTTTCTGAATGCTAGGAAAGTGAAACCAATTGAAATTTATCGGCAAATTTGCGATGTTTAAGGACAAAATGCGATGAGTGATACAATGATGAGAAGATGGGTCCAACAGTTCAATGAAGGACATAGTGAAGTGCACGATGAAGAACGAAGTGGGCGTCCACCCATCTTTGGTTACAGAAGAACTGGTTCACGCGTTTGATTACAAGATCCAGGAGAACAGCAAGTTTACAATTAGTGCTCTCGCTATGGAATTTCCCCAAATCTCAGGATCACTAGTTCTTGAAATTCTTACCGAAAAACTGAAATTTCGTTAAGTTTGCTCACGTTGGGTGCCAAAGATTCTTACCGAGCAACTCAAAACCAAACGGATGGGTAGTGCACTTCAGTTTCTGACCCGTTGCGATGAAGGCGGCGAAGAATTTCTGACCCAGATAGTCACAGGAGATGAAACTTGGGTTTCTTACGACACCCCTGAAAGTAAGCGTCAATCAATGGAATGGAGGCATACCTCATCTCCAGCAAAGGTTAAGCCGAAACAAATCTTGACACCTCGAAAAATGATGTGCACAGTGTTCTGGGACAGGAAAGGCATCTTACTCATTGATTTCTTACCGCGTGATCAAACAATGAAAGCAGATGTTTATTGCGAGGCACTTAGGAAATTGCACTGCGCAATACAGAATAAGCACCAAGGAATGCTGTCAAAAGGTGTTGTGTTTCTTCACGACAACGCACCATCACACACTGCAAATGCTACGAAAAACATCCTACAGGAATTTGGGTGGGACATGTTTCAGCACCCCACGGACAGCCCTGACCTTGCTCCTAGCGAATTTCATCTGTTTTTGCATCTCAAATCTTTCCTTAGCGGTCAACACTTCAACAATGACGAAGAGCTGAAAGAAAATGTTTCCAACTGGTTGAAGACACAGGCGGCAACTTTCTATGAATAAGGTATACAAAAACTTGTGCCTCGCTATGACAAACGCCTGCAAAATTTCGGCAGTAATGTGGAAAATTAGTTTAAGAGTTGTAGAATTTTGAGCAATAAATATTTTTTCTGTATCTGTACACCATTTAATTTTATTACCAAACAGAACTTACTTTCTGGACGTACCTCATATGTATGTGATACCTTATGTGACAAGAGCCTCTGAGTCTCTTATTACTTGAATTTACAATGCTGTTTTCCGTAACCTGTAAGAGATTATAGCAGACAGTGGAAAGAGTGTCACGTCGCTGTTGCTATTTTAGGCCTAAAAGTACCTGACGTTATAATGCACTGAAATGAAGCGCAAAATAGTAACATTATCACGTGTATGGTTGAGGAAATCTTGGCAACATAAGCAATTCTGGAATCTGGATATTTAATACTTATTTCCTGTGCTGTGACTTGTTGGCACATTTTGCATTCTAAAGTCTTTAATTCTGTTGATCTATGAGAACAATGTTATACGAGATTTCTCATGACTTTAGCTTATGAATTCAATTTCCTGTTTACTTATGTCGACTACATGCAGGTGGGCTGTTGCGGGCTTGCTAACTAAAGTAATCTGAGTCACCTAGACGCCAAATTGCAGTTAAGATGGTTTGAGAAATATTATTATGCTTAGATTTGCTTGGAAAACGTTTTCTTAGCTCTTTGTAGCGTAGGAATGTCGATTTGCCACTAGGGCATCATTTTGGTAGAATCCATATTTAAGTGCTACTTAAGCCAGCAGCAAAGAATAGAGAGAGTGTGGGTTATAAAGTCAGGCAGGCAGCGAGATCTACTGTCATAGACGATCACGCATCTGAACGGTAAGCCCGTTAGGTTCTTCAATATAATTATGTAATTATCATCATATCACCTCTAAGTCTCCTAAAGACCGTGGGAGTGCCTCGTACTTCAACATAGCAACTAGATTACAGTTAATTGGTTTAGTATGTCTTTCAGTGTTATCTACAGTTTGCTATACTACTTTTCTCTACCATCGGCCTTTCTTGTCACTTTAGTTATAGTGCCATATATGGAGAAGATTGTGAACCTTAAGTCCTACAAATAGCTAACGTAACCATTGGTGCAGTCACCTGGTTTACAATTAACCTTACGTTACAATGTTACAGGGGGCTTTTCACCCTTTTGAGGATTCCTCGTCACTTCATGGAATATTAATTATACTCTCTTATTGAACTAACCAGTGGAATGTATCTTATTATAAATTTAATTCCTGGCATCATAGAGAACATTTTATGTTCTATTCGGGACTTTGGATTCTTATTGGGTTTATATTTAATTATTCAAATTAAACACTATTATTTTTAGCCATACATCACTCTGCTCATATTGATAATTCATATCTTTCCCAAAAACCAGCTGGTTATTCTCAAACAAACATGTTACAAATCCTTTTTCAATCCATATTCCAATTAATTCGGAGTTGAGAAGAATATGCGGCATTGAATCTTATCGTGTAACCTTCTTTGGTGTCTGCAATACCTTATCTACTGTTTGAAAATTAAGGGATAATTCAACTTTTACATATTCAGGTTAAGACCCTGAAGTAAATTATTTATTTGCTGACTTTAAGTCAACTGAGGATTTATTTGATCACATAAGGATAATGCATCATTAACATATTGTAATACAAATTCTGAATCTAACTGAATTCGAACCTTGGCGAAGCTTGACTTTTAACTACTCCGCTTTATGTACCATTTGGAAATATGAAAGTAAAGCAGCTTTTAATAAATCCCACTCATATACTGGATGTCCGTTACAAAGTGTTTGAAAGAACTGAACTGCAGTTTGTTTCAAATACAGGCAAAATATTTCAATTTTGATAGCAATTTTTCCAATCATTTGCAAATTCTACCATCCCATAATTTCTTAAGAAGTGAGTCTCGTCATCTGTGCAGGGTGAAATGACAGAGGTTGAAGACAGGTCTTGCA
Organism: Mantis religiosa; assembly: GCA_030765055.1. NCBI lineage: Eukaryota > Metazoa > Arthropoda > Insecta > Mantodea > Mantidae > Mantis > Mantis religiosa. The sequence continues at coordinate 110,277,230 of CM060955.1, read as the reverse complement.
GGTGACTAATTATTAGAAAAAGAATTCTGAATTGTTGCTTGCACAGTACTTACTATTGCAAAAGTGGACAACGAAGCTTCATTATGATTTTCAATACACAATTTAGAGAGAGAGAGAGAGAGAGAGAGAGAGAGAGAGAGAGAGAGAGAGAGAGAGAGAGAGAGAGAGAGAGAGAGAGAGAGAGAGAGAGAGAGAGAGAGAGAGAGAGAGAGAGAGAGAGAGAGAGGCGAGAGACGGAGAGAGAGAGAGCTGCTTTGTCTTTTGAAAGGAATTGTATCCAAATTTGCAATTGTATATATTACAAATGATTACAGTAAGATTAGATCACACAACTCCTCCTTATTAATGCAGTGGGTCCCCAATATAAATTCCTAAACATTCATGTGTCAACTGTGACTAGGTATATAGTGTGTATTTGAAAAAAGTGAAAGACAAATTGCAATGTATTCCATAAATTACAGAGGTCAAACTAGCGCAATAAAATTTCTGAAATTTCAAAACATTGATTCACATCAACATGTTAAAAACACTGGGCAACAAAAAATAATTTTTGAATGTTTCGAGCACTTCATGTGGCAATTCCTACTAATTTTGGGTTGAGAAAAACAAATATGACAATGAAAAAAATTTATTAGCTGTTGTTTCCATGATATACACAAGCTGGAAGTATTACATATTAACGGATAGAGATAAAAGGATACATTTTAATTACATACATGCTAACAACAATGAAGGTGTATTTGACTCTTTAACCGATAATTACATGCCAAGAGTTCTAAATTGCTAAAAAAATACTTCGCAGATACTCATGTCTGAAGAGAATCATGTGGTGGCCTATTGACTTCGTCGTCTTTTAGCTTGCCTCTTGTGATGGAGTTCCGCAGAATCCCTATACAAAGACCAACAGTAATCCGCAAGTATTACTTCATTCCAACGTCCCTTATATCTTTTTACTATAACAGAAAAGTCCTGATGGAATCTCTCCCCATGTTCATCACTAACAGCTCCACAACTAGGAGGGAAAAAGTCTAGGTGGGAGTGGAGAAAACAGATCTTAAGGGACATGTTGCATCCAGGTTACGGTATTTTTGCAGTAGCACTGTACCAAATGCTTGTAGTTGTCATCTCTTTTATTGCCTAAAAATCCATGACCAACACCCTTGAAGGCCTCGCAAGCTTCCTTTTCTTTCCCTTCCAAAATTTGGTCAAATGCAGGATCCTTTACAAGTTCTCTTATTTGTGGTCCGACAAAAATGCCTTCCTTGGCTTTTGCATCACTTAATTTCCAAAATTTCCCTTGATTGTGTGTTTTATTAGACAGATGTGTCAAACCCCCCCCCCCCCAAAAAAAAAAAAAAATCCCTCGATTTAAAGTCTTCACTCTAAGTAATGAAGCCACTTTATTTTCAAAACAAGAGCTTATCTATAATTTTTATGGCAAGTTTTGAATTCAGCAGATGGAAATACATGTAAATTCACTATTTTTACCCCGAAGCATTTTCATTGTTTCCCAGTGTAATTAGGGATTACGAATGACAAATCTTGCAAAATAATATAGTCAATTATGTCAGTTATGCATTTACAATGTTAAAAGTACATAGATGTGATATTATATGGATGAATTAGAAGTTTATTATTCGTTGTGATTAATAATAATAATAATAATAATAATAATAATAATAATAATAATAATAATAATAATAATAATAATAATAATAATAATAATAATAATAATAATAATAATAATAATAATAATAATAATAATAATAATAATAATAATAATAATAATAATAATAATAATAATAATAATAATAATAATAATAATAATAATAATAATAATAATAATAATAATAATAATAATAATAATAATAATAATAATAATAATAATAATAATAATAATAATAATAATAATAATAATAATAATAATAATAATAATAATAATAATAATAATAATAATAATAATAATAATAATAATAATAATAATAATAATAATAATAATAATAATAATAATAATAATAATAATAATAATAATAATAATAATAATAATAATAATAATAATAATAATAATAATAATAATAATAATAATAATAATAATAATAATAATAATAATAATAATAATAATAATAATAATAATAATAATAATAATAATAATAATAATAATAATAATAATAATAATAATAATAATAATAATAATAATAATAATAATAATAATAATAATAATAATAATAATAATAATAATAATAATAGTAATACTAATAGTGATAATAATAGCAACAATAATAGTAATAATAGTAATAATAATGATAATGGTAATGGTAATGGTAATGGTAATGATAATTACGATTACGATTCAGATTACGATTACAATTACGATTATGATTATGATAATATAAATAACAATGCATGGAAGATGTCCAGAATGGATCAATGAATGTTTTTATGAACTCACTCCTCCAGTTTTGTTGTGTTAGATCGTGAAGTGGTAATTCTATAGCTACTGTGATTATAATTAACAAAGATATAGATGATCTTGGGAAATACTCCTGGCAAAAGTTGAGCATAATGGAGTGGAATGTTTAATTCAGAGCTAGATAGTAATTTTGGCATTGTATCAGATTATGTAAAAAAACTGAAGCTGCTGACAGTGAAGTAAACTAAGTTATCAGTAATAACTAAACACTAGTAACACAACTGCACTATTTACTTATCTTATTTAAATCCTGGGGCCGGTTTCAAAGCAAAACATCTGCTTCTCCCTCAACCACTCAGCTTGGCACTCACCTACTGACTGACTAACTAACTGACTAACTAACTGACTAACTAACTAACTAACCGGAGTCTGAAGAATAGCTCCTTATCTAACTGCCATCTCCTGGGGACAACACAAACTTATTGATGGCATCTATTGGAGGGATATCAAAATTCATTACGCGATCCTTATTTTTCAAAATAAATATCTTCTCCCAAACAATTAAATCTATCGGTTCTTTTAATTGTTTCAATAATTTAACTTCTGGATTTACTTCATGATTATATAACCAAAAATGATCAGCCACTGCCGATTTCTCTGATTCTAAACAGTTAACTTGATAAATACCAGATTTTTTGTTGTCTGAATTTTTGTCTTTTTTAGAAAACTGTAGCAAATTCTTTATACTGTAATTATTATGAGGTGCTAGTGTTATACCCACTTCTTTGAAAAATATTTGGAACTTTTTATTTGCCCATGGATGATAAGTAAATTTTTTGAAAATATAATCTTTTTTACATTTTTAAGAGTGGAAACATCATAAACATTTTTTGATATTTAAATTTTTCTACTTTTCTGATTATAAAATTTTTATTAAAGTCGTTAATTAAAGCAGTGTTTATAATATGTTTATATTCCGCATTAAATTCTTCTTCGTTTAGAGGTATGTTTATCAATCTGTAAATCAAACAATTAAAAACAGCAAATTTGTGCGACATAGGGTTAAAAATTCTATTTTTGATATAATTATCCGTGTGAGTTGACTTTCTATAGATGCCAAAACTTAATTTATTGTAATTTTTTATTATTTTTAGATCGAGAAAGGGGATGTAACCATTGTATTCAATTTCTATTGTGAACTTGATAGCTTTATCCTGTGAATTTGGAGTATTTAAAGCCTCATCTATATATCTCTCAGGAACTGTGGTAAAAATGTAATCTACGTATCTATACCATATTTTAAAAATTGAAGGAAAAGCTTTAGTGACTTCTATTTCAATAAAACTCATAAATAGATCAGCAAGAAAGGGTGAAAGGGGACTATCCATAGCTACTCCTGAAATTTGTTGAAAAACATTTCCATTGAAAGTAATGAAATTTTGATCTAAACACAGATTAGTAAGTTCCATAAAATCCTCTATTGACTACTTATCCAAATCATTAGAACTCAACCATTTTCTTAAAAACGTTAGAAGTTTTTCCTTGGGAATACTGGGAAATAGGGCAGTTACATCAAAGGAAACAAGTCTATCATTTTTTGACAGTACTACATTCCTAATCTTGTTTACTATCTCAAATGAGTTTTTTATACTTAAGTTGTCAAATATATCAAAATTATTAAACTTTTTGTTTAGACATTTTGCCAATTTATAGGTGGGTGAATTTATAAAATTTACAGTCGGTCGCATTTTATTGCCAGGTTTATGAATCTTAGGCTTGGTAGAACCAAGCGTAATTTAGAATCCAGAACGAAGGAACATTTTAGAAATATTAAATATAGAGAGAAATCGGCAGTGGCTGATAAATTTTGGTCATATAATCATGAAGTAAATCCGAAGTTAAATTATTGAAACAATTGAAAGAACCGATAGATTTAATGGTTTGGGAGAAGATATTTATTTTGAAAAATAAGGATCGCGTAATGAATTTTTATATTCCTCCAATAGATGTCATCAATAAGAGTGTGTTGTCCCCGGTAGATGGCAGTTAGATAGGGAGCTATTCTTCAAAGACCGGTAGTGGTCAAGGTCAGTCAGTCAGCTAGTGGGTGAGTGTCAAGCTGAGTGGCTGAGGATGAAGCAGATGTTTTGCTTTGAAACCGGTCCCAGGAATTAAATAAGATAAGTAAATAGTGAAGTTGTGTTACTAGTGTTTAGTTATTATTGATAATTTTATCAGATGTTATCTTGGTCAACTTTGGTATAAATTGGGGTAGAAGTCTAAAAGGAAGACTAACCTTATTAAAGTTTTATTAAGATATATTATAAATATATTAAATGTTCTATGTTAGATGTATTAATCAAGCAATATTTTATCCTTAAAACCTTTACGGCTTTTATATTACAGTTACCTGTGTATACCAAAAATGAACAATTTTAACCTCAAAGCACGACGCAAATAGAAAACAATTTTAATATCTAATATTCCTATGACTATAATTGTAAGTACAGGCATGGAATGATATACTGAGGTTTATTAGTTTCAATCTTTCACTATGAGCACATTAGTGTTGTCAGTATCTCAGGGCTATAAGAAAACCATTCTGAGGCATCAGTCACTAGGTAAGATATCCTTAATATGAAAATATACCTATAATACATGAATTAATTATTTACATTTATTTTTGCTATGGCGAAGAGTGTAACTAATGAAGTATGAGTTTTAAAACTATTATTTTTAAATACTGATCAGCTCTTCTTCCTTAGGCGCAGCATTTATGGTATCATGAAATTCCAAAAAAAAAAAAATATCGTTTAATGAGTGCTAGTTTCAAGTATGCGCTAAAATCTGAAATGAACTGCAATTTATTTCCATAACTACATACTTTAATTGCTTTTAACATCTAAAATTTAATAATTGTCGGTATTATGATTGTCACTGTTGATAAGGTTAGAGGAAAATAGGAATATACTAATCTGAGTATCATTATACACTGTAATCGGCTTTAATTTATTATACACACAAGGATACAAAGTGACACATATGTACAGTGTATCTAATGCTTTAGAAATAAATAACCAATATAAATGTTCAATGTTTGCTATAGTGTCCGAAGTCACCACCATAACTGGCGCCACCAGAATAGATAAATCCTTTGCCAAATCCTGATCCGCCAGAATGGCCAATTCCTGCTCCGCCAGAATAGCCAAATCCTGGTCCACCAGAATAGCCAAGTCCTGCACCTCCTGAGTAACCTCCAGCACCTCCAGAAAATCCTCCGGCGTTTCCAGAAGATATCAGAACAGGAACTGGGACCACAACAGGCTGAGCCACTGGTACTGGTACTGGCTGTGGAACCTGCACAGCCTGAGGTACGGGAACTGAGTAGGGCTGAGGTACAGGTACAGGTACGGCGATACGTTCAGCTACAGGAACTGGCACTGGACGAGGTACACTGACAGGAACAGGTCTGTTAACAGTAACACGGACAGGCTGGGGTACAGGGACTTCGACGGGACGTGGTACGTTAACGGTGTAAGGAGCAGCGACGGGTACAGGGACGGGTCTGTTGACGGTGACAGGGACAGGCTGAGGAACAGGCACAGCGACTCGCCGAGTAATGGTGTTCACCTGAACCTGTCCAGAGTTTACGTTTGCTCCTAGACCTCCAGCAGCAGCTCCTCCAAAACTTCCAGAGCCGAAACCGTAACCGCCTCCGATGCCGTATCCTCCTGAAGATAATCCGATACTTCCACCGTGGCCGTACCCTCCAGAACTGATACCGTATCCGCCATGACCGTTGGAAATTGAGCTGTAACTGTATGCACCGTGACCAACACCCGTTGATATACCTCTCTTGTTCTTCTGCTGCTGCTCTCCCGATGCTGCAGCAACTGCTAGCAGTACCACCTAGGAAACGATATAAATAGATAATTTTAAAACCGTTTCAGGGTAAGTTTAAATCATAGAACTGCACTGGTTTATAAAACACTGGATGTAACGCAGAAATTGTGGAAAATCGGTGATGTCAACCTCCAGGATGGGTAGGACGTATATCGTCAAACGAGACAAATAAGGCCTGTCAGCTCAACTAACGTGGTCAAGACATCACAGGACTGGAGCATCTCTGAATGTTTGAGAAATACTGGTGCTCTACTTGAGTATACATACTCAAAGGAAATGACACTGGAATGTATGTCTAATTAAACTAAATAGAGAACATGTGATAACTTTCAAAACGGGTATTAAATAATGTCCTAACCCCCTCCCCCCAAATATGATATTTAACGTTGAACAATGATTAGCTATAACATGGCCAAAATCGATTGCTTTATGTTACTTCACGAAGATAAAACTGCAGATCTGTATATATCTTAGATACGTGAAATACATACGTATTTATTTTATATTTTAAAGTAACTTAAAATCCTCAGGTTTTATTTGCTGTGTTATGCCTTTTATTTTTTAAGTACAATGCATTTTCAGCTAGTACCATACATTAGGAATGTGACTTACCAGAAAGATGTTCATGGCTGTTTTTCTGCTTGCACCAGTGAAACAAGTATGTATGAAGTTACGACTGTCTGGCTTATATACTTACAGGGAGCCATGCTTCAGAAAAGACGACATTCAACACTTTCTCTGAAAAAAATTCTCCTGGTAAGAATGCTATCTAAGAGAAGGGAACTAGTATTAAGATGTGCATCTCTTCCGGATGCAGATGTACGTTGTCTATATTTTCTGCAAAATACAAGCCACCATTAAAAATGTGCGAAGAACTTCCGCAAATAGATCTCCCAATTCAGGACACCACTTGAAAAGCAGTCTGCAGTGCTATCACAAAAATCAAATGTAATCATATTTTAATTTATAAGTGTTTTGAGTTCTACACAACGCCCTAGAGTCAAGAATGACAAAATGTAAATGAAATTGACCTACCCTTGGTGTTAGATTCACATGAATTTCACTACCCATTGCTTCAATCTTTTAATCGAGAATAAATGTTTGAATATGCATTTTCTTGTAATTGAAATATTAAAATGGACATAAAATAGCATTAAGAAGTAGACAAATTTTTCAGGTGCAGCTAGCTACGCGATAGTTTTGAAACTAGATCACTTTTTGGGAACCAGAAGATAAAACTGGGGATAATGATTACTGTATGAGATAAGTATTAGTTGTTTAAAATTGGAAACCCATAAAAGGAATGTCTCGGATATTTTTAACCCTCAGAAAAGCGATAAAAGCAAAATGACATAAACAAACCGAAATTTTTCGATTTTTTCTATCCTTTATATACTACTAGTTTGTAATGGACATTAAAAACACAGTACTTCTTGGATTATTCCCAGAAAATTCAATAAATACATCTCATTTGTCATGAAAATATCGAAATTTGGTTTTAATCAAAATGTTTGGGTAAATTAATATTTTCTTTAAAATCTCTTTTTGTTTATGGAAGCTGCTGAACTTAAATCATATATTGATCTTTCCTTTTTGAATAACACACATACACATAGAATTAAGTTCAATAGATTTTTGTAACATATACTTCCAGTGAAATATTTGTATCGATCTTTTGTTTTTTTTCTCAAAGACCGTGTCTGTGGCATAAGATTTAATGTGTCTAATGCACATTCAGGACCTCCCAATTTGAATCTCCGTTGGCGTAAGTTATGGAATGAGATTTGTTCAAGGGTTTTTCCTCCAAGGGGCGTCCGGAAAATAAGTTCTGTTTCTATTTATCTCCGCTGCAGAGCTGCGATCGCAGTTCCGCACATGCGCGGTAGACGCTCTGTATCAAGGAGAAGAAACGTGTGTTTACAATGTCGGTGTTGATTGAAAATCCCGCTGCTTGTGAAATCAGATCTGTAATTCGTTTTCTGAATGCCAGGAAAGTGAAACCAATTGAAATTTATCGGCAAATTTGCGATGTTTAAGGACAAAATGCGATGAGTGATACAATGATGAGAAGATGGGTCCAACAGTTCAATGAAGGACATAGTGAAGTGCACGATGAAGAACGAAGTGGGCGTCCATCCATCTTTGGTTACAGAAGAACTGGTTCACGCGATTGATGACAAGATCCAGGAGAACAGCAAGTTTACAATTAGTGCTCTCGCTATGGAATTTCCCCAAATCTCAGGATCAGTAGTTCTTGAAATTCTTACCGAAAAACTGAAATTTCGTAAAGTTTGCTCACGTTGGGTGCCAAAGATTCTTACCGAGCAACTCAAAACAAAACGGATGGGTAGTGCACTTCAGTTTCTGACCCGTTGCGATGAAGGCGGCGAAGAATTTCTGACCCAGATAGTCACAGGAGATGAAACTTGGGTTTCTTACGACACCCCTGAAAGAAAGCGTCAATCAATGGAATGGAGGCACACCTCATCCACAGAAAAGGTTAAGCCGAAACCAATCTTGACACCTCGAAAAATGATGTGCACAGTGTTCTGGGACAGGAAGGGCATCTTACTCATTGATTTCTTACCGCGTGATCAAACAATGAAAGCAGATGTTTATTGCGAGGCACTTAGGAAATTGCACTGCGCAATACAGAATATGCACAAGGAATGCTGTCAAAAGGTGTTGTGTTTCTTCACGACAACGCACCATCACACACTGCAAATGCTACGAAAAACATCCTACAGGAATTTGGCTGGGACGTGTTTGACCACCCCACGGACAGCCCTGACCTTGCTCCTAGCGAATTTCATCTGTTTTTGCATCTCAAATCTTTCCTTAGCGGTCAACACTTCAACAATGACGAAGAGCTGAAAGAAAATGTTTCCAACTGGTTGAAGACACAGGCGGCAACCTTCTATGAAGAAGGTATACAAAAACTTGTGCCTCGCTATGACAAATGCCTGCAAAATTTCGGCAGTAATGTGGAAAATTAGTTTAAGAGTTATAGAATTTTGTGCAATAAATAATTTTTCTGTATTTGTACACAATTTAATTTTATTACCAAACAGAACTTACTTTCAGGACGTACCTAGTATGTATGTGATACTCAATGTTACAAGAGCCCCTGAGTCTCTTATTACTTGAATTTACAATGCTGTTTTCCATAATTTGCAAGAGATTATAGCAGATAATGGAAAGAGTGTCACGTCGCTGTTGCTATTTTAGGCCTAAAGGTACGTGACATTATAATGCACTGAAATGAAGCGCAAAATAGTAATATTGCCTCATGTATGGTTAAGGAAAGCTTGGGAACATATAACATTCTGGAATCTTGTTTATTTAATACTTATTTCCTGTGCTGAAACTTGTTGGCACATTTTGCATTCTAAAGTCTTTAATTCTGTTGATTTATGAGAACAACGTTATACGAAATTTCTCATGAATTTAGCTTATGACATCGCTTTCCTGTTTACTTACGTCGACTACATGCAGGTGGGCTGTTGCGGGTTTGCTAACTGAAGTAGTCTGAGTCACCTAGACGCCAAATTGCAATTAAGATGTTTTGAGAAATATGATGATGCTTAGATTTGCTTGGAAAACGTTTACTTAGCTTTTTGTAGCGTAGGAATGCCGATTTGCCACTAGGTAATCATTTTGGTAGAATCCATTTTTAAGTGCTACTTAAGCCAGCAGCGAGAGAATAGAGAGAGTTTGAGTTATATAGTGTGGGTTATAGTCAGGCAGTCAGCGAGATCCACTGTCATAGACGATCACGCATCTGAACGGTAAGCCCGTTAGGTTCTTCAATATAGTAATGTAATTATCATCATATCACCTCTAAGTCCCCTAAAGACCGTGGGAGCGCCTTGTACTTCAATATAGTAGGTAGAATATGGTTAATTGGTTTAGTATGTACTTCAGTGTTATCTACAGTTTGCTCTACTACTTTTCTCTACCATCGGTCTTCCTTATCACTTTAGTTATAGTGCCATATATGGAGAAGATTGTGAACCTTAAGTCCTACAAATAGCTAACGTAACCATTGGTGCTGTCACCTGGTTTACAATTAACCTTACGTAACAATATGATAGGGGGCATTTCACCCTTTTGAGGATTCCTCGTTACTTCATGGAATATGAATTATTCTCTCTTATTGAACTAACCAGTGGAATTTATCTTACTATAAATTTAATTCCTGGCATCATAGAGAATCTTATTTTCTATTCGGGACTTTGTTTCCTTATTGGGTTTATGTTTAATTATTCAAATTAAACAGGATTATTTTTAGCCACACATCATTCTGCTCATATTGATAATTCATACTTTTCCCAATAACCAGCTGGTTATTCTCAAACAAAAAAGTTACAAATCGTTTTACAATCCATATTCCAATTAATCTGGAGTTGAGAAGAATATGCGGCAGTAAACCTTATTGTGTAACATTCTTTGGTTTCTGCAATACCTCATGTAATGTTTGAAGACTGAGGGGTAATTCAACTTTTGCATATTCAGGTTAAGACCCTGAAGTAAATTCTTTATTTGCTGACTTTAAGTCAACTGAGGATTTATTTGATCACATAAGGATAATGCATCATAAACATTTTGCAATACAAATTCTGAATCTAACTGAATTCGAACCTTGGCGAAGCTTGACTTTTAACTACTCCGCTTTATGTACCATTTGGAAATATGAAAGTAAAGCAGCTTTTAATAAATCCCACTCATATACTGGATGTCCGTTACAAAGTGTTTGAAAGAACTGAACTGCAGTTTGTTTCAAATACAGGCAAAATATTTCAATTTTGATAGCAATTTTTCCAATCATTTGCAAATTCTACCATCCCATAATTTCTTAAGAAGTGAGTCTCGTCATCTGTGCAGGGTGAAATGACAGAGGTTGAAGACAGGTCTTGCAGGTGACTAATTATTAGAAAAAGGATTCTGAATTACTGCTTGCACAATACTTACTATTCCAGAAGTGGACAGTGAAGCATCATTATGATTTTCAATGCACAATTTAGAGAGAGAGAGAGAGAGAGAGAGAGAGAGAGAGAGAGAGAGAGAGAGAGAGAGAGAGGGGGGGGAGAGTGCTGCGTTGTCTTTTGAAAGGCATTTTATCCAAATTTACAGTTATATATTTCTTAATTATTACAGTAATATTAGAATTCACAATTCCTCTTTATTAATGTAGTGGGTCCTCAATATGAATTCCTAAACATTCATTTGTCAACTGTGTAGGTATATAGTGTGTATTTAAAAAAAGTGAGACAAAATGCCTTGTATTCCATAAATTACAGAGGTCAAACTCGCGCAATAAAATTTCTGAAATTTCAAAACATTGATTCACACCAATATGTTAATGACACAGGGCAAAAAAAAAAAAAAAAAGTTTTTAATCTTTCGACCACTTCATGAGGCAATTACATGCTAACAACCAAGAAAGTGCATTTTATTCTTTAACTGTTTATTATATGCTAAGAGTATTAAATTGCTGCAAAAGTACTTCGTAGATAGTCGTGTCTGAAGAAAATCATGTGGTGGCCTATTGACTTTGTCGTCTTTTAGCTTGCCCCTTGTGATGGAGTTCCGCAGAATCCCTGTACAAAGACCAACAGTAATCCGCAAGCATTAGTTCATTCCAACGTCCCTTATATCTTTGTACCATTACAGAAAGGTCCTGACGGAATCTCTCCCCATGTTCATCACTAACAGCTCCAAAACTAGGAGGGAGAAAGTCTAGGTGGGTGTGGAGAGAATGGATCTTAAGGGACATGCTGCACCCATGGTTTGGTTATCTTTGCAGGAGCACTGTCACCAAATGCTTGTAGTTGTCATCTCTTTTGTTGCCTAAAGATCCATGAACAACACCCTTGAAGGCCTCGCAAGCTTCCTTCTCCTCCCCCTCCAAAACTTGGTCAAATGCAGGATCCTTTACAAGTTCTCTTATTTGTGGTCCGACAAAAATGCCTTTCTTAACTTTTGCATCACTTAATTTCCAAAATTTCCCTCTGATTGTGTGTTTTATTTGACAGGTGTGTCAATTCAAAAAAAAAAAAAAAAAAAAAATCCCCTCGATTTAAAATCTTCACTCTAAGTAATGAAGACACTTTATTTTCAAAACAAGAGCTAATCTATAATTTTTATGGCGAGTTTTGAATTTAGCACATGTAAATACATGTAAATTCACTATTTTTAAGCCCGAAGCATTTTCACTGTCGCCCAGTGTAATTAGGGATTACGAATGACAAATCCAGCAAAATAATATAGTTAATTATGTCAGTTATGCTCTTACAATGTTAAGATTACATAGATGTGTTATTATATGGGTGAATTAGAAGTTTATTATTCTTTGTGATTAATAATAATAATAATAATAATAATAATAATAATAATAATAATAATAATAATAATAATAATAATAATAATAATAATAATAATAATAATAATAATAATAATAATAATAATAATAATAATAATAATAATAATAATAATAATAATAATAATAATAATAATAATAATAATAATAATAATAATAATAATAATAATAATAATAATAATAATAATAATAATAATAATAATAATAATAATAATAATAATAATAATAATAATAATAATAATAATAATAATAATAATAATAATAATAATAATAATAATAATAATAATAATAATAATAATAATAATAATAATAATAATAATAATAATAATAATAATAATAATAATAATAATAATAATAATAATAATAATAATGCATGGAAGATGTCCAGAATGGATCAATGAATGTTTTTATGAACTCACTCTTCCAGTTTTGTTGTGTTAGAAGTGAAGTGGTGATTCTATAGCTACTGTGATTATAATTAACAAAGATATAGATGATGTTGGGAAATACTCCTGGGAAAAATTGTGCAGAATGGAGTGGAATGTTTAATTCAGAGGGAGATAGTAATTTTGGCATTTTATTAGATTATGTAGAAAACTGAAGCTGCTGACAGTGAAGTAAACTAGGTTATCAATAATAACTAAACACTTGTAACACAACTTCACTATTTACTTATCTTATTTAAATCCTGGGATCGGTTTCAAAGCAAAACATCTGCTTCATCCTCAACCACTCAGCTTGACACTCATCTACTCACTGACTGACTGACCTTGACCACTACCGGAGTTTGAAGAATAGTTCCTTATCTAACTTATTGATGAAAGCTATTGGGACATCAAGATTCATTACGCCATCCTTATTTTTCAAAATAAATATCTTCTCCCAAACCATTAAATCTATCGGTTCTTTTAATTTTTTCAATAATTTAACTTCTGGATTTACTTCATGATTATATGACCAAAAATGATCAGCCACTGCCGATTTCTCTGTCTGTCTATTTTAATATTTCTAAAATGTTCCTTCGCTCTGGTCTCTAAATTACGCTTGGTTCTACCAATATAGATCTTATCGTATTCTAAACAGTTAACTTGATAAATACCAGATTTTTTGTTGTCTGAATTTTTGTCTTTTTTAGAAAACTGTAGCAAATTCTTTATACTATAATTATTATGAGGTGCTAGTGTTATACCCATTTCTTTGAAAATTTTTTGGAACTTTTTATTTGCCCATGGATGATAAGTAAAGTTTTTGAAAATATAATCTTTTTTTACACTTTTAAGAGTGGAAACATCATTAAAATTTTTTTGATATTTAAATTGTTCTACTTTTCTGATTATAAAATCTTTATTAAAGCCGTTAATTAAAGCAGTGTTTATAATATGTTTATATTCCGCATTAAATTCTTCGTCGCTTAGAGGTATGTATATCAATCTGTAAATCAAACTATTTAAAACAGCAAATTTGTGTTACATAGGGTTAAAACTTTTATTTTTGATATAATTATCCGTGAGAGTTGACTTTCTATAGATGCCAAAACTTAATTTATTGTTATTTTTTATTATCTTTTGATCTAGAAAGGGGATATAACCATTGTTTTCAATTTCTATTGTGAACTTGATAGCTTGATCCTGTGAATTTAGAATATTTAAAGCCTCATCTATATATCTCTCAGGAACTATGGCAAAAATGTCATCTACATATCTATACCATATTTTAAAAATTGAAGGAAAAGCTTTAGTGACTTCTATTTCAAAAAAAGTAACTCATAAATAGATCAGCAAGAAAGGGTGAAAGGCGACTACCCATAGCTACTCCTGAAATTTGTTGAAAAACATTTCCATTGAAAGTAAAGAAATTTTAATCTAAACACAGATTAGTAAGTTCCATGAAATCCTCTATTGACTCCTTATCCAAATCATTAGAACTCAACCATTTTCTTAAAAACGTTAGAAGTTTTTCCTTGGGAATACTGGGAAATAGGGCAGTTACATGAAAGGAAACAAGCCTATCATTTTTGACAGTACTACATTGCTGATTTGTTTACTATCTCAAATGAGTTTTGTACACTTAAGCTGTTAAATCTCTCAAAAGTATTAAACTTTTTGTTTAGCCATTTTGCCAAATTATAGGTGGGTGAACTTATAAAATTTACAATCGGTCTCATTTTATTGCCAGGTTTATGAATCTTAGGCTTGGTAGAACCAAGCGTAATTTAGAAACCAGAACTAAGGAACATTTTAGAAATATTACATATAGACAGACAGAGAAATTGGCAGTGGCTGATCATTTTTGGTCATATAATCATGAAGTAAATCCAGAAGTAAAATTATTGAAACAATTGAAAGAACCCATAGATTTAATGGTTTGGGAGATCGCGTAATGAATTTTGATATCCCTCCAATAGATGTCATCAATAAGTTTGTGTTGTCCCCGGTAGATGGCAGTTAGATAAGGAGCTATTCTTCAAACTCCGGTAGTGGTCAAGGTCAGTCAGTCAGTCAGTTAGTGGGTGAATGTCAAGCAGAGTGGCTGAGGAAGAAGCAGATGTTTTGCTTTGAAACCGGTACCAGGAGTTAAATAAGATAAGTAAATAGTGAAGTTGTGTTACTAGTGTTTATTTATTATTGATATTAGTATCAGATATTATCTTGGTCAACTTTGGTAGAAATCGGGGCAGAAGTTTATAAGGAAGACTAACCTTATTAAAGTTTTATTAAGATATATTATACATATGTTAAATGTTCTATGTTAGATCGATTAATCAAGCAATACTTTATCCTTAAAACCTTTAGGGCTCTTATATTAAAGTTTCCTGTGTATACCAAAAATGAACAATTTTAACCTCAGAGCGGGACGCATATAGAAAACAATTTTAATATCTAATACTCATATGACTATAATTGCAAGTACATGCGTGGAATGGTATACTGAGGTTTGTTAGTTTCAATCTTTCACTATGAGCCCATTATTGTTGCCAGTATCCCAGGGCTATAAGAAAACCTGTCTGAGGCATCAGTCATTACGTAAAATATCCTTAATATAAAAATATACCTATAATATATAAATTATTTATTTTTATTATGGCGAACAGTGTAACGAATGAAGTATGAGTTTTAAAACTATCTTTTTCAATACAGATCAGCTCTTCTTCCTTAGGCGCAGCATTTATAGTTTCATGAAATTCCAAAAGTATATCGTTTAATGAGTCCTAGTTTCAAGTATGCGCTAAAATCTGAAATGAACTGCAATTTATTTCCATAGCTCCATACTTTAATTGCTTTTAACATCTAAAATTTAATAATTGTCGGTATTATGATTGTCACTGTTGATAAGGTTAGAGGAAAATAGGAATATACTAATCTGAGTATCATTATACACTGTAATCGGCTTTAATTTATTATATACACAAGGATACAAAGTGACACATATGTACAGTGTATCTAATGCTTTAGAAATAAATAACCAATATAAATGTTCAATGTTTGCTATAGTGTCCGAAGTCAGCACCATAACTGGCTCCACCAGAATAGCTAAATCCTTTGCCAAATCCTGATATACCAGAATGGCCAATTCCTGCTCCGCCAGAATAGCCAAAACCTGCTCCGCCAGAATAGCCATATCCTGCACCTCCTGAGTAACCTCCAGTACCTCCAGAAAATCCTCCGGCGTTACCAGAAGATATCAGAACAGGAACTGGGACCACAACAGGCTGAGCCACCGGTACTGGTACTGGCTGTGGAACCTGTACAGCCTGAGGTACGGGAACTGAGTAGGGCTGAGGTACAGGTACAGGTACGGGGATACGTTCAGCTACAGGAACTGGCACTGGACGAGGTACACTGACAGGAACAGGTCTGTTAACAGTAACATGGACAGGCTGGGGTACAGGGACTTCGACGGGACGTGGTACGTTAACGGTGTAAGGAGCAGCGACGGGTACAGGGACGGGTCTGTTGACGGTGACAGGGACAGGCTGAGGAACAGGCACAGGGACTCGTCGAGTTATGGTGTTCACCTGAATCTGTCCAGAATTTACGTTTGCTCCTAGACCTCCAGCAGCAGCGCCTCCAAAACCTCCAGAGCCGAAACCGTAACCGCCTCCGATGCCGTATCCTCCTGAAGATAATCCGATACTTCCACCGTGGCCGTACCCTCCAGAACTGATGCCGTATCCGCGATGACCGTTGGAGATTGAGCTGTAACTGTATCCAACGTTACCAACACCTGTTGATATACCTCTCTTGTTCTTCTCCTGCTGCTCTCCCGATGCTGCAGCAACTGCTAGTAGTACCACCTAGGAAAGGATATAAATAGATAATTTTAAAACCGTTTCAGGGTAAGTTTAAATCATAGAACTGCACTGGTTTATAAAACACTGTTTGTAACGCAGAAATTGTGGAAAATCGGTGATGTCAACCTCCAGGAAGGGTAGAACGTATATCGTCAAGCGAGACAAATAAGGCGTGTCAGCTCAACTAACGTGGTCAGGACATCACAACACTGGAGCATCTCTGAATGGTTGAGAATTACTGGTGCTCTACATGAGTATACATACTCAAAGGAAATGACACTGGAATGTACGCCAAGTTAAACGAAATAGAGGAAATGTGATAACCTTCTAAACGGGTATTAAATAATGTCCTAACCCCCTCCCCCCAAATATGATATTTAACGTTGAACAATGATTAGCTATAACATGGCCAAAATCGATTGCTTTATGTTACTTCACGACGATAAAACTGCAGATCTGTATATATCTTAGATACGTGAAATACATACGTATTTATTTTATATTCTAAAGTAACTTAAAATCCTCAGTTTTATTAGCTTTGTGTTATGCCTTTTGTGTTTCAGGTACAATTCATTTTCAACTACTGCCATAAATTACGAATGTGACTTTCCAGAAAGATGTTCATGGCTGTTTTTCTGCTTGCACCAGTGAAGCAAGTGTATATGAAGTTACGAATGTTAGGCTTATATACTTACAGCTAGCCATGCTCCAGAAAGGACTGCATTCAACACTTTCTCTGAAAAAATTCTCTGCACCGCTGCAGAGCTGCGATCGCAGTTCTGCACATGCGTGGTAGACGCTCTGTATCAAATAGAAGAAACGTGCGCCATTGTGAGATCGCTGTCAGCCACGTATGCTTTGTTGTGCTTGTTTACAATCTCGGTGATGATTGAAAATCCCACCGTTTGTCAAATCAGATCTGTGATTCGTTTTCTGAATGCTAGGAAAGTGAAACCAATTGAAATTTATCGACAAATTTGCGATGTTTACGGACAAAATGCGATGAGTGATACGATGGTGAGAAGATGGGTCCGACAGTTCAATGAATAACGTAGTGAAGTGCACGATGAAGATCGAAGTGGGCGTCCATCTTAGGTTACAGAAGAACTGGTTCACGCGATTGATGGCAAGATACAGAAAAATAGCAAGTTTACAGTTAGTGCTCTCGCAATGGAATTTCCTCAAATCTCACGATCACTAGTTCATGAAATTGTTACCGAAAAACTGAAATTTCGTAAATTTCGCTTACGTTGGGTGCCAAAGATTCTTACTGAGCAATTCAAATCAAAACGGATGGGTAGTGCACTTCAGATTTTGACACGTTCTGATGAAGGTGGCGAAGAATTTCTGACCCAGATAGTCACAGGAGATGAAACTTGGGTTTCTTACGATACCCCTGAAAGTAAGCGTCAATCAATGGAATGGAGGCACACCTCATCCCCAGCAAAGGCTAAGCCGAAACAAATCTTGACACCTCGAAAAATGATGTGCACAGTGTTCTGGGACAGGAAAGGCATCTTACTCATTGATTTCTTACCGCGTGGTCAAGACACTTAGGAAATTGCACCGCGCAATACAGAATAAGCGCCGAGGAATGCTGTCAAAAGGTGTTGTGTTTCTTCACGACAACCCACGAGCACAAACTGCAAATGCCACGATAAACATCCTACAGGGATCTGCCTAGGACGGGTTTGACCACCCTCGCCGTACAGCCCTGACCTCGCTGCTAGCGAATTTCATCTGTTTTTGCATCTCAAATCTTTCCTTGGCTGTCAACTCTTCAACAATGACGAAGAGCTGAAAGAAAATGTTTCTAAATGGTTGAAGACGCAGGCGGCAACGTTCTATGAAGAAGGTATACAAAAACTTGTGCCTCGCAATGAAAAATGCCTGCAAAATATCGGCAGTTATGTGGAAAAGTAGTTTAAGAGTTGTAGAATTTTGTGCAATAAATAATTTTACTGTATCTGTACACAATTTAAGTTTATTACCAAACATATCTTACTTTCTGGATGTACCTCGTATGTATGTGATAGTTTATGTGACAAGAGCCTCTGAGTCTCTTAATACTTGAATTTTCAATGCTGTTTTCCATAATTTGTAAGCGATTATAGCAGATAATGGAAAGAGTGTCACGTCGCTGTTGCTATTTTAGGCCTAAAGGTACCTGACGTCATAATGCACTGAAATGAAGCGCAAAATAGTAATATTATCTCATGTATGGTTAAGGAAAGCTTGGGAACATATGAAATTCTGGAATCTTGTTATTTAATACTTATTTCCTGTGTTGTAACTTGTTGGCACATGTTGCATTCTAAAGTCTTTAATTCTGTTGATCTATGAGAACAGTATTATACGAGATTTCTCATGACTTTAGCCTATGACATCGCTTTCGTGTTTACTTATGTCGACTACATGCAGGTGGGCGGTTGCGGGCTTGCTAACTAAAGTAATCTGAGTCACCTAGACGCCAAATTGCAGTTAAGATGGTTTGAGAAATATGATTATGCTTAGATTTGCTTGGAAAAGGTTTTCTTAGCTTTTTGTAGCGTAGGAATGTCGATTTGCCACTAGGGCATCATTTTGGTAGAATCCATATGCTACTTAAGCCAGCAGCAAGAGAATAGAGAGAGTTTGAGTTATATAGTGTGGGTTATAGTCAGGCAGTCAGCGAGATCCACTGTCATAGACGATCACGCATCTGAACGGTAAGCCCGTTAGGTTCTTCAATATAGTAATGTAATTATCATCATATCACCTCTAAGTCCCCTAAAGACCGTGGGAGTGCCACGTACTTCAATATACTAGCTAGAATATAGTTAATTGGTTTAGTATGTACTTCAGTGTTATCTACAGTTTGCTCTACTACTTTTCTCTACCATCGGCCTTCCTTATCACATTAGTTATAGTGCCATATATGGAGAAGATTGTGAACCTTATGTCCTACAAATAGCTAACGTAACCATTGGTGCAGTCACCTGGTTTACAATTAACCTTACGTAACAATATGACAGGGGGGATTTCACCCGTTTCTGCATTCCTCGTTACTTCATGGAATATGAATTATATTCTCTTATTGAACTAATAAGCTGAATTTACCTTACTATAAATTGAATTCCTGGCATCATAGAGAACATTTTATTTTCTATTCGGGTAATTCATATCTTTCCCAATAACCAGCTGGTTATTCTCAAACAAAAGAGTTACAAATACGTTTACAATCCATATTCCAATTAATTTGGAGTTGAAAATAATATGCGGCAGTGAACCTTCTTGTGTAACCTTCTTTGGTGTCTGTAATACCTCATGTATTGTTTGAAGATTAAGGGGTAATTCAAATTTTACATATTCAGGTTAAGACCCTGAAGTAAATTCTTTATTTGCTGACTTTGAGTCAACTGAGGATTTATTGCATCATATATGGATAATGCATCATAAACATATTGAAATGCAAGTTCAGAATATAACTGAATTCGAAGCTTGGCGAAGCTTGACTTTTAACAACTCCCCTTTATGTGCCACTTCGAAAATTGAAAGAAAACAAGCTTTTAATAAATCAACACAACAGGAATAGGAAAAATGCGTGAGGCATGCAGAAAAACTTCAAGAAGACGATTTTAAGAAAGAAATAGCACGTGACGAGATTTTGGAACCTATAATCATATATTTGCAACACTGAGACGAAGAAGACAGTGACAATGACGAATTGTCTCTTAACGGAAGTAACATTGATAGCGATATGGATGAGCCACTGGCAGTACCATTGGATTATAAAAAACAGGTAATTCATAAACTATAATTATAGGTATAGTATTTTAGAATATACATAATTTGCGAAAATGATTTTTCCCATTTTGATTTTGGCAACTGCGACATTGTAAAAGTTTGTAAAATATAATTTGCTTACCCTTACGTCTGCGCCAAGCAGACCTGCATGTTGTATGAGTGTGCGAGAGAGAGAGAGGGAAATATAAAAGGAGTGGGGTAACAAGCCGACAACGCTGAGTGTGATACGGCATCTAATTAGCTGGACTCCAGAACTCTTCCTATTTGAAATACATAATAGAAATATATAGCTAGCAGTGGACAGTCGGTCTGTCTGGTGTGTTGCATTGATCTCGTGATTAGCACCTTGCCACTGCGTGTCCGTCGTTCACGTGATGCGCACCTAACCACTACGTGTCCAAATCAAGCGATCACACGAGAAAATAGCTGCAGTTGGCCGGCGTGTGTAAATTGAACTTTTCACTGCGGTATAAGAGGCCGAAGGAGAAAACCTCACTCTGTGTTAAGTTAAAGCATTACACAGAGAAATTTAACAATTTTTCAACAGATGCAAAGTCCCTTTTAGCCTGGTCTGCGAGAAGAATGTTCCCTGTTCTCAACGTTTTCAAGTGTTGCACCAAGTGTTGCAACCTGTTTTCAAGTGTTCGAAGACATGTCTTGTCCATGCATTCCATCACATAGCAGAACTGGTTCGTTCTAAGTTTTCTAATGTTGAAGCACTAATTTAAAATACATAGAAAGGGTTTTTAAAGGTTTACAACAGAGTTGACTTCCAAGGATCTGGCATTTAAACTAATGCTTTCTGGCTGATTCACTAATTTTCTTGAGTTAATCTAAGGAACTCGCTAATGACCTTATATTGCGTATTTAACGATAGTAACTCATGCTTGTGACTATTGCTAATAATGTATGAAATTTACTCTTTCAGTTATTTACCTATAATTTCTATAAGATCTTATAAAACACATTCTTCAATATTCCAATACCACCACAAATACCCCAGTTTGTAATGAGTAACTGACACACAAATTAGTAAGAAAGCATAAGACAAAACAAAAGAAATACAAAAAATATCATGCAAAGAAGTAGAATAGTAAAATATACTTCATTCTGATTTGATGGGGTTGCTATTATGTAAGACCACTGTCACTTTTATGTCACTCAGTGCTTACAAAAAGTAAGAAACTACAAATTATAAAATAGGAACATACGAATCGGAGTATCATCGTAGAATGTGTGGCTATTAACTTATACTTCTGCTTCTTTATATCTGTCCTGTTGGCAATGTTTAAACAACGTAGAGGTCATTTAAACAATGTGATTGTATCGAATCCTTTGGTGTTGTTTTTCAACACACATAATAATCATTGAAGTAGAAAAAGAAGCATTTCTACTGATTTGATGCTTTTGTTTAAACACTGTATAATATACTTTCAAACATTGTAATTGTTTATTTGATTGCTCGTTAGTGCATGAACGATGTCAGAGAAGAGGTCAGTGAATGTTATATAAACTCATTTTCCAGTACTATTTTGCTATGGCGCGAAATGCTAACGTTAGGGCTACTGTGATTATTATTGACACAGAAATAGATGGTCTTAGGAGACACTCTGGGGGAAAAAATGTGTTAAGTGCATTGGAATTTTCAATTCAAAGTTATATAGCAACTTTGCCTTAACCTAAAGGTTATCTAGGTCAACGTTGGTGGAAATCGGTGCAGAGGTTTATAAGGAAGACTGACCTTATGCAATTATTATTATTAATATATATATATATATATGTTAAAATTTCTAGGTTAGAGCTATTAATCAAGCACTATTTCATGCTTATAAACTTTACGCCTCTTATATTACGGTGTACCAAAAGTAAACATTTTTAAGCCTTAGAATACGTCACAAATACAATACAATCTTTATCTGACTAAAACTCAATATATAACCGTATGTGTAACTTCAGGTACGCAATGATACACTGCATTTCTTTTCTTCAATTTCTCACTGTAAGCACATTTTTATTGTCGGTATCTCAGGACTTAAAGAAAACCAGAATGGGACTCCAGTCATTACATAAAATATTCTTAATATAAAAATACTTTTAAAAATTAATTACATTTATTTTTATTAATGTTAAAGTATAGGAAAATGATGTCTGAGTTTTATACTGTGATTTTGTAATGATAATGTTGCTAATATTATAATGCTTTTATAATGCTGATGCTCTTCTTCCTCAAGTACTGCATTTATAGTTTCACGAAGTTTAAAAAAAAAAATCATTTAATGAGTCCTAGTTTTAAATATACGCTTAAACTGAAATTACAAGAATTTATTTCCATAACTTCATACTTATATTGCTTTTAACATCTAAATTTACATAGTACTTGTCGGTATTACGAATAACATGTATTGGCAAGGTTCATGGAAAATAGGATTATGCACATAAATCTGGGTATCATTACATATTGTAAACAGATTTGATTTATTATACACACAAGGATACAAAGTGAGACAAGTGACAATGTAGCCAATGCTTTAGAAATAAATACTGAATAAAATTATTCAATGTTTGCTATAGTGTTCGAAGTCACCACCATAGTTGGTGCTACCAGAATAGCTAAATCCTTTCCCAAACCCTGATTCACCAGAATAGCCAAATCCTGCTCCGCTAGAATAGCCAAATTATGCTCCGCCAGAATAACCAAATCCTTCACCTCCTGAGTAACCTCTAGCACCTCCAGAAAATCCTCCGGCGTTTCCAGAAGATATCAGAACAGGAACTGGGACCACAACAGGCTGAGCCACTGGTACTGGTACGGGCTGTGAAACTTGCACGGGTACAGCCTGTGGTACAGGAACTAGGTGTGGCTGAGGTACAGGGACAAGGATACGTTCTGCTACAGGAACTGGTACTGGACGAGGTACACTGATAGGGACAGGCCTGATAACAGTTACTCGGACAGGCTGGGGTACGGGAACTTCGACGGGACGTGGTACGTTAACGGTGTAACAAGCAGTGAGAGGTATAGGGATTGATCTTTTTGACGGTGACGCGGAGGAACTGGCACAGGGATTCGTTGAGTGATAGTGTCCTGAGTTTACGAGTTTACTCCTAGACCTCCAGCAGCAGCGCCTCCGTAACCTCCAGAGCCGAAACCCTAACTGCCTCCGAAGCTGTATCCTCCTGAAGATAATACGATACTTCCATCTTGGCCGTATCCTCCAGAACTGATGCTGTATCCGCCATGACCGTTGGAGATTGAAATGTAACTGTATCCACCGTAATCAACACTTGTTAATATACCTCTCTTGCTCTTCTGATGCTTTCCTGATGCAGCAGTAACTGCTAGTAGTACCACCTGGAGAAGAAATAAATAAAAAAATTTAAAATCTGTGTCAGGATAAGTTTAAATTGTAGAACTCCATTGGTTTATAAAACACTAACTGTGCAGCACAAATTACGAAAAATCGGCGATGTCAAAATCAGGAGAGGTAGAATATACCTATATCGTAAAACGAGAAAATTAGTCCATCGTCTCAAATAACGTGGTCGAGATAGCATCTCTTAGTGTTTGAGAATAACTGGTGCTCTATTTGAGTATACAAGCTCAACACAAATGACACTGGAATGAATTTCTAATTCAAAGGTAATTAATAGAGAAACGCGATTATTTGGAAAATGTATATTAATGTTCTAAATCCTAAAAATTTAAAAAACTTAGCATTGAACAAAACTTAGCCACAGTATGGCCTAAATACAGCTATTGTATTTTATTTCACGAAAACAAACACTGCAAAGTTGTAGATATCTTAGATGCAAATTTATACACACACACGCGCATATATAGTAAGGTCTTGCTTTCCTATTTCATTTTGTTCTTGATTTATTGTTGCCATTGAAAACTATAGAAAATATTAAAGATGAAAACCAAATGATTAAGAACCAACTTGCATCCTCTTTATTTGGACTGATGAAATACCAAAAACTTGGAACATAACAAGTAGCAGGAAAATGTTTGTAAACGCCCAATGCTATAAAGAGGCTATGTAACACAAACTGCATATTTTCAGTTGATCACTGCTTCTGGGAGTGTCGTTTTTCTTACAATACCACCCAAACATAATTATGTGCACTTTTTGAGAATAAACAGGCTAGATAATTCAGAGGGAGAGAGATAATAGATGTATCCGCTTTCTCATTTGTAATGAAAGCTGTTTTAGATTCATAGAATCTCAAAGTGTGTATTTTGAGACTTTTAGAGATTGTTTATTTAGACATTATTAATTGAAGTGTTCGAAGATATTCCTTGTTGTTTTTCCTGAATTTTCCAATACAGATGTTCTCTCAAATGGAGAATCGTTATTCAGTTTTTTATCTCTTGTCCTTGCAAAAAGAATGAAATTGCCATTAAATAAGAGCAGTTGTAAAATATTGGATTACCACTTGAAGCCGTATTACAATTCCTTTCATGCACTATGGTAACTATACAGGATTTCTTTTTAACCTCTCTTTGAAATTATTTACATTTGGAGGCAAAGTCTCCAGTAATTCTGCAGTCAAATTCTTCCAGTCATTAATTGTTCTATTGGTAAAGGAAAATTTACCTATGTCAGTTTTCTGTTCCCTATTTCTTATTTTTTTAGAGTGATCATTCCTTCCCCTATATGATGGTGTCAACAACCGCTTTGTTATATCTCTCCATGCAGGTTCCCCCTTATATGCTCTAAAAATTGCACATAGCCTTGCCCGTTTTCTACGTTTCTCCAATGATTCCCAGGAGGTAGCAGTGCCTGTAGGGTTTTCAAATCGCATTCCTCTATCAAAAATTTAGCTGATCGTTTTTGGACTCTCTCGAGTGCTTGTTTTTGACCAACCCGATATGGATCCCAGCATGCCGCGCTATATTCTAATATTGGTCGGACTAAGGATGTGTAAGCTAAATTTCGCGATTTCCCATTGCTGCGTTTTAATATTCTCATTACAAAGTGTAATGCTTTGCAGGCTTTTCCAGTGACCGAGTTTACATGTTCCCCCATTCCAATCTTTCATT
Organism: Mantis religiosa; assembly: GCA_030765055.1. Classification (NCBI taxonomy): domain Eukaryota; kingdom Metazoa; phylum Arthropoda; class Insecta; order Mantodea; family Mantidae; genus Mantis; species Mantis religiosa. The sequence goes on along the minus strand of CM060955.1, from coordinate 110,251,417 downwards.
TATTATTACTCCTAGATATCTAGTGCTACTTACCCTGGGTATTCTCTTGTTATCTAATTTATACATCACATTTTCTTCTGTTCTTGTCCTTGAAAATATAATTGTTTTACATTTACTTGGATTTATCTCCATTTGATTGGATTGCGCCCAGAGTTGAATTTTGTTTAAATCTTCTTGTAAATTGTTAACGTCACCTTCGGTCTTGATATTTCTATAGATTATACAATCATCCGCAAAAAGCCGAATTTGTGATGTTATCCCTTTCCATAAGTCATTTACATATGCTAAGAAAAGCAACGGCCCGATCACGCTACCCTGGGGGACACCTGAGGTTACTTCGGTAGGGAACGATAATCTATCTCCGACGCGCACTCTTTGGGTTCGTCCGCTCAAGAATTCCTGAATCCAAATAATCGCTCTGTTGTCTATTTGCATATTGCAAAGTTTTTCTATAAGTGATCCATGAGGTACAAGGTCAAACGCTTTAGTAAAGTCAATAACTATTGCATGCACTTTACCGCCTGCATCGAGTGCATCAGCTACATCCTGACAAATAGCTACTAGTTGGCTCTCACAAGTGTCCATTCCGAAACCCATGTTGTCCTTCAAAGAGCCAGTGTGAATTATCCCATTCTCGTCTTAAGTATTGCTCTATAAGATGCTCGACTTGTTTACTTACTACTGATGTCAAGCTAACTGGCCTATAATTTGTCGCTTTGGTTCGATCCCCTGTTTTATAAATAGGAACGACTATACCCTGCTTCCAATCCTGCGGTATACTTCCGTTATTTACCGTTATTTCGAATAGCCTCATTATATATGGCACGATTGCCTCCCCTCCAATTTTAAGAAAGTCACCCGAAATGCCGTCCGGACCGACTGATTTATATTTCCCTAATTTAAATAATCTTTTTCGAATGTCGCTTGGTTTCACGATCATAGGGGGCCCCTCCGTTCTTTTAATACTGGCATTGCTCTTTACCTGAAACACTGAAGCGAATTGCCGATTAAATACTTCCGCTTTTAACAAAGAGTCGGTGACTTGTACATTTCCATTTTTTATACCCGGAATCTCCTCCTTGTTACCCCTGCGCCTTCTCACGAATTTAAAAAACTGCTGCCAGTTATTTCTGTTAGACGAGAGAATATTTTTTAAAAAATTCTCTTCATCGGTAATCTTCTCTAATAAAAGTTTATTTGATAAAACATGGAATTTATTTGCGTGATAAGTACTAATTTTACGTAACCCATATGCTCTCCTAACTTGTTTCTTTAGCCGTTTTACTGTTTTGTTGTAATATTCTAGGTCAGGGTTTTTTTTGTGAGTGTTTTACGGGGTATAAATTTATCTATCGCTTCCACAACGATTTTTTTAAAATTTTGCCATATTTTTTCAACCGAACTTCCAGTTTGGGACCACAAGGAATATCTATCTTTTAGGAATTGTTGCAGCCTTGGAATGTCTCCTTTATAATATTGGTAAATGTGTTTCTTTTCTCCTGTATGGCATTGGGCTCGGATTCCTTCTACTTTAACCACTGCGCAGTTATGGTCACTTATATAAGGAGAAACTTCACACTCTAGCACTGCTTCCTCCGGCTTCACCAGGAAAACGTCTAGAACCACCCCCTCCCTAGTTGCGGTTTTTACAGTTTGAACAGAGCCACCTTCCCAAATTAGGTCATTTACAATAGCCTGCGATTCCCCTCCCCTCACTTCACCCTCCCAGTTAACTTTTGGAAGATTTAGGTCACCCCCTATGATTACCTGCTCGCTGGCCTCACTTTCAAGAACCCGTTTTGCAAGTCATCTTAATGAGCCCAAGTCGTCACTTGGTGGCCTATATATACCAACTATCCGCCATTTATTTTTCATATAATTTCCTGAAATTTCTACTTCTAAGATTTCGTATACCTCATCCCGCCATACTTCTGCCGCATTGTGTATGTTTTTGACACAAATAAATATCCCACCCCCTCTACCGTTTCTATCTCTTCTTATTACCGTGAGGTTGTTTCTAAATATTTCTGCGTTTGTGATATCCGGCTGTAGCCAAGATTCGGTACCTATTACTACGTCTGGATCATAAATGTCTATTAAGTTTGAGAATTCTAATTTTTTGTTTACGATGCTTCGGCAATTTACCTGCAAAATCACTAGAGACTTACCTTTGCTATTTGATGTTTTGCCGATACTCTCGCCGTCCCACAGTCAGTTTCCTTCGTCCTCGCTACATCCGCCATCTCGTCCATCGCTGACCTCGCTCCTTCTGCCACCGTTCTTGTCCCGTTCTCCGCCATTCTCGACCTGGTCACCGATATTCTCGTAACGTCCGTCGCCGAAAGATGCAGCCACTCTAGTAAAGAGTGACGTCAATGTCGCCGCTCCTCTCCTATTTAGATGCACTCCGTCGCGTCCTAAATCATTTGCTCCTAGCCATGAGTTTGGGTCAACAAATAGAAGTCCCAGTCGTTCTGCCACCCATTGGAAAGAGTCATTTAATCGGCCCACCTTGCGCCAATTTACGTCTCTGCGTCGTATCACACCACTTAAAATTATTTTAGCTGCGGGAAATTTACTTTTCACTGTTGTAGCCAAATCGTACATGTCTCCCATTATGTGGTCTATGTTTCGCCTTAGGTCATTTGATCCCACGTGCACAATTACTGTTTCCGGATTTGTTTGTTCCTGCTGCTCCACAGCCTTCTTCATCTGCTCCGTTCGTATTCCAGGGAAGCATTCCACATTTAATTCTGCACTGTGTTTCCCGACATGCTTTATTATTGAGTCTCCTAAGACTAAACAAGGTTTCTTTTGTGTATGCTCGTCTTGGGTTTTTAACCTTTTAATTTCTTCTTCCAAGCGTTGTATCGTATCTTCAGCTCGTTTCAGCTTTGCGCGCAAATGTTGTACCTCATCCAGCATCTTTTTAGTTCCTTCCCTCTCTTTTACCTCCGTCGTGTTCTTTTTTTCGCACTGAATACACCTCCAACTGTCTTCAATTTGCTGCGTCTTCTTTATTTTCTGGCAGCTAAAGTGATACCAGTTCAAACAGATACTGCAGAGAAGCCCCGTCCGTAAGTTATTTTTGCATGTCTGGCATTTCACCGCCTCTTGCACTGGTCCCGGGTTTAGTTCTATGCCACCTATCACTAGTAACACAGATAACACTAACACATAGAACTGAATAAGCCTTGGTGATTCTTCGTAGCTCTCCTGATGTAACTTTCGCCCAGTTCTACCTGTCCACGTACCGATCCTCGCCCGGTATGTCTGAAGGTCACACCCCATCACTAGCAGGTAGAAAAACACGTCCGATCCTGACGACTTCCCGACTCAGACTGACGAGAAAGAAAGGGAAAAATATTTTTATATATAAAAATTAATTGTTCTTTCACACTAGTCGTGTTTAGGAAACACTATGAAAGGGTAGAACCAGACTGAAATGTTCAATGCATTGCTGGGATTTGAACCACGTATCTCCTGGTCTCCGTCCAGCCGCTCTAAACCATTGAGCTACTATGGCCAACGTCCCAACATGACATTAAATGCTCCAATTGACTCTTGTTTTTCTCAGTAAACCACTAGGAGTTCTCATAAACACATGAGACAACTACCTTAATGGTGACTTACTATGCTGTAAGTACTTTAAGGCCCGGGCTTTATAGTTCGGACCACTATTAGGTACAATTAATGTAAAGTAATTGTTCTTTCACACTAACCGTGTGTAAGATGCACTATGAAAGGGTAGAACAAGACTGAAAAATTCATATCGGCACGTTGGCCGTGGTAGCTCAATGGTTTAGAGCGACTGGACGGAGACCAGAATATCCGTGGTTCAAATCCCGGCTATAGCATTGAATTTTTCAGTCTGTTTCTACCCTTTCATCTTGTTGGTTATAGAGTGGATATTTCAACCAGTATTGAATATTAGTTCATTTTTACCTTAGATTTATTTTTCTAGTATCTTCTTATAAGAATTTAATGCATTGTATACAATAGTTTTATATCGAGATTTCACCAGACATCTGTTGAGATCCGCTGAATCCAAAAGAAGCAGAATGAGAACGATCCTCGCGCGTGCATATCAAATAACCTGTGAAGCCTTCTCCATTCCGAAAGGAAGAACTGTTATAGATGTGTGTAAGCTGTAAATCGTGAGAAATAGACTAATAATAGAATAATAGACATAAAAATGAAGATTTAATTAAATCATGGCCAATTATATCACTTTTTAATTAGTCGTTCTTCTATATTCAGTCGTATGTAGGACAGGTTTGAAAAGGAATAAAAATGCATGCCAATATCTGGCTTTGAAGCAGTATCTTCTGTATCTTTCCGGTTCATCTAACCCCTGAGATACTATAGAAAGTTGCCAGGGCGACATTAAGACCCGGTATGACTTAAACCGTACCGAAAGTATAACTGCAGCGCCGTTAAATAACCACCTGATTAAGTGAAATCGCAGAACAATGTAGTTGATATAACTCATGGCTGAAAAAAATAAGACAATCGCTTATCTTTATGTTTCTTCTGATATTGCAACTACATGTTACTGGTAGACTGTCAACTTAGAGACGGTTAAAGTGACCAATTGCAATAAAAATAAGCGTAACAATGTTAAATTAACGTGAAAGACTCCATTTACACAGAAAAATATTCGTAATAACGAAGCTTATACCAGTTTAGGTACATTAACAATGTGCTTGGTATTGTGTTTCCATAATCAATTCTAATCTACACTTAATTGACATTACCTATTGTGATTTGTTTGAATATATATTTTATAAATTGTTAACCAAAACTCGTTTCTCTATCTCCTTCCACTTTAATCATGAGGCGTATGTTTACGTGGTTAATTACATTACATCTCGTCGGTTGTTTGTTTTGACTTCCAGCTCTCTCCTCGACAAACTGCTGGATAGTTAATCTCTGTTTCATATAACATTGCCCCGCTGACATGTATCACTCCGCGTACAACTGCCTTCCCCCTCAGCCTAAGTGGCTAATGCTTTCACGCCATAGGTCATAGGCAGTGCCTTCCCGTCACATTTAAACCTGCAGTAAAAGTCATAAGTGCCGGGAAGATAGATAAAATCATACAAATAAGAACTAGAAGGCATGCAAAACTACAAGTTTATAATGAAACTGAGCAAGTTGAAACTAAATGAACGAGCAATGAAACTGAAACTAGTTTATATCCATTGGGATTTTTTAAAACCAGCACACATACCTTGCAAAAATGCTTGTCTTTCAGTCTTAAAAGTCCTGTCACGCCATACTTGTCGTGTGTCCTTCATTCACCCAAGACTCGTCAAGGTACAGTCTCATTTTCCTGAAATAACGTCTTCGCCACACAGCAATATCGCCCCTGGAGTGGTAAGTTTTCCTGTTGTCTCAATTTCATGTCGCGATGTTCCTACGCATCTAACACATCTGTAAGTTCAGAGCACAGCTGTTCGACTTCTCTTACTGACAAAGACGGATTCTTCTCTGTGAGTGCATTAAACACATGCACCACAATTCTTTTTTCTCCGCTTTGTAAGGGTTTTCCCTTGCGATGCTTCAGTGAAAACCTGGCGGTAGACCCTGCCATTATACATATAGTAAGTACACGCGCAATAAACGACCAATAAAATTATTTAGCTCTCGCACTTGGCAACACATACCTTCGAATGGCGATATATGACTAATCCAGTTCAAAAGAAGGTCAGTGATAAAAGTAATATAAACAAATATGTCATCACTACCCCTAAATCACGTGTCGTGCCATGTGCTTGAGAGCAAAGGAACCTCCTCCTTACTTCGTTTAAGAATTAACATACATTTCAGATAAATCAACTCTGTTGCGTAGTATATGTAATTCAAACACTTACGAAAATATAAATTTGACAATTATCTTCAAACATATAAGGATATATTACCATGTTAAATAACGAACTAATTTTTACCGCACAACAGTCTGTACCACAACAGCAGCCAATGAGAGGTGATTTAAGTCACGTGACCGTTAAGATATACGGAGCAAGCTTATGTGCAACAAGGTTTAGGTATACTGCTTGCAGCGGGAGAACAAAGTACGTGTAGCCTGCGTACGTGTAGCGTAGATGGTAGCATGTCTGTCTCACGTTCAAGAGGTCCCGAGTTCGAATCTCGTTCAGGGTGATAAGGTTTTCCCCGGGGTTTTCGCTTATCCTGATAGACGATTTCCTGGGGTTTTCCCTAATTCTGATAGACGAATGTCAGGTAACTCTGAGCTTCATGGACCCTGGACACATTTGAGCATCATTTCATCCATTTCATTCACCGTCCGATATGACTTAATGTTGGAGGACGTAAAATTACAAAAAACTACGTGTAAACAAAAGCACTTGACAGTTGATCGTAGCGCGCCTTCTTCAAATTTTCCATGACGCCTCCGCTGTGTAAATAGCCCCTTGATAAAGTACTGCTACTGAGGTGTGGAGCCTTGAGTTCGTTTTGTTAAAGCGCACGCAAGTGCGTACTAAGCATACTTCAACCATAAAAAACATATACTAATAGGTACTTAGGTTAGTTAAGCTTATAATTAAAGTAAATCCTGCTGCGCGCGCATATTGAAGCTGAGATGCGTAGGCAGTTGTGAATCATGGCGAAACTCGCGAGTACTGTTAAACGTGTACGCGGGAATCCTTTACGAAGTGGTGGAAAGATAATAATAACGAATGTATTTAACAAGTTCAGTGAAAATTTTGCTATCGATGAAGTGGTGAAGTTAACATTTGAGTTTACCGGTGTGTCGGTTTCTAGCATTTATAGTGCACGCAGGCAGTGAAGTTTCAACTCCCGTCAAGAAGAGACCACGTGCCAGATCAGTGATGGATGTTATCTGTGATGGGTTTGTGAGGTCAGTAATCCGCCGAAAAGTCCATCAAATATCCAAATTACAACCCAATAGCGTTATTGTGATGGACAATGTCCCCTACCGCAGTGTGAGTTTAGAATGCATGCCAAACAAAAGTGACATCATAACATGGCTACAGAGTAAAAATATAATTTTCCATGAGCGTCATGTTAAGGTGAAATTGCTGGCAATGGTCAAGTCTCATGCTAAAGAGTACGAAAAATACGTAAGTAGCACTTAATTTTCATGGATATTAACAGTGTGCTACGTGATACTTAGTAAAATTTGCCTTTAATGTCGAAGATTTATATAAATATTATACTTAACAAAGCGAATAAGCGGTTGACTTGAATAAATACGTGTTTTTGTGTTGAAAATGCATTTTCATATTATTAATACATATTAATATTATACTTAACGAAGCTGTAACAATACTGTCATTCTGAAAGCATGTGGACGCGGACTGATACAGTACTTTATTCTTTCGTTGGACATAGTATTGTCGCGAACACATTAAATACGAAAGCGCGGCACGGGAGCAATAAGGTGCGGGACGAAGGTAAACAGCTTACCTAAGCAGATAAACATAGCACGGAGATAAAGGTTTGCGGAAATAAATAAAGAGATAATTGGAATATTCTAGTGACATCTTGATTGTTTTACAGAACACTGGATTTCTTGTTTGTTCGAGAACTGTCTCGTGGAGTATATAAGGAAGCCACGACTTGCCAAGGGACAGTTGTAAAGTTGTTAAAGTATCATTAGTTTGATTCTTCTTAAGTCATGCAAAATTTGTAAATTTTAAGATTTGAGTATCGGTTTCCCTCCAGCATCACGTTTGTAGCTACATGTCACATGAAATTTGAAATAGAGCTATTTCTATAAAGTTTATGTCAATGAACTTAAGGTTATGAAACAAATAAGCTTTTATACAAATACTTAATAAAAGATATGCAAAAATAAACTACAAAAAGCTTAGAAATGCACGCATGGGTAACACAGAATTATTGCGTTTGTTTTTTTAAATTACCATTTTTATGTTATATATCCATCTTAAGCACAATTCATATTCAACTACGCCATAAATTACAAATGCAACTTACCAGAAAGATGTTCATCGCTATTTTTCTGCTTCCACCAGTGGAGCGAGTGTACATGAAGTTAAGAATGTCTGGCTTATACACTTACAATGAGCCATGCTCCAGAAAAGGCGATATTCAACACTTTCTCTGCGGAAAATGCTTCTCAGTAACAATAATGTGTTAGAGAAGGAATTAATATGATGTGCATCTCTTCCGGATGCAGAAGTACATTACCTGCCAGTTTAAATATTTTATCTTCAGAAAAAAAATTAAGTCAACATTGCGAAGTGGCAAAAAGTACTTCCGCAGAAAGATCTCGCAAATCAGGATACCAGTTGAAAAAACAGCATCACCGCTGTTTTCACAGAAAATGAAACATCAAATTGTGTTTGAATAAATAAGTATTTTTTGTCTTAGCATTCTAGAATGTAAAGGGGCAAAATGCACATGATAATAAAACTGCCCCACCCCTGATATCAGATTCACAAGAATTTTGTCACCCATTCTTTCAAACCATTAATTGAGAATAAGCTTTGTAGAAATTGTTTTTATGTCATTTTCTTATAAATGCAATGCAAATAGAGACTTACAAAAGCATTGAAATAGATAAATATTTCAGGAGTTGATCGCAATAGCTCTGAAATTACATTGCTTTTGGATAACCAGAGAGAACAAAGGGGATAGCGATTTCGTGTATGACAAAAGTATTAGTAGCTTAAAATTGTAAACCAGTAAAAGATATGTCTCGGAAATGGTTAATCCTTCACGAAAAATAAGATAAAAAGATAATTAACATAAACAATATCTATCTTTTCCGTGTGTAAGATTTTGCCTCTCTTTTTCAATTTACCAGTTTGCAAAAGACATTCAGAATTATGAGATTTCTAATTTATTCCCAGAGAATTCACGTATTTATAATTTGTAGTGCAGCTATTCTTTTATGAGGAAATGACATCACTTTGTCATTCTACCCCGCCTTCTTCGCTTTGTACGTAAAACATTTCCCCACAACTCAATAGGATAATCAAGCTTAGACAGTTTTATATTTAAGTCTGATGAATGCGTCAAGCTCGTCATAGATCTCAGACGAGTGCTTCATTTTCAGCCTTGGATATACCATTTTCAGGATTGCAAAAAATACATACAATTCAGAATACCTATGATTAATATGCATGCTTAGCTTCCGAATCATATTACCTCACTGCCCATTCATAAATTCAAAACCTTTTGGGATAAGTGGCTATAAATTGAAGCGTTTTATTCATAAGAAGAAATTCTATAAATACACAATTTTCACAAAGCTGAGTTGATAACTGAATCAGTTTTGTCAAGTACCCATTAGCCGCTGTTTAAAGCTGATTTAATAATAGTGTTTAAGTACTGTATATGTGTTAGAAATGATGAGGTTTAGAGATGACGTACTTGTTTAGGCTGTTGAGGTGGATTGAAGGTAGCTTTGTGCTTATCAACAGCTGTCACGGTACTATGTGTACCTCTGATGGAAATGTGACTAACTTTGTTGGGTTTCCGAAGTATAATTTTGTAGCTATACTAGGAGCTTAGCTTTCCCCGCTGATGGAGGAGCAGCCCGCAAGCCATGCAGGGAACCCGATATTCCCTAGAGAGGCAACTTGTGAGCATTTTCCAATAGTGTGGTAAACTGTAGACTTTTGCAACGCGGTGCTACATTTCATCTTCCAACAATGGAAGAGATGAGATTTACTGAAGAAATCACCGGAGAAGCAGCAGGCTGTAAATTACATGTTTATAAGTCTCCTATTCCACAGCCATGCCCATTGAGATGCCTGAGATATTCCCTCGATTTTATTGTCAGTTCCATTGCTAAAAGTTTGAAGGCACGGTTACGTTAACGAAGCTGACACCTTTTTTTCATTTAACGTCCTCCAGCGTAAGTCATATCGGACGGTGAACGAAAAGAATGAAATGCTGCTCGAGGCTTAGAATTACCTGACATTCCTCTTTAAAGTTACAGGAAAACCCCGATAATATTCCCTCGATTTTATTGTCAGTTCCATTGCTAAAAGTTTGAAGGCACGGTTACGTTAACGAAGCTGACACCTTTTTTTCATTTAACGTCCTCCAGCGTAAGTCATATCGGACGGTGAATGAAAAGAATGAAATGCTGCTCGAGGCTTAGAATTACCTGACATTCCTCTTTAAAGTTACAGGAAAACCCCGATAAAATCCTTATGCAGATAACTCACCTGACCGAAATTTGAATTTAGGACCTCTTGAATGTGAGTCAGACACGATGCCACATGCTACAGAGGGCACGAAGCTAGTTGTTACATGGTGTTGTATAAATATATGTTGGACGTATAACTTGGCTTGTGTTTGTGACTGACTATTATCAGTGGCATGATATCTTCAGGGTACCAAATGAGATGGCTCCACGCTAGTGAGTTAGGCTTTCATCCCGGTTAAATTACCGTTGGAAATATTTTCTTCTTCTCCTCAGGTCAATAGCTGAATATGAGAATTAGTTCTGTAATTCCACAAATTTTCTTGTACCCCATTTGCTGTAATTTCATTTTGCTGTCATGTTTCAGGGTCAGAGGATCAGGTGACTGAACAATGTGGTGATGAAATTAGCTTTAACAACTTCTTCTGTTGGAAGTGAGTGTGTTACTAACCACCAGCCTGGAGACATTAAGGACTCCTTCTGATTCCTAGCCAGAAGTCCCGGATCTGGTCGTTCTATTTGATCTTTGCTTCACCCCTTTCTCCTAGAATTCTGGAAGGCAAAATAGACCTCATATGTGCTTCCGTGCTGAAATCCTATATCGCATCTAATCTACTCTACTATTCTCGGGCTTTACAGCCCTGGAACATATATGGAAAAATTCTTATGTGTTTACGTTACGTGATCTTCTCTACCTATTTTGTTTTAATTTACGTCCTCCAACGTTAAGTCATATCGGACGAGGAATGGAATGGGTGAAATGATGCTCAGATGAGCCCAGGGTCCATAGAGCTTAGAGTTACCTGACATTTTCTTTCAGGATAAGGGAAAACCCCGGAGAAAACCTTATCCAGGTAACTCAACCTGACCGAGATTCGAACTCGGGACCTCTTGAACGTGAGGCAGACGGGCTATCACCACTCTAACGAGGCGGGATCTTCTCTTCCTATTATCCAGTATCAGGAAAATCAAAATATTTATAACTTCAATATCACTGATGTCCAGTACTCTTTAATGTTATTCTAAGGTTAGAATTTTCATCTCCTCATGCTTTCATTAAAATTTTCTTTATAGTAATACCTATTGTAATTGGGGGAGTTGACAATTAAAACGTTAACTACATCATGCTATTAGTAAAAATAGTTTTATCATATATTTCCTTGCAGTTCAGAACGCATTTGGCTTAAGCGATAGAAAAATATTGTAAAAGAAAAGGGGGAAAGCTAAAAGGCAGAGCTACAAAAATAAGTAAAATACATATCTCACGCTTAAATAAGCTTCTATTAAGCGTCCGAGAAAAAGTAAATAATCTTTTGTGTATATATGAGAAGGAGGGAGGGAAGGAGGAATTGAGGGAGAGAGTGAAGAAGCAAGATTAAAAAATATGGAATCATAAATGTTTCAGTTATAATTAACTTTGCCGCCATTTAATAATAAAGGAAGAGCAAACAGTATTTTACAAGAAATCTTCTCTCTCTCTCTCTGTCTCTCTTTCTCTCTCTCTCTCTCAAAAACTAACACTGACGATTTCGGTTCAAATATCACTTGTTTGATAAATGTTGAATTTTCTGGAGAAAATGGACATTTTATCCTCTTTTCATTCTGTATAAATAAAAAACGGACTGAGAAAATGCCACAATTCACTTATCTCGTGCATAGCAATAAACTCGTTTGTAACTCTTATACTTTTCTTGTATATCTGAACCTTTTTCAGACTGAAATACGTTGTGAGCACTTTTAAAGATGCCCCTCATTTATTATCTCAAAGTCTTGTGCATATAAAGAAGACAGCTGTTTCCCTGTATTGTATGTAACAAAGAAAATGTTCAACATTTTGTCACTTTTCTCGTTAATAATGGAATGTCGAATTTTCATAGCGATATCCTGTATGGTGGAAAGAGACCTTGCCTTAGGACTATTTTCACAACATACAATATATTGCTGACGCTAAAAATCCTCAAACGTTATGAGAAATGTTAAACGTGAAGTCCAAGATATAAATTATTTAACATTTAAAGGATCTGTTTGATGTGTAGCATTTCACTATTTTTAGTACATTGCGTGCGCATGCGTGTTACTCGCCATCGTGTCAAAAAAAAAAAATTACGATGTATACCCTTGCATATTTAAATAACAAACATTTCATAATCAACGTCGTTTTTTTTCTTTCATGTAACTGTTTCACAACACACAGCGAATGTGTGTGTGTGTGTGTGTGTGTGTGTGTGTGTGTGTGTGTGTGTGTGTGTGGTGTTTAACGCCCGCTTTTTCTACATAAAGCACCGCAGGCGATGACACTGATGATACATGAGATGAAGATGGAGCAACGGTGGAATGAAATGGCGGGGGAAACCAGAGATCCCGGAGAAAAGCCGTCCCAGCACCGTGTTGTCCACCACAAATCTCACTTTGCGGTCGCCTGGGATCGAACCCGGGCCGCCTTGTGGTGTGGGTTCTTTTTCGGTTTGTTGTCCTATTGTGTGCTTGGTTAGGGATGGAGTGTGAAAGGTTTGACGGTGAGGTGGAAAGGTGGGTGTTTTGTCTAATCGTCGGTGAGCTGGGATCTCTTTCTCAGGGTTCAGTTATGAAAAGTCGTGTTGGCCGTCTCTCAATTCCTTTATTTTTCTTTAGCCTGGCGCTCGTAGTTCTCTTGTTAACACTTGCGTTGTCTTCCTAATTTTCCTTTCCCCTTTACGATGTTTTTACGTTGCTTCGCGAACTCCCTTGTTATTCCCTATATTTGCACTATCTTCAAGACCATAACTCTAAGTCGGACTGCGACATCTGATCCTACTTTTATCACAATACTCAGTACCGGAGTAACCTTCCAATAACACGTCTTCTCCCCGTCGTCCTCACTAGCAGAGTGACGCTCTTTTTCCTGTCGTATTTTCAGCTTCTATCCTAGCTTTTCTTTCCTATCACCGCCCATTTTCTATTCCTTTCCTATTTTACGCCTATCACGTGGTTTGCTCTACATTTTATTGGCAGGGTTTATTTCTTTAATTTTCTCTTATTGGTCACCTCCGTATGTCGTTCCTATGCATCAGTACTATTCTCCGCCCCTCTGGGTTGTATGACCTCTCAGCGTCATAACGGTATTCTATCATGCTTGGCTGAGTTTTCCTTATACCTCGCATATTTTACTGGCGTCTTGATGTCGGTTCTATTGTTCTGTGCTTCCTGCCCTGTCTATGTGCCCAAAGGCAACTCCTGTCCAATTTTTCCTTCATTTGTACTGTATTGCTATTTCGAATATTCTTTTTAACTTTGTTTCTTATATCATTTATTCCCTTTTTATTCCCATTATGCTTATTTAAGGTCTCTACTGTTGTATTAGTTTCTATTGATCTTTTCCCTCTTGGAACCTGAGGTTTCTGCTTCACTTGTTGAGAGCGAATGATTCTACAAAGCTCAACTCAAACCTTTATACCAAAAGTTAACTGTACATTAAGAAGTTGCAAAGTAATTAACAAGGAAATGGTAAAACAAATAACACTACCAAAGACAGTATCGTGCATGATTTTTAATTAATCTTGGAAGGTTCAAAATCAGACCTACATTTATTAAAATTATTCCATGAATAAACGAAGTCAATTATAATAACATGATTAATAAATATAATAATGAAACGTACTTTCTAAATAAATACAAAATGACTTCATCACGTATTGCTGGATCAAAGTAATTAAAAAAACCTCAAAAGAGAAACTGAAAATTTAAGAAAACAAAATAAATATAGACCTGCTAGAGCCATATACACTTTTGTTGGAATCATGTGGTAACCACGACCTACAGCTAATACGTACACATTTCTCTACTTGTTAGATATCTTGGAAAACATATGCTCTTCTGTATCAATGCTGAGATATTGAAGTTGTGCAATGTATTTAATATAAATAGTACATCTATTTATGACATCATCGTTGAGCTGTTTTGTCTCCCCTTCCCCCTCCAGATAGCAGTTCACCCCGCACACCTTTTGCCGTCAGAGGACCATATTATTCCATTTATGGATCGATCAAATGAAGCGATTCTCATTACCATACTGTACCTTCCTACAGCTGTTTTGGTTCGCTCATGTGACATCTAACACATTCGCACACCTAACTTGACGGGAAATGCACATTGCTCCTCCCTTTAAATTTTCAACTGACCTGGTTGCTAACCAAGTACCCGTCACGACCAAAGCGAATGCGCAGTAACAAAAACTTTGTGACCCATATTCATGCGATTTCCAGGAAGTCCGTTTCAGAACACCTTTCTGTGAGTTTAGTGGCTGTTTAACAGTGTAATTGATAATTTCGAGCTGTAAATCGGTTCATTGTGCAGACATCTATGGATTATAAATGAGAACTGCGTCGAAAAATAAAGTAAGATAGGTATAGATTAAGTTCTAAACAGAAAATGTGTCTGTTTTTCGGTTTGCGCTAAATTTCCATGGGTTTACGACCACTCCTCTTTCTTCTCCTTGCAATTTTCTATACGGTAGTTATCATTTATCGCCTTCTTTTTTAATATGGACTACAGTTGTTACGCAAAACTTCACGCTCTCGTGGCAAATGATGACAATAGAATATCGATTCACAATCGGACGTCCGTTATAATGGCATCGGTCCCATCCTTCCATTCTTTCTTTCTATAATTGTGGACAGGTTTCAGCATCTTGTCAGCGCAGCATGGACAATGAGTAGATAAGAGATCTTATGAGTTTGGTAATTGTTCCAGATAATATTGTCACGGCGACGGCTGGTGATTGCAGTGTAAGGCAACTCATTCCACCACCCTCCTCGTTTGCTGAAGAGAGAAGTAAAAACAACAACACAACATTCAAGGACATCCACTAGCTGACGTCACAAAGGCGGATGCACAAGGCGCATTGTCTCAGTGCAGATTTGTTCTAGATGGTTAGAGCTCCGAAAATCGAGAGTGTTCCACTCCCAGAACCTTCTTGCCTGATCGATAGGATATAAAAGGTAGTGCGAAACCTTGACTCCCGTCCTTATCAGCTGGTGAACACCCTTGGACAATACGACCACAGGATTCCTCGCCGTAAACCAAGTTACCGGCTGCTCAAAGACGCTTTCAGCAACCTAGCCTGACAGGGCCACTTTCCCTACACTCCAGTGACCCCTAAGCCCAGAAATGAGCCTGGTAAAACCCATACCTTTACCTTGTTTCCTTTCCCTCCAGCCTATTAAGCGGACTGTGCCCTGATGCCTCACAGGCAGGCGGAGAGGCGCCAGCACTGCGCGTAGACACCCCTCGAGGGCAGTTGCGCCCGAAAATGGCTAGATATAACGCTGCCTAAGGCAACCGCCTGAGACATCTTCTTTACTGCCCAAATAAAGCCGCAGTAAGCGGCTGTGTGCTGGGCAGAAAACAGCCCACCCAGGTAAACCTGGACGACTTGACTCTTCTGATGCTGGTCTGCAACAAGTCTTTTAATCCAGAGCAGAGAAGCTGTGAGTTCAAAGGTCAGTTGTGAGTGCAGTACGGTCCAGAGTTCTGAGTCAGTCTGCAAGCACTACAGTAAGTTCCTGCACCATAATAATGAGTCTGCAGGTTGTACAGAGAGCAGTTGACCGGTGTGTCAGGGTCGACAAGCAGGGTGTCCAAAAGAGAAACGCTTTGTGTGCATTACACAAATTACAAGCAGCACAAATCGGTGTATGCAACAGAGGTATGAAGGAACGTTAAAGAGACGTGTTGACGCTGTGTATTTTCAAAAAGAGAAGCTGATTCTACACTAACATTGGGTTAAGGATTTTAGCGATAAATAAAGCGAGTTATGGTGAACATTTTGTCTGTGAGTAAAAGGACTTCACAGTATTTCAAACACTTCTTTCCCTGGTGTTTCATACCCAATATGCTGTATGACAGGCCAGCTCATATAGAATAGAAACAACACGTTCCATTGAAATTGGTCATATAATACCATATGCTGCTGGTTGAATACAATAATGATATTCATTACATCGTCATTAGCACATATATACGATATGTGATATTTTATTCACACCGTTGCATAGAAAGAAAAATAACGTCATTGTGTATCAAATACTGTCATTTTCAAAGCTCCCCATAGTGGACCTGCACCCTGCCACATTATAAGAGGCGTACATACCTATTCCTTTGATCGATAAGATGTAATGCCTTAGACTTTCAACGAGCCACTGCCTTATTTGCGGTAACCATTTTCCTTTCACTAATGCAGATATACTGAAAAATCTCACAGCACTGAGAGTAAAATAGAAAACTGAATTACAAAGTTTGCTTAAGATGCAGCTATCCTACAGGATGATCTGAGATTTTAAACCACGAAATAAGATTTGCTTATCCTCTGTCCTGAACTTAGCGGAGTTGTGAGAGGTCATGGGTTGAGTCCTTGTGGTCACGTTCTTAACTCTCTGGTTTTATGGGCATTTCTCCGGGAACTAGACGAATGCTCTGAGGTTACTTACATCTCCCAAATTTCCTGTCCATCTATTCCATTTCAATTTTTTCTGCTTGTATGTTTTGGAATTGTGTTGAAGTCATGGCGTTGCATGGCAGGGAAAAGCATTTCTTTCGTAACACTTCGTCCTCCGGAACTCAGCTCTACCGTGTCTACTAGGTCCGACCATCCATTATCTGCTCTCACCTCATTCGTTCCTCCCGGGATACGTGCCTTGAGCACGAGCTTAAAAGAGGTCCTACAGGTCGAGTAGCTTAGTATTCCTCCGCACCCGGTCATACCTCACTCATCTCTCATGATATTTGCGTTTCTTTGTTTGTTTTCATGTAGTTTTACTTGCTTGATTTGTTTATTCTATAAATTCAAGATGGAGCTTTCATCTATAAATTGCGTCTTATTCTCGTTGACTTTCATGAAAGGAGTACCAAGTATCATTGTTATCATTATATTATGGGAAGTATTACTTCCATTATTCTAATAGCATCGACGATGTATACACAAAAGTGCTTGGTGATATGGAGCACCAAGACAGAGTAAATGGGTAAAGGGTAGACAAGAAAGGAGGACAGTTCCTTCATTACGACCTCCATACAGATTTATTGCGGCTAACACGCTCCATGTCCCTAACTCAAAGAGGCTTAATGTCCATTCCAGATACTTACAGTTCTCTATACCAATTAGAAGGTTTCTTATGTATCTTCTTAACTATTTATATAAAAATAATACTGTTATCCACTTTACTTATCACTGTACAACATGTCTAATAAACTACATGTCTAATGTATTCCATTGAACCTTATTCTTTTTTTAAATTTAAGCATAGAAAGGATATTACACAAATAAAAATATTTGCCTCTTAGGCTTAACTTATCTTAACAAATTGGTGTTGATACTACTTTTCAAATAGAAGGAATTACCAAATTTTAAAAAATAAAGCTATAAAATGCACATTAGAAACTGAAATTAATGGATTTCTTCCTTTTCTAGATTTGAAAATAATAAGAAGTAATAACAAATTAGATTTTGGTATTTATAGGAAATCTACTCATATTGATAATTACATAAAAAGTAAAAGTTTTAACCCTTTTTCACATAAACTTGCTGTTTTTAATAATTTTATTTATAGATTAATAAATATACCTCTGAATAAAGAAGAATTTATTAAAGAATGTAAACATATTAATAGTGCTTAAATTAATGGTTTTAATAAAGATTTTATACAAAAGAAGATTAAAAAATTTAAATATCAAAATACTGTTAATGATATTTCTACCCTTAAGAAAGACGATTATAATTTAAAAAACATGTATTTACATCCTTGGGTTAGTAAACATTTTCAATTGTTTTTTAAAGAAGTTGGTATAACATTAGTTCCTTAAAATAAATATAGTATTAAAATTTATTACAATTTTCTAAAAAAGATAAAATTCCTAGTAATAAAAAATCTTGTATTCATAAATTTAATTGTTTAGATTGTGATCAGGTTTATAATGCAAAGACGAAACGTAATTTGGAAATCAGAACGAATGAACATTTTCGTAACATTAGGTATAAATAAACAGAGAAATCGGCCGTAGCAGATCATTTTTGTCATTTAACCATGAAATAAATCCTGAAGTGAAATTATTAAAACAATTAAACGGTCCGATGGATTTAATAGTGTGGAAAAAATATTTATTTTAAAAAATAAACATTTGGTAATGAATTTCGAAATACCTACAGTTGATTCTATTTTTAGGTTTGTTTCGTTTTCAGTTGTTGACAATATTAAAAAAAAAACATAAGAAAGGCATGGTAACCTGTATCCTTGACAACAGAGTTTATCTGTGGACTGAGGACGCAAACTATTTGTTTGTGAAATCGATTTCCATTTGAAAAGAAGTATCAACACCAATTTTTTAAGATAAGTGAAGCCTAAACGGCAAATAATTTTATTTGTGTAATATTTAATGCTTCACTGTAGCTATCATTTTCTTCGTAATAGAAAGGATGTTTTAGAAAACGCTCAGAAAATGCCGTTGGATAAAAATTGTATATTTTAATCACCTTTTCATATTTTCCCTGCTCTGATATTTATATTACATAAAATGCTGCAAGAATTCTTCGCAGGGATTTGGAGATTTAAACCCTATTTGTACGCTAGTATCACAAACCATTAATGATATCTACTTGAAAGAAAATCTTTGAAATGTTCTCGTACACACACACACACACACACACACACACACACACACACACACACACACACACACACACACACACACACACACACACACATCACCATCACCACCACACCACACCACGCCACACCACACTTTTCTAAAAAGAGCCGTTTTAGGATCCAGGAGGCCCAAAGATGTATTTCCTGTGAAATTTAAATGTGAAATTTTTCACTCAAATGCAGACAGAATGAAGAAAACCTAAACAATTATTTACAGAGAATGCAGAACTAAAGCTTTATACGATTTTTTCACTTATATGGTGCAGTGAAAATGGTCAATAGACTAGTGTATGAAATCTTGAGTAAAATGTTAATTGAAACACATACCATTGTGTCTTCAAGTTGGGCGATGACCAAATGTCTTTTTTGTAAAGTATTCCTAAAGAAAGTGCAACGTGTGGTTAACTCCAGATATCATGGCGTTCCAAATGCAGGACAAGATTGGGAAACAAATGTCGAAGAAAAAGTTAACATATGGGTCACATCCACCTCTGCTCCATTTGCAAATCAGATATTGTTTATGGTCCTCTTCCAGCTTAAATTGTATCAGTCGATAAATGAAGCAGATGAAATGATGCTCAAATGAGCCTAGGGTCTATAAGTTACGCGACATTCATCTTTCAGGATAAGGTAAAACCGTGTTAAAGCAAACATCCAGATAATTCAACGTGACCGAAATTCCAACTCGGAACCTGCTGAATGTGAGGCAGACACGCTACCCCCACATCACAAAGACTGCAACCCGCCTCTGCAATTCTCGCGTTTCTTACGATACACTTTAGTCTTCCTATACTGCCATCAGCAGTTCTTAGAATAGTTTTTCCTGATTTGTAGCATGCTAATACGTTGGGAAATACTAATTAATTTCAGGAGTTTTTATACCGCTGATTAATAAGTGTATCTCTGCGGGGGATTCAGAACTGATAACATTAAATTAGCCCGCATATTTAGTTAGTTTTAAAAATAAATTTTCATTCAGATGTTTTTATTCCGTTAACATTTTACATTTGCCTTTAAGGCTAAGTGCTGTTTTATAAGAGAGCGTTTGGCAGAAATGGGGTGAAGTGATAATTTGTTTGCAGCTGGAAGGTAACGAGAATTTACTTTTAATATGTATATTTTATAACAAATACAATTGTATAGCCACATATATAAATATAACAACAATAAGAATAAAAATAATTTAAAACAATAACAGTATTTTTATAGATTTTAATTATGAATTACATTAAACATTGCTCTAAGCTTTAAGGTTTGTAATCTGTTTCCTCTTACGATATCACTTACCAGTTATAATACCATGTAGCTAGAAATCTACTAAAAAGACTTGGGGCACAGCTTTAGGTTATGTTAATTGTGTTACACTGTTACACATAATAGAAAAACTCTGGCGCATTATTGAGTTTGTGAGTAGCCAGCAGTGCTTGGTGAGGAGGTTATAGTAAAATCCTGTGCGCATTTAACTACGAGGGCTGTTCAATAAAGAATGATCATATATATTTTTACAACGTACCTTTACTCATCCTCATAATTTTGAATGGTCCTTCTCAAAATAGTCTCCCCTGAATGCGATGCACTTGTCCCAGCGTTTCTGCCAATCTTCAGACATGCTGGAAACCATTTTTTGAGAGATCCTTCAAAATCTCCTCCGCAGCCTTCACCACTCCTTCTGATGATGGTTAATGCCTCCCAAGAAGGCGTTTCTTCAAGTTAGGGAGTATAAGAAAGTCTTAGTGGGTTAAATCCGGACTATATGGAGGGTGAGGGATGCACTTCATGTTGATTTTTGCAAGATATTCAGCAACAACATTGGCAATATGCAGCTGCGCATTATCGTGGTGCAGCATCCAGCCTGCTTCGTGTAAATGTGGTCCTTTGCGCCTGATATGGACTTTCATTGTTTTCAGGACATCTCTGTAGTACTGTCCAGTTACTAATGTGTGTGCAGGTACAACATGCTGATAAACCATTTCATTAATATCAAAGAATGAGATGGCCATAACTATCCCAGCAGAAGTAACCACTTTTGCTTCTTTGGGAGTTGGTGGTGAAGGAGATTTCCACACTGAGCTTTGCTGTTTGCTCTCAGGATCAAAATGATGTAGCCCAGTTTCATCAGCAGTGATTACGTTTGAAAGAAACTCCGGATCTTCCTCTAACATCAACTTTAACTGCATGTTACCTCCATTGCAGTGGTAGGCGATACTGAATATGTCTGAACTTACCTGGTTCTCACAAGCGGGAACCAGGAGTACCAACAATAAAACTACTACGGCATGTTTGTTTCACATTAGGCTAACAGAATGTAATAAGATTGAATTTTAATTCTAAAAATTATGACCGTAAAAAATATGATAATTCTTTATTAACAGCCCTCGTATTTTCCAGTCAAAGTGCAAAGAAACAGCAACCGTGTCCGTAATCCACTAAAAATGAAAGTACATTCATTTGTTTTAATCCCATCATCCGCATATATTCAATTATGAAAGGAAAATGTGAGCTTATACATGTAATTCACTACTATAGTTATCATACTTATTGTATCTTATTGTTTTAATGTATAAACGTAGAAATCAAATCTGGTTTCTTTTTTACAATTTTCTTACGCAATACAAGGTTTCCTATTGAAACATAATGCCACTTTACACTTTTGCTGTCATTTTTCTCTGACCTACTGTTCTTGGCAACAAGTATTGGCTCTATTATTTTATTAAATTATTAGCACTTAAAATAATTAAAGCATTAAATTTATAAGTATTACTGGATAAGATCCTTTTAGTATGTATATTTAATAATACCTGTTTTGATTATCAATAGCTATTAACGCAGCTGAATTTCAGATATTTGCCTGTTTTTGTATGGAATAAAAAAACAAGCAAGATGAAATGAGTAAGGTACTATCATGCACATCAAACGAAGCAAAAAGCGATTTCTTCTTTTTCATTTCAAAGCTTTCGAGTTTAAGTTTTGGTAATAAACTTAGTTATAAAGCTAATGTATTTAATCTCCATTAGATTAGTAAAAAGGTTATCAGTAACCAGTGCATCGATCAATACAATGCGAACAAGAGCCCAAAAGAAATTCCTTGAAGTAACCAAATGAAATGGACTTCGACAACCTCGTGAATGCTGTATTTTCTGCCTCCGTTCACACAGAATCCTGTCGGCAGAAGGCTATTTAACGGCGTTTTATCAGATCAAAATAGACATTCTTAACCCAGTAGACTCTCAATCTGCCTCTAACAGAATTTGTAGGGCTACATACGCACCTCTCAGGATAAGTGAAATGCCATATTCGGAGTCAACCCTAGGAATAAACTTTACTATAACATTTCTCTCTTCACCTAATCAAATCAAGTTTATGTTTAAGTGTAATTATTTTCTCTCTCTCTATCTCTCTCTTTCTCTCTCTCTCTCTCTCTCTCTCTCTCTCTCTCTCTCTCTCTCTCTCTCTCTCTCTCTCTCTCTCTCTCTCTCACACACACACACACACACACACACACACACACACACACACACACACACACAAACTATCAAGGCATGGGATGTAGTACAGTAATGCATTGATTAATCCAGGCAAACTTCCTGCTGCTTTTAAACAATTTTTAATGTTTTCTAAATAAATTTTACAAGTAACCTCTGAAAGGGACTACCTAAACTTATAAAATTTAATATTGCATGCTGTACCTACAATGGACGCTTTTAAATATAGCAGTGTGGGATGCTTACAAAGCGTAAACTGATGAGCGAAATATTAATCTTTTTGTGCCGAGAGAGGTTCAATAGCTGCTTCTTTGTGTATATGGAAATAAAACAGCACGGGGTGTACTTTGTATAAGCAATAAATCCCCAGAGAAAGCAGAAGGGGAGAGACGGGATAGTCAGAATAAAGAGGAGTAGTGAACGAAAGGATGGCTAATAAAGTTCTGAGCATTTAACACAATTATAGAATTCTATGATATGACTATATTATCAATTTACAAAACATAATTTACATTCAGATTGTATATAAATTATCTTATATAATTGTAAATATTCTTAAACAGTGCAAGAGTTCTAAGCTTAAAAATAACATATCAATGTTTGGAGAAAATACTTCCAGAACTGACATATTTAGAAAAGGCAGCAGAATCGTCTAATTCTGCTCCTTTAAACTGGCCAAATCCTGATCCACTAGAAAGGCCAAACCCTGGAGCTCCTGAACGATCGAAACCTGCTCCACCATATCCAGAGTTACCAAATGCCACACCACCAGCAAATATTCCAGCACTTCCAGAAGATACAACAACAGGAACTTCAATCTCAACTGGATGAGGCACTGGTACTGGTTGTGAAACCCGCACGGGTACAATCCGTGGGACAGGAACTGGGTAGGGCTGAGGTAAAGGTACAGGCTGAGGTACAGGTTCAGCTACAGGAACTGGCACTGTTCTAGGTACACTGACGGGGACAGGTCTGTTAACAGTAACAGGGACAGGCTGGGGTACAGGGACTTCGACGGGACGAGGTACGTTAACGGTGTAAGGAGCAGCGACGGGTACAGGGACGGGTCTGTTGACGATGACAGGGACAGGCTGAGGGACAGACACAGGAACTCGTTGAGTGATGGTGTTCACCTGAACCTGTCCTGAGTTTACGTTTACTCCTAGACCTCCAGCAGCAGCACCTCCAAAACCTCCAGAGCCGAAATCGTAACCACCTCCGAAACTCGTTCCAAGGCCGTATCCTCCTGAATATAATCCGGAGCTTCCTCCGTGATTGAATCCTCCGATGCTGATACCATTGTGACTGTATCCAGAACTTATACCGTTATGTGATCCAGAGATTGACCCACCATAACTCAAACCTGTCGATACACCTCTCTTTGTTTTCTCCAGCTGCTCTGCTCTTGTTACAGCAATGGTCAATAGTATCACCTGAGCAATCATTAGAAATGTATTAAACATTTTGTATGATATACACAAATGGATAAAGTTCTACTTACGTACTATAATTTGTACACATTGAATTTCATACATATTGAAAGAGAAGGTCTCGCTCTCATTTTAGAATTAAAGTCATTCATAATCTCTATCAAATGCCTTTTGAAGTTTTACTGGTCCCTATGAATTATGCAAAGAAATGTTACACCGCATAGGAAGGTTTTCAGTTATACATGATGTATACATAGAAAACAAACTTCGGCGGTCAATCCGCAGTAATGTAAAGAAAACCGGAATAAGCGCAACTTTTAATGAAGTATGCAAGGAAAACTTAGCGGGTGTTTCTAACTTAATAATGACTAGAACTACTAGCAGCTCCACTTACAAATTGTGACTTCAACTGTGAGGATGTTTTATTCCTTTATCTCTCTCGAGACTCATTAACCCGCTTAGTGTTCCTCTCTGAATCTCTGTTTCACTGTATAAATCTGTTCTAAATCTCTCTTTCCGCTTATGTACTTTAACATTCATTTTTCTCTGTTGCAAAAATTATAGCATATATAACGGATTAATACTATATAGAATGCAGTAAAGATATACAACTATCAAAATATGTTTTATTACCAAACAGATGAAAGAATAGTTTTTTTTTAAAATATGTTCATTCAATATTTAAAATATATTTATTTCATAAATGAAAAAAAATCGTATAAAGATACCTGCCACGGTGGCGTGGTGGTAGCGAGCCTGCCTCACGTTCAAGAGGTCCCGAGTTTGAGTCTCGGTCAGGGTGATATACCTGGATAAGACTTTTCTGGGGTTTTCCCTTGTCCTAAAAGACGAATGTCGGATAACTCTAAGCTCTATGGACCCTGGGCTCATTTGAGCATCATTTCACCCATTCCATTCATCGTCCGATATGACCTAACGTTGGAGGACGTAAAATTACAAAAAGAAATTATATAAATATATACAAAGTTTTACGAATAGAACTTTCCATAAATTCCAGTAATAGAAGAGATACTTCCTGAGCTTCTGCTGTAATCTAATGTTTTGGGGAAAATAATTACTACGCCATTTGGTTAAGTTCTCTGAGTATATTGCATTCTAAACTTTATTTTTGTCTCCCCTTTCTCTCTTCCTTTTGAGAAAGGATTCTTGCCTTCGGAAAGCCAGTGATAAATACATTGCTTTTTCTCTGCATATATATTGGATTTACAATATTCTGGTGCAGTATATCGGATGCTGAATAAATTAGAACAAATTTTGCTTAAATGAGCCTGAAATTCATAGTCTATAAACTTATTTGACGTTCGTCTTCTCTGGAAAAGTGAAAATCCTGGCAAAATGTGTATGATTTCTCATAGCCGAGATTCATCTTGGAACTTCTTGAATGTGAACAAACATGCTTCTCTCTTCGGTATTATAAACATTAATAACAGATTTCTACATAGCCAACATTATGCAAAGATATTTAGTTAGTTAAGTATTTAGTCGATACCAATAAAGGAGAGCAAAATATTGTCACCTCCATTTATGAAGACGTTGTAGGGCTATGATCATTAACTATTTTAAAATTATAGAGTTTACACTTTGTACTCTTTTATTCCGCGATCATCCGGTGTTTATATTTTGATTTTATCCACGGATAAAAGATATTTAATGATCTTGTTCCATTTAAAATAAATGAAGAAAAATTGTCTTATAGAATCGGAGCAATAAAAGTTTTAGTCTTAATGTGGTACTCGCTACAACAGAATGACTTATATCTATGTACTTTTAAGGAATGAGGGCTCAAAATTTCATTTTCTTTTCACAAAAGCATGCCATAACATTGCATAACATTCAATTGAAAGTCTCTGCGTACGTCTTTAAAATATGCAAAAGTAAAACTCTAACCTGCATAAGTGTTAGGTTTATTTGCACTACTTACGAGAAACGTCTTCATGATTGTTCTTGTGTGTTGCCAACAGCTGAAGCGACTGTTGATAAGAATGGTATGTTCTGGGCTTATATAGCTAACTAGACTGCCAGTGTTTCAGCGAGCGAACTTTCTCCCATCTCTATTCCATCCCTATAAAACACCTTCCAGAATAATAGTCGAATAAATTAATTGAAGATATATATCACAATGAAGGAAGTTTTGCTTTTACAGACACTGCATTAATCTGCTAGTATTACGATATAATTTTTTAATTAGAGTTTTTTATATCATTTGGGAC
The DNA here is from genome assembly GCA_030765055.1 of Mantis religiosa. NCBI lineage: Eukaryota > Metazoa > Arthropoda > Insecta > Mantodea > Mantidae > Mantis > Mantis religiosa. The sequence continues at coordinate 110,225,428 of CM060955.1, read as the reverse complement.
GACATTATCCGTGAAGTTATGGACCAAAAAGAAAAACATCGATGTAATTAAACACATATATACGCATAGTAAAGAAATGAACATCATTGTCAATGAGCAATTGTTCTAAAGACAAAGTCGCCAATATGAGGATGTCCAAAGTGGTATATAAATGGATCAAAAGGTTTAAAAATAAAGGTGGTTACACCTTTGTATGTATGCACGTGCGCTCATGCATGTTCAATGGTTACAATTAAGCAATTGCAAAATTTAAAGAAGTGTTTGCCAAAATTTGAAAATAACAAAACATTATTTATTTGTTTAATGCAGAGCGTTTTTATATGTACCATTAGTCACCATAATGAGAATACACAACAATATATGTCAATAATTAAAATACAATTAAGAAATTACAGAATTAAAAAGGAGGTGAAATTTACAACGGAATATTTCCTGTGGGATTATAGTCATTATCTTCTCTCTCGACTCCAAGTATTTGTCAGTGAGTATAATGGTTGTCAAAGAGGACTAACTGTTGAGATGGTTAATCTCTGTTTCATATAACCTTGCCCCGCTGTCACGTATCACTCCGCGTGCAACTACCTTCTCCATCGCCCTAATTGTCTAATTCTTTCGCGCCATAAAACGTCATAATAATTGCCAGGAAGATAGATAAAATCATACAAATAAGAATATGAAGGCATGCAAAAATACAAGTTTATAATGAAACTGAGCAATTTGAAACTGAATGAATAAGCAATGAAACTGAAACAAGTTTATAATGAGGGGCTTTCGGCCTTTTCCACTGGGATTTTTTAAACCAGCACACGTACCTTGCAAAAATGCTTGTCTTTCAGTCTTAAAAGGTCGTGTCACGCCATACTTGTCGTGTGTCCTTCATTCACCCAAGTCTCGTCGAGGTAGTATATTTTGCGACTTGTATCCCGGTACAATCTGATTGTCCTGAAATAACGTCTTCGCCACACAGCAATATCGCCCCTGGAGTGGTAAGTTTTCCTGTTGTCTCAATTTCATGTCGCGATGTTCCTACGCATCTAACACTCACACCTGTAAGTTCAGAACACAGCTGTTCGGCTTCTCTCACCGACAAAGACGGATTCTTCTCTCTGCGTGCATTAAACACATGCACCACAATTCTTTCTTCGCCGCTTTGTAAAGGTTTTCCTCTGCGATGCTTCAGCGTAAAACTGGCGGAGGACTCTGCCATTATACATATAATAAGTACACGCGCAATAAACGATTAATAAAATAATTTAGCTCTCGCACTCGGCAAACACACCTTCGAATGGCGATATATGACTAATCCAGTTCAAAACAAGGTCAGTGATAAAAGTTATATAAACAAATATGTCATCACTACGGCTAAATCACGTGCTATCGTGCCATGTGCTTGAGAGCAAAGGAACCTCCTCTTTACTTCGTTTAAGAATTAACATGCATTTCAGACAAATCAACTCTGTTGCGTAATATATTTAATTCAAACCGTTACGAAAATGTACATTAGACAATTCTTCCCAATATATATTTATATATATACATATATATGTATATATACATATATATCACCATGTTAAATAACGAACAAATTGTTACCGCACAACAGTCTATACTGCAATAGCAGCCAATGAGAGGTGATAAGGTTACACAGTACACTACAGTTTGGCCTTTGTGGTATTCCGTTGTGATGCAGATGTTTTGCCAAGCAATCATGTCCTCTAGTTACAGGGAGTTTAGCAGCTGTTTCCCTTCTCGGCTAGCTTGGTAAGAGCTATATTTGGTCTTTCCATTTATCCCTACTTATTTTGTTTTCTAGATGATCTCGGTAGGTTTTCCTGATCGTTTTGTGTGTGCTAGATGCTGCTGCTCCTGCGAACGAAAGGGAGCTGCAGTAAGGTGAAATTAGAGTTCCTTTTTCTTTTTCTTTCTTTTTTTTTTCCCCCTTCGAGGTTGTACGCCACCTCATTGCCGACAATGGCACAATAATAGGGAAACCATTGTAAGACTATTTCCTTGCTTTGTGCAGCGAGCTTTCTGTTCAGTTTCCTACAGTGTGTTGTTACAAATAGGTGAAGTTTGTGACAGGTGATATTGCAACTTGTGAATCACGCATAATATAACGACTTTTGAAAATGCAGATGACTGGTATGTTAGTTGCCTTAAGGCGCTCTGAATTACTTTTATCTCCCCATCAAAAGCGTATGTTCCAAAATATTATAAAATATACGTTTTGAAACCAAAGTATCTTACATCTTAAAGTTTTGGAGAGGTTCACTTCATTAATTTAACAAAAATGGACCTAAACTTTTTGTAACATTTAAGAATAAAGTAAACGAAAAACAACAGCAAGTTATATGAAGTCTGTAGATTTTAATCATTGTGAAAGCCTATATTTTAAAAGAAAAGATACCGGTTGCTTTGTTATTGTTTAGTACTAATGAGAATATATCACTGAAAAAACCATTTCACGAAAATAAAATTTTTCAAGGAGAAAGAGCTTTTAATTGGAAACTTCACATAAAGGAAGATGTACATTCAATTACTGCTGTCTTGGGAAGGATGCTGCAGAATTTTCCGAACATATTTCCTAAAAAGAGTGGCTTAAGTTTTGTAAATGTGTTTCACAGAAGTCTGACGAATAGAATATATGGTACCTAGGATACTCTGACCTGATACACTGTTCGTTAATGGAAACTATTTTTAAAGCGAAATTTTTAAAGCAAAATCTTTAAAAAGGTCTCCGGCCTTTATCTTTTTCACTGCCATTGAGTAGTTAGCTACTTGTTATTTTGTAATTACTACTCAGTATGAGATAAACAGCGAGATGGCCCAAACGGTTTCATCGTGGCTTGGCTTCAATTCCCGTGGCCGACCTACCTGACCCATGGGTTTTTCGGGCTTTTTCGCGGTTTGCTAGGCGAATGCTGGGTAGTTCAATTACATCCCTTGAATTTCCTTTCCCTCCATTTCATCTCCATTATCATTTCATATCATCTCTAATCTGGTGGACTCTTTCAGGATAGAAATGTCGCTGGAATGATTTGCAGGTTAACATGCTCTGGTTAAACATTTCCTCCTTCGGTAGGAATGTTTGTAGTCTCCGAGCCGACCTGGACCACGGCGGCCGGGATGCCGATTGTTCTTTCCTGCCGAGGAGTTTCCAATTGAATCCTTTATTTCAGAAACCACCTAAGAGACAAAATATCCAAAAATGTGTCTTTGGTGGTACTGTACAATGTAAAGGTAAATACATCTTTTAGTGCAGAAATAGCCTATGTTTCATATTAGCAATGCTATTTTCAGTCTAGAAAATAATCCGTTTATTTCAGAAAGAACCCAACGCCGTTGCTTAGATTATTTCTGTGGTAAATTTCACTCGTGACGGTTGGCAGTCTTAAGGACATCACGTGTTTTGTGACTGGCTGTGACAATAATTCACAAGCACCCTGTGCGTGGCCACTCATTTTCCCCATGTGACAGAGATTTTGGAAGCATAAAGCGTCTCTTGAGAAAGATGGACAAGATTTATACTCCTGTTGAATATGCAGAGCTCATGTTATAAGCTACTAAGTCTGGCCGATTTACTGTATATCACCTTACATCAGTCGTTCTCAGTTTAAAAAATGGTGGCCCAATTCATATAAGAAAATGCCAAATTCGGACGAAACATCAGGCAGGAAAGTAATCAAAGGAAATAAGCAGCCATTCAAAGTGTCCAAGTACAAGCAGTTTCTCTACAACAAGGATACTCCGGGAAAAGTGGTCGCAAGCGAATTTATTGGAAGAATAACATCTACCTTCACATTGCTAAAAACTGCCAGCCATCCGGAACTACCAACAGAGAAAGCTTTTCCTTTGTGGAAGGTATGTTCACTTTTATTTTACCAAGGTTATTTTAAACGTTTATATTTTACTTTTAGCTAATCATTTTTGTAGGCTATAACAAATTTTAAAATTTATCGGGTTTTGCACAGTGAGATTTTTGGTTTTAGGTCCTAATCAACAACAAAAAAGATAGAAAATATAAAAAAGTTGATGGAATACACTGTTGGATATGAAGCCTTCTGTGACACTATCATCCAATGCCAACAACTGACAAGAAGTTGCCAGAAGACTTGCCAGAAGCTGAATAAGTGAATAAGGCCAGATCTTTGTGTATAGACACATGTAGCCTACTTGTATTTTTCGATTTAGGCCTATTAAAAACACTCTCCTTTTTTATACTTAAGTGTGTCTGTTACTTACCTTTGACACCAAAACAGGTAAAAATTAAAATTTTGACTTAATTTCCATAATAATTTTAAAAAATCACTTTGGATACACTCATGTATTTACCTAAGTGCAATTTTTTAAAAAATGTATTACTTAAAAACTTAAATCAAGAATAAATAAAAATATATTATTTCAATAGCATGTTTTTCATTTGGTAAAATAATATTTGAAGGAGGCTAGACCTATACTTAAGCTGCAAAACAGTTTCTTTTTTACAAAAGTTGAAAAAACGCACTTAGGTGGTTTCTGAAATAAACGATTCAATTGGTAAATAGCAAGTAACCTGCCTTCTGCACTGTCATGGTGCCTTGGATCGGCCATGTTCTCTCTCCTCTCGCCTGATCCTTCATCCTAGGGATGCCCCACTTTGGGCTTAGGTAAACCGCAGGTTTCCGTACCGAATCCCCTCGGTAGTAATCCTAATGTAGTAAGAGAGATGAACTAAGTTTGGACGCAAGAACTTTGCACCTCCCTAAGGAAGACTTTTATAACTACATTCCCACGTGCTACCACCTGGGAGGGAGGTATGAGGTATAGAGAAAAGGAGTTGGCCGGAACTGGAAGACATAAGAGTGGTGTGTAGGACTCTCCGGTGACAAGATTGCACATCCCACTTGGAGGGGGGGAGGAAAGTGATGCAGGATTTATAAAACCTTCCGATCCGGAAGACAAAAGTTTACAGAGAACATCCTTTTTCTCTGCCATGCAACATTGAGACTTCTGCCGACGTTTACAATTCTGAAACAGTCAAGCAGGATGAACGAATTGAAAAGTATGAAGAGGAACGGGAGAAAGAGAAAGAGGGACAGGAAATTTGCAAAGATGTACTCAACCTTCCCAATATTCGCCATATGGGTCAGAAAGATCGGACGAGGATATCGAAACTACGACCTTTCAAATGTGAATTATATGCATTATCCGCCTGCACCACCCCACTCGAACTACTTATAAGGGAATTCTTACTATAGTTACACTTGTGAAATAAATATTCTTTTTGCAATGAATACTTTGTATATCGCTAGCCCAGGTGTATAAAACCATGTGCAGCTGGGGCATATAGCTGTAAGGCCTAAAAATAACGTCTGGAAATTGCGACTGTTGGGCATCTCTGGTCCCTTGCGAGTAGCTAGGACGCAGTATAGACAGCTGGGGAGGTCAGTTCTGTTACAATGTTCTGTTATTAACGCTATATGTCCCTTCGTATTCTGAACATGTTTCACGTTCTTCCAGCAATACGACACACCACGGACCCGCAGCGATGTTGCCATCAAACTCCTAGGCACGTACAGGTGTGAACCTGGGAATAGTTGTCTTGTAAATAGTTGCTTTCTCTACCTTTAATTTTGTAACAGTTATAATAAGTTTACCTAAAAGTACCTACTATTTTATTTTTAGGCTATACCTATTTCCTTGTTCCGCATAGCATACAATCTGAACTGTTCCCCAAAGAACTATTGACAGCATTTCGTAACTGTCACGTGACTGGTAACGTCTTATTAACTGTGTCGTGGAACAGCTATAAAAAGTATGTACATTGACACAAAAATAAAAATAAATAAAAGAGAACCAGTAATAGTTAATGGTGGCGTAAGACAAGGTTGTCCTTTATCAACCACACTTTTTAATTTGTATGTTGACGAAATAGTAAGGATTTGGTCGAATAAAGTCAATGGAGGCATTAATGTATCAGGAGATAAATTGAAAACTATGTTGTATGCAGATGATCAAATAATAATTGCCACAAATGAAGATGACCTGCAGAAAATGCTGTATAGTCTAGATAAAATTGCTACAGAATATGGAATGAAAATATCAGCAAATAAATCCAAAACCATGGCATTTAAAGGAATTAATCCAGTAAAATCAAAAATAGTGTTAGATAACATGATAATTGAGCCGAAATCACACTTTAAGTATTTAGGATGTAATGTCTCGTACCAAGGGGAATCTGATATAATAGAGAAAATAAATAAATTTAACTATATAACAGGCATAATAAAAAGAACATTAAAAATAAAGCAAGAAAGGACTCTATAATAAAACTATACAAATCAATGGCAATACCAACTCTGATCTATGGATTAGAAACATGGACACTAACAAAAAGAAATAGTACGAGAATACGTCATCAGAAATGAAATTCATGAGAGCAATAGCTGTATATACCAAAATTGATAATAAAAAGAACGTAGTCATGATATTAGGACAGAATCAAAAGTAGAAGAAATAAACCATATTATTGAAAGAAATAGAAATCAATGGAAAGAACATGTTCAGAGGATGAATAATAACAGAATACCAAAAATAGCCTTAAACTATAAGCCTATAGGAAGAAGAATCCAGGGAAGACCGAAAAAAAGATGGGCAGACCAATTTGGAGCTGGAACGGGTTAAACAATCCAAAGCCGTGAGGTAGAAGAAGAAGAAGAAGAAGAAGAAGAAGAAGAAGAAGAAGAAGAAGAAGAAGAAGAAGAAGAAGAAGAAGAAGAAGAAGAAGAAGAAGAAGAAGAAGAAGAAGAAGAAGATGATGATGATGATGATGATGATGATGATGATGATGATGATGATGATGATGATGATGATGATGATGATGATGATGATGATGATGATGATGATGATGATGATGATGATGATGATGATGATGATGATGATGGTGATGATGAAGTGGAACAGCCTGTTGTGGCATACAAAATAAATCTATTTTCACATTACCATTTATCTTAATGTATTCGAAGAGAACTTTTAGATGAGCATGTTCATAACTGTATGAATCAAAAACATTGTTCAACAAGAGCTTGTTTTTTAATTTACATCCTCCAACGTTAAGTCATTTAGGACGGTGAATGGAGTGGGTGAAATGATCCTCAGATGTGCCCAGGGTCCATAGAGCTTAGAGTTACTCGACATTCGACTTTCAGGATAAGGGAGAAACCTTATCCAGATAACTGACCCTAACCAAAATTGGAACTGGGGACCTCTTGAACGTGAGGCAGACATGCTACCATCTACGCTACCGAGGCGGGCATGTGCAACAACAGTTTATGCATCTGAAATGCATGTAAATTTTTAAAAGATGTGAGTATGCTGAGTTTTTAACTCACTCTGAGGACGACAAAAACATGTGTATCTATAATCATAAGTGTGGACGCAAATTGCATTTTCCAAATTTTTATAATAATGTAGTTGCTGAAATCACAATTACAACATGGTATATTACGCACATGTTTTAGGTATATAGTTTAAAAATAATTATGGTTTATGAATTATTTATTTTTCTAATCCAACGAAAATGCCATCGGGGCATTCATATATCTGTGAATGCTACTTAAGTTAAGAGATAATTCGTCACCGCCATTGTCTTCATCGTTTGAGTATTGCAAATTTATGATGGTAGATTCCAAAATCTCGTCACTTGCTATTTCTTTCCAAAAGTCGTCTTCTTTTGTTTATCTGATGTCTCACGCAGCTTTCGCAGCCTTGTTGTATTCCTGGTCAATTTCTTCATTAACTTCAGTCAGTTTAAAAGTATTATTTCTGTTTGCAACATAATTTGAGCCCACATTAACTCAATTGAGGTAAGGGGGAATGTGGTTTATAATAAATACCTCGTGTCTCATTTCAATTGCAAGCTGATCCAGCTGATACATTTTCCCTGGTTTGTAAACGGAAGAATAACTGAATAATGCTGTTTTGAGCTCTCTAATCCTTGTTCCACATAAGCTTGCCCCGTATCTTTTAACGGCCACGTGAACGTATCACCTCTCATTGGCTGCTATTGCAGTATAGACTGCTGTGCGGTAAAAATTCAGTTCGTTATTTAACATGGTGATATATCTTTATATGTTGGAAGAGAATTGTCAAATTTATATTTTCGTAACCGTTTTAATTAAATATATTAAGCAACAGAGTTGATTTATCTGAAATGCATGTTAATTCTTAAAGGAAGTAAAGAGGAGGTTCCTTTGGTCTGAAGCACATGACACGATAGCACGTGCTTGAGTGGTAGGGGTGACATATTTGTTTATATGACTTTTATCACTGACCTTGTTTTGAACTGGATTAGCCATATATCGCCATTCGAAGGTGTGTTGTGCCGAGTGCAAGAGCCAAATTATTTTATTGATCATTTATTGCGCGTGTACTTATTATATGTGTAATGGCAGACTCTACCGCCAGTTTTTCGCTGAAGTATCGCAAGGGAAAAGCTTTACAAAGCGACGAAAAAAGAATTGTGTTGCATGTGTTTAATGCACTCACAGGGAAGAATTAGTCTTTGTCAGTGAGAGAAGTCGAACAGCTGTGCTCTGAACTTACAGGTGTGTTAGATGCGTAGGAACATCGCGACATGAAATTGAGACAATATGAAAACTTATCACACCATGGGCGATATTGCTGTTTGGCGAAGACGTTATTTAAGGACAATCAGACTGTACCTTGACGAGACTTGGGTGAATGAAGGACGCACGACAAGTATGGCGTGACACGACTTTTAAGACTGAAAGACAAGCATTTTTGCAAGGTATGTGTGCTGGTTTAAAAAAATCCCAGTTGAAAAGGACGAAGGCCTTTCATTATAAACTTGTTTCAGTTTCATTGCTCATTCATTCGGTTTCATTATGAACTTATAGTTTTGCATGCCTTCATATTCTTATTTGTATGATTTTATCTATCTTCCTGGCAATTATTATGACGTTTACTGCAGTTTTCAATGTGGCGAGAAGGACCGCCTATGGTGCGAAATCATTAGCCAATTAGGATGAGGGGGAAGGTGGTTGCACGCGGAGTGATACCTATATGTCAGCGGGGCAATGCAATATGAAACAGAGATTAGAATAAATAGAGATTACGACGTCATTCATAAACAAATATATAATGTGACCAGAGACGTTCTGCTAGGCCAGTAGGAAGTGTATTGTTTCCTCTCATTGGACTTTAACAAACGCGTTGGCTTATTCAAAGTAATTCCTTTATCGCGTCATGTAAAACGTTTACGTTTCAGTTCTGAGTAATTACAAATAACTATACGTACACGCATACATGTCCACCAATAATGATATTTATTACATTGCTTACGACGCGATGCATTGTTATAATGTCATAGTACTTAATTTGTATTAGGAGAACTATATGAGCTAAAAATATGGGGATTTTACGGCTATGTTAGATACATTACTCTCCACCTTCCTCATGGATCAGTTTTTGCAAAATCTGAATTTTTGTCTTAGCGCAAGAAGTATTTATTAGAGATAGATTAGGTAGGCACTCGTCATACAACACAGGGGGAATGCAATACAACAACACCCCAGGACTCCGATTGGTTGCTCACCTAGCAGAGCACAAGAATATGCATCATCCCATTTGAAACAGATAATAAAGCCTTTATCGCTTTGTCTTGCATTACACTGGACTTGTATATCACAAGTGAAAATGTACATTACCAAGCCAGGGGCATTTCCCTGTTTTGGCGTAAACACATTTTGTTTATCTACTTTTATTCTGTAAAGTGAAATATTACAAAATCAAAACAAGTATCGTAATCGCTTACTTTACCGCACTCAGTGCCACAAATTCAACATCACTATCAGAATACTCATTTTTGCAATAATGTATATTTATATGTTCCCATAGTTACCGCAGCTCTATACCTATACTAATGACCTGGTTACGCACAAGGCTCTACATCCTACCATCGACTAGAAAAGCGATCATTCAAACTTTAAGTATAAAATATTTTTATCAAAATAGATGAAACTTTGTACGATATACCTACGTATCACAGCATCAAATTACAGCACTCGACTGGTTGTTAAACTCGACCTAATCCTTGTTTCACACAAGCTTGCCCTGTATCTATTAACGGTCACGTGACCTAATCAGCAGCAGCAGCCTTGTGGTCGCTGAAGGAGTGTCCTCGTCCGCGGAGGAGGGTCCTTCGACTCTTGCCATACCGGGACTAGGTCCCCTACTGGCAAATTGATGGTTTGGTTTAAGGAATGGTGAATGTTAAGGAATGTTAAGGAATGTTTGGGTGAATGGTGGTATTTTGTTAAGGACGTGAATAGCTGATTAAGGTAAAGATGGAGTAAGTGTAGCAAGATAAGGAGGTGTGGAATTTATGGGGGTCCTAGTACAAGTCTGGATCTCTTGTATGTCTCACCTGGGTAGAGATCATACTCTCCAAGTCCACGGATCAGGTTGTTGAGGCTGTTTGGGAGGTTCGAGTAGAAACTGTGGGACAAGTGTAGGATATAGTCAGTGACTTTTGGGAAGGATAGGTCTGCATGAATGTTTGCATTCGGGATGTACCAGTCGGCTGCGACTGCAGACCGAAGGTAACGGTTTTGGAGGACTGGGAGTTTAGAGAGATGAGTTTTGGTAGCAGCACCCCAGACTTGGCAGGCGTAGGTAAAAACCGGCCTTAATACTTGTTTGTAGAGTAGCAGTTTGTTCCGAAGAGCCATAGGTGACTTAGGGTTGTAGAGTGGATACAACATGGCCACCCTTCTACTAACTTTGTTAGCCACAGCTGTTATGTGGTCTTTCCATGTAAGGTGCATGTCCAGAAGCACGCCGAGGTATGTTGCCTGCGTAGACCAGGGTACATTAACATCACCTAGATGTAGGTTAGGTACATCTTGTAGTGCTCGCCGTGTGAATGTGACGGCCTGGGACTTAGTGGCATTGAGTTTTAACCGCCAGGTCGCAAACCAGGCATACATCATACCCGCGAATATAAGTGCCCGTTGCACTGCGACGTCATGACGCTTTGATGCTGTTGTTATGGCAGTATCGTCGGCAAATAGAGGTTGCAGCCTCTCAGGGTCGGAAGTGTCTATATATGTAAGGAAAAGCAGGGGCCCAAGGACACTGTCTTGAGGTACTCCTGCGTTTATGGAGTAGGGTTGACATTGGCTGCTGTTGCGGTACATACTGTTGTACGGTAAAAATTAGTTCGTTATCTAACATGGTGATATATCTTTATATCTTGGAAGAGAATTGTCAAATTTATATTTTCGTAACAGTTTGAGTTAAATATATTACGCAACAGTGTTAATTTATCTGAAATGCATGTTAATTCCTAAACGAAGTAAAGAGGAGGTTCCTTTGCTTTAGCCCGCAATTCAGATGACACAATAGCACGTGCTTTAGCGGTAGTGATAACATATTTGTTTATATGACTTTTATCACTGACTTATTAAAGGAGCATTAATTCAAACAAGGTTTTTCGTAGCATTAGCAGCCCCAGATATACTCCTTTTATATTACTGAATTCAATTAAACAAAAGTTTGTGTTTGTTTTTCTTTCACATCAACTGTTTACTTTGATAACTGATTTGTGATTTCAGTATCCGAATATTTTCACCATAGGTAATAAACTCCAGATTACTTAATTTGACAGAATTTATAGTAAAACATTTTACTGAATAACGTAATGAGAAATGAATAATTTCTTTTCATGTAGTTTGCACTATGTGTGATTTGGGGGGAGGGATTGACACCTAGAACTTCAGCGTCTATGCTCCCGAAAGGCGGGAATGAGGTGAAAGAAACCAGAGAGCGGTAGGAATAGGAGTCACGACAGAACAAAAGACTCGATTCTCACGCTTTAACAATGTGTAAATAACATTGCAAATTAGCTGTTAATGCGCCCTAAAGTTCCAAAACTAGGGCCATACATGTGACTTCTTAAAGAGTAGAGAATTCTGCAAGTATTGTACATTAATTTCTGAAATTTTAACTTCGAGAAATTTGGGAAGAAGTGTATTCTTCCAATCAGGTGTAAACGGAATTCTGTTATTTTCTTATTTGCAAACATATTTTTTTTCACATCTGTATGTGCCTTGTACAGTCCGTAAGACATTTTACAGAGGAGTTAATGATTTTTTATACATGCTTTACTTTAAAGAATTTTAAAGATGTATACGGATTGCTAGATTTTTAGAGCCTCGCTATTATGACTACTAGCACAAAAACGCATATTTTTTAAGTGGATTGCTTTTGCTAACAAAGTAGCACCAACTCGATCCTATCAGTCTCACTAACCTCTGTACGTTTTATAAGCACAAGAGAATACTCGTAAAAGTAAAGGCATGTGCATATGCTCTACAAAATGCAACTTTTAGATGATAGTAATTAATGCAACTGTTATGCAAACAGGAAGTCTCCCGCGCTCCAAAGCACTCGGAATATGTGATGTCTCTCAAGCGGACGAGTATATTAGCGTGGTCAGGTACATATCTTGCAGGGATATTTATTGGAGCATACAGACATGTGTATATAAACTAGGAACAGTTGAAAGCAGAATAGACGGTAAAGCTACACAACAGTGATGAAAGCACTACTAGTGAGTACTTTTTAATTGGCATTCATCTGTAAAACCAATTACAACCTGAATATATTTGCTAAGTATTTACGTGGAGATTAACTTATATAGCTTCAGAGCCTTTGATTAAGGGTCTCATTTTCACCTGATTTTAAAATTAGAATTCCGGAAATTTTAAAGAAAAGGTTAATAAATACGAGGGCTGTTCAATAATGAATTATCATATATTTTTACGGTCATAATTTTTCGCACTAAAATTCAGTCTTATTATATTCTGTTAGCTTAATGTAAAACAAACACGCCGTAGTAGTTTAATTGTTGGTACTCCTGGTTCTCGTCTGTGAGAACCAGGCAAGTTTAGACATGTTCAGTATCGCCTACCGTTGCAATGTTAAAGTTCATGTTAGAGGAAGATATGGAGTTTCTTTCAAACGTAATCACTACTGATGACACTTGGCTATATCATTTCGATCCTGAGAGCAAACAGCAAAGTTCAGTGTGGAAATCTCCTTCATCACCAACCCCTAAAAAGCAAAAGTGGTTGCTTTTGCTGGGAAAGTTTTGGTCATCTCATTCTTTGATATTTATGGAACGGTTTATCAACATGTTGTACCTGCACACACATCAGTAACTGGACAATACTACAGGGATGTCCTAAAAACATTGCAGGTCCACATCAAGTGCAAAAGAACACATTTCCATGAAGCAGGCTGGATGCTGCACCACGACAATGCGCGACTGCATATTGCCAATGTTGCTGAATATCTTGCAAAAATCAAAGTGAAGTGCATCCCTCACCCTACCTATAGTCCGGGTTTAGCCGCCTGTGACTTTTTTATATTCCATAAGTTGAAGAAACGCCTTCGTGGGAAGCCGTATCTATCATCAGAAGCAGTGGTAAAGGCTGCGGAGGCGATTTTGAAGGATCTCTCAAAAATGGTTTCCAGCATGTCTTTGAAGACTGGCAGAAACGCTGGGAAAAGTGCATCGCATTCAGGGCAGGCTATTTTGAGAAGGGCATTGTTTATCTGCTTAGACAAGCTCTTTACCTCCACCTGGCACTATCTGCCCCTTATCGCTCCGCGCCGCGCTATCGTAAATAATGGGTTCGCAACAATATTAAATATAATTGACCGTAATGTGCCTTTATCCACTCACCGTTTATGATATAATGTTATACAATGTATTAAGTTTGGAACAAAATGTTCAAATGTGGGGTGTAGAAAGAAGTTGGGTGATGATGGACTTCTTCGATGTTCTCGGAGTTCGGTCTAGTCGTTCCTCGGCTGCTCTGGTATGTGCATGGACTCTTCTTTTCTGGGGTGGTCGCGGATATGGAAAGATAATGTTTGAAATAAAATATTGTATTATTTATAATTTCCCCAACGAATCTCCAATCTTTGAGATTTATTAAGAATGACACTTTGTAACATAAATCAATCGATATCAATATTCTCTGATGTAATCGTTTTAACTGTTCACCAGTAATCACTTTTCTGTTACACCAAGTAAAATATACTGATACATATATTCCTACACACAAAAACTGACTTTGCACATGAGCGTCTATTTGCGGACTTACTCACACGTCCTTTCACCATGGAAGTCAATTATTTTTAATTTTCTTTATTGATCGATCAGCAGTACAATGCTTTACAGATCATAGTGAAAAGAAGGTAACAGTACAATATGAACAATAACACTCAGGAGTAGGCTAACAGGCCACCCTTTTACTACATTAAGTTAGAACTCCAATAATACTGTCTGAGAAATTATATCATAATGGAGATGTAAGATATTTATTTATCAAGCACTAGAATCACTCGAGTCAGAGGTATCACTTAGAAGCAGGTCCTGTGGTAGTCTCCTCTTCAAGCGTGAGGGCTGGCGCGTGCGGACGCCGATGTTATAATGCACAGCTCCTGGAACTTCTTGCAGCGTGGAAAAGAAACGGCGAGCGATCCTGCGAATGTAGTCGTGAAGAGGTAACAGTACCAGTTAGTGATGGAGCTGCTGATTACGGATAAACCATGGAGCGTTGGTAGCGATGCGCATAAAGCGATTCTGTATGACCTGAAGACGACGCAGATGACATGTGTGTGCGGCCCCCCACACTTGGCAGGCATACGTAATAAGCGGACGAACGAGTGATTTGTAGAGTAACAATGAAGACTGTAGGCCGAGGCTGGAACGGTGATGCAACAGAGGTGAGAGTTTTGAAAGTCGCCCGGAGGCCAGTGATACAAGACGATCGATATGAGCACGCCAGGTCAGTCGAGAGTCCAAAAGCACTCCAAGGTATTTAACGGGAGTTGTAGTGGGGAGCCAAGGGACATTGTTCCTGTAGAGACACAACGAAGTAAGCGGAGTATATCGGCGAAGAGTGAAGATTTTAGCTTCGGTTTTCTGAGGGTTCAATGAGATCCGCCAAGTGCTGAACCAATGAGTTAGGCGATCTAAAGAGAGATGTACTACTTGTTGTGCGTGCTGGAGATTAACATGAGAATAATATAGTACTGTGTCATCAGCGTAAAGGGCTAAAGAAGTCGGAGCTAAGTCAGGAATATCAGAAATGTATATATTAAATAGATTCGGGGCCAAGATCACACACTTTTGAACATTTCACGGTAATGCATTTTATTTTCGTGAAAATATTTCTGTTATTCACTATCGGGAAAAAAGTAGTATAGAATATATATATATATATATATATATATATATATATATATATATATATATATATATATATATATGACTCAAATGCTTTGCAGAAACTCGAAAGGTAAAATATTGCCTCAGAATTTATTTTCCCTTCTGCACATATGTGCTCAATATACTTGTATCGTGGTGTAATAAGCGTAGATCTTCTAAGCTTGCTCTCTTTGTACATTACTTACGCTAACTTATCACAGAGACGCACGTTATTGCAAAATGTCGACGTTTTCACTCCAAATATTTTGTAATGTGTGTTCATATATGTTTGAATGCATCGCACTTTAGTTGAAAGCAGCGAAGAGATAAAGCAAGCTCCTCAAGAGTGACCTTTAGCATGTCAAATACTACATATTATTAAACTGAGAATGTACCACATAATATTGTCACCAAATTTTGAAGAATTTTTGGAATATACCTCTTACAAGTTCTATCAGATTCTTTCTTTGATTACGCGTAACAAACATGGAATTTCGATTTTTTTATGTTCACGTTCGTGCGTGATTTGAATAGAAATCACGCCTCATTCTAGCGAGGATAAAAATAATGCAGTGCACCAGCCTATTAATTATAAGATTAATATGTACTTTATAATGACAATAAATTAAAAAAATTAACTCAGAAGCAGTAAGCATAAAATAATAGGTATTATTAAAACGTATGAAACCTCTTTTCCTGCTTATAATAAGATAATTGTATCACATATAGTACTTAATTATCACTGGGCAACGAAAATAATTTTTGAATGTTTCTAGCACTTCATGAGGCAATTCCTACAAATTTTGGGTTGAGAAAAACAAATGACAATGAAAATTTTTATTAGTTCTAGTCTATATGGTATACACAAGGCGGGAGTATTAAATATTAACGAATTGAGAGAAAATGATATATTTTAATTACATACATGCTAACAACAATGAAAGAGCATTTGATATTTTTAACTGGTAATTACATGCTAAGAGTTCTAAATTGCTGGAAAAGTAGTTCGCAGATAGTCGTGTCTGAAGATAATCATATGATGGCCTATTGACTTTGTCGTCTTTTAGCTTGCCTCTTGTGATGGAGTTCCGCAGAATCCCTATACGAAGATCAACAGTAATCCGCAAGCATTACTTCATTCCAACGGCCCTGATTGTCTTTGTTCCGTAACAGAAATGTCCTGATGGTATCTCTCCCCACGTTCATCACTAACAGCTCCACAACTAGGAGGGAAAAAGTCTAGGTGGGAGTGGAGAAAATGGATCTCAAGGGAAATGTTGCATCCAAGGTTATGATATTTTTGCAGGAGCACTGTCACCAAATGCTTGTAGTTGTCATGTCTTTTGTTGCCTAAAAGTCCATGAACAACACCCTTGAAGGCTTCCCAAGCTTCCTTTCGTTCCCCCTCCAAAATTTGGTCAAATGCAGGATCCTTTACAGTTTCTCTTATTTGTGGTCCGACAAAAATGACTTCCTTAACTTTTGCACCACTTAATTTCCAAAAGTTCTCTCTGATTGTGTTTTGTTATTTGACAGGCATGCCAACTCCCAAAAAAGTCCCCCAAATTTAAAATGTTTACTCTAAAAATGAAATGTCACTTTTTGTTCAAAACAAGAGCTAATCTATCATTTTATGGCGATTTTTGAATTCAGTAGATGGAAACACATGTAAATTGGTTATTTTTTTAGCCGAAACATTTTCATTGTTCTCCAGTGTTATTAATACACGATAGCTGATAATTTACGTTTTTCTAATAATTTGCCAATTGGATAAAAACTGACGCTGGCGTGTCCACGTTAAGTTAAACGTAGGAACAATGCATGTGCTTTGTGAAGTGATATTTTTTATAGAAAAGTTGTAGATATCAACATATTTTCATATTACTTTGATTGTGAATAGGACGTGACCTTTTTAATAGCAACTTTTTGTTTTGCATTCTTTTGGTTCTCAGGACTCGGAGCGTATAGGTAAGTGCTTTTTGAAGTGTAATTTAAATCTATTAGAACGTATTACAGAACATGAAATTTAAACCAAGAAAACCAATCATAACAAAATTATTGGTGCTGTGTTGTAACATATGATGAATTTACTTCAAAAGGTTCTCAAAATAGCCTCAATTTACTGCCAAACAATGCGAAAGTCTCTCTTTGAAATTACTTAATATTTCCAGCAACACTGTTCCCCTTATCAGCTGCATTTCTTGCCCAACTTTAACTCTTCTAGATCTCATGGACGGTCCTTGTAAATCCTGCAATTCAGATATCCCCACAAGAAATAGTCTAGGGGGTTCAGATCAGGAGATCTTGGTGGCCATTCAGTTCTTCCTCTTCTACCAATCCATCTTCCTGGAAATTTTTGAGTTAGACAATTCACCACCTACCTTCCATAATATGCACGGGCACTATTTTTCTGGAATAAGATATAATCTTGAATGCCTCCTTCTCCTCCAGGGAATAAAGTAGCACAAGGAGGAACTATTTTAGTTTGTAAAAGTCGTAAGTTGGCATCAATGTAAAATGGGCGTATCAATCCGCCATTAATTAAGTAATGATGCATTTTCCTTTGCTCAGTACACATAGAGTAAGGTCCTAGTAAATTAAAATTGCTGTTTGAAAGGGTATTTGCTTGTGCGTTCTGAGACTGGAGGGCTGGAGGAGTGCAGAAAAAAAATGTTGCCATTTAACAAACAAACAAACAAAATCACACCCTTTATTTATAATAATACTAATGTGAGGGCATGTTGATATCTTAGAGCTTTTCTAAAAACATATCACTTCATAGAGTTTTAACTGGGGGGTTACTGGCATTGTTCTATACTTTTTGTTCACCCGGTATAATGAGCTAACCTGTCAGCATGGCTTCCTTCGGAAGGGGAGTAAAATACAGCTTACAGCACGTAAAATACCTCAAACCTCTTAAAGGTCTCTGAGCAAAATTAAGTGGTCCTTCACGCCAAATATCGAATGGGACCCTGAGAACCACAGCAGTGACAGTGCGTCGATTTTTTTTTTTTTTTTTTTTTTTGTTTGTAATTTTACTTCCCCCAATGTTAAGTAATGTCGGACGGTGAATGAAATGGGTGAAATGATGCTCAAATGTGTCTAGGGTCCATGGAGCTTAGAGCTACCTGACATTCGTCTTTCAGGATAAGGGAAACCCCGGAAAAACCTTATCCAGGTAACTCACCCTGACCGAGATTCGAACTCGGGACCTCTTGAACGTGAGGCAGACATGCTACCATCTACGCTACCGAAGCGGGCACTGCGTTGATAAATAGAACAGTAATTTATTATACAAGTGAATAAATAGAGAGTTTACCCATGAGTAGAACAACCAAAAAGGCGACCTTAATCGACCCGGGAGCGATTTAAGTCCTGCGAGTGGATAATAGAGGTATGTCCACTTGTATTTATCCTATAGATATGATAAATTAACAGTGGCGGCTCATGTTGTGCATACCTTGGGGGCTGCATTGATTATTGGAATTTTAGCTTTGCTTAATTATTTGAAGATGAATGGCGATCTTTCTTTTTAGCAAACTTATTGGCCACTCCCTCCTTGAACTTAGGGATGTTTTCTATTAGTTCTTTTCATTACATAGGGAATCAACTTCTCCTGTATATTTAATCAACCCCCTGAACACCCCTTGATTTGGTAACCCTTAATGCTTTTCATGCCCTCTTAGGGGTAGCTTGTGAAAACCACAAAATTTCACACTTTATAAGGGTGTCCCTATTCTTTTGAACTTGATTGCTGTAAAAATCCATTGATTCCTTATAGGCTTGGCTTAAACCTGTGTGTACATTTACTGACCCAAGTGTAGCAATATTAAGCATGTTATTAACGAGGTTTTTGGACATTTCATGTTTATGACATTTTTCATATAGTCTCCTCCAGTCTCAAACTCCCTTTTTAAACCATACAATGTTGGCTGCATCGTCTTTAATTCCAGGTAAAAGGCAAGGAAAAGAACAGGGAATTGCTAATTTCACGCCACATATCCACTCATATTTCGTGTACATTTCGGGACTGAAACAACTACTATACTGTTTTGGGCGGCTTGTTGCACTTTGAATAATGTTAAACACAGTAGTCGGTCTTTCTCGTACTTTAATGTCACATTTCTCTTGCAGTGTTAAGGCGCCAAAACGAAGCGACTTTAAATAATCGACTGAGCTCTTCATTGTTACAATCACACCATTGATACCAGTATAAACATCACATTTGATAATACTTTACTGTCAGGAAACAAAAAATATATTTGAGTCATCGTGGAAATGTTAAAAAAACTGTCGATTTCACGAAAATCCACACGAAATTGCACTTACACCGCTCTTGGAACTGCAAGCAATGCAGTCCATGGGTTTCACTGAGCTATGGGGCGCGCTGTACGTGCAAACGTGAAGCTCGGTCTAGTGGAGGGGGAAATGGAAGTAATATGCACGTTAGTGAGTTGTCCTGGCAGTCCAAGAGGGAGAAACGGCTTCACATATGAACTTGCCGCAGAGTTTATGAACTTGTAATGAATTACTATATATATATATATATATATATATATATATATATTCAATTAAACAATTAAGGCAACAGCAGAAAATTAAAATTTGCTCTTGTGGGGCTCAGTGCCACAGCCCCCCTTTATTGGCCGCCACTGTAAATTAACATGACAAATATTCAGTTAATGATTTTACAACAGGTAGAAATAAATGAATAAGGAATACGTACCTTATACCACTCGTTGCCCTAGTAACTATCACTTTGACTTACGAAGTGTGTCCAAGTTATAACATTTATTTTTTTCAGGACTAAGACCAGATAGGAACTTCTTTTTTTTTGTTAAATACACATGGACTCTTTGTGAATGCGTGACAGAAATGGCACTTCTGTACATTGCATAGAACTCTAGTGGCAGCGACGAGAGCTAGAACTGTTTTTGATACTTAAAATGGCAACGTTTTCATTGCAAGAACAGCGTGTAATCATTCGTTTTCTCTATTTTCGTGGTGTGACACCTATTGAAATTTCATCGCCAGTTCAGTGAGGCATGTGGTGATGGTACCACGGATATGTGTAATGGCTATTCTTGGATGCGACAGTTCAATGAAGGCTGAACATCGTGTGGCAACAAACCAACACGTCATGGTCTCGAACCAGCCGGTCTGACAACATGATCCAGCGAGTGGAGAACGTAGTTTTGGAGGATCACCATTGAGCATGTTTATATCTTCAAGCAGGATTGTGTGCACAGGTGCCCCCCGTAGGGGAGGGGATCCGTCCCCTGCAGCTGCTGTGATGCGAGCGCTGCGGACCCTTAGCACTGGCGGTACCTCTAACTAGAGGAACCTCCGGCTGAACTGCCGAGCCCCTCCCGTCTGGGAGTTGTTCGGTTTGGGTTGGACTGGATGGGGCAGTGTGTTCTCTACACCTACGGGGAATTGGGTTCCTCCGGCAGGCTACGGGTAGACGGTTGCCTCATAAGTTCCGGGTACTAGCCTGCAGAGCTAGTAGGTGTGCTAGATCACCAGGAGGCCCCACCGAGCTTTTTCGGTAGTCTTTCCTACGGGATTGACGCGCGTAAGTTGCCTATCCACTTCCATCCCGTCTTGACGTGCTCAGAGGGGGGGGGGGGCTTTTTAAGAAATCAGATATTGCCCTATGGAAGGAGCCCCGGACTTATCCATCGCTCCCGGGCTGAAGGAGGCCAGGGTCTTTGGACTTTAGGATCTTTTGGCTTTTGAGTAGATCCTCTGCACTTAACTGTGCACAGATCCCACGGAAATACCAATTTTGGAGGCGATTTCTGCAACTGTCTTGGTTTGTTTTACCCGATGACCTGCCTTCGTTGAACTGTCGCACCCAGGGAGACACATTTGGCACATCCATGGTACCGTCACCACATGCCTCACTCAACTGGCGATGAATTTCAATAGGTGTCACGCCACGAAAATGGAGAAAACTAATGTTTACACGCTGTTCTTGCAATGAAAACGTCGCCATTTTAAGTATCAAAAACAGTCCTTACTCTCGTCGCTGCCACTAAAGTTCTATGCTGCCATCTCTTTCACGCATTTACAAAGAGTCCACGTGTATTTTAAAGAAAACTAGAAGTTCCTGGCTGGTCCCAGTCCTGAAAAAAGTAGGTGCACCTTGTAAGGTCCAAGTTTTCTGATGTCGTTTCTCACTAGCAACGGTGTCTATTACAAGTATCCGTAGGATAAATTTAATTATTTCTCAATTAATTTGAAGCCATGAATCTTATTTTGAAGAAGCATTGCATTGTTATGATGACTTAGATACAGCTGACTTTCATTAGCCTGCCATTTATTTTCACGACATTTCTAAAAATATTCTTTAAAAAGCTTATTTTTCTAATTCATATTAATCGAGATGAGTGTTCCAAAAAGTTACATTTGTTTATAGCTACAAGAGAGACACATCGTGAGATTGAAGTGCAGTCCAATCACGGTTCGTATATGCTGGCCATGAATTATATTCCTTCCAGATCATGTCCATGTTGAAAGCACTTTAAAACTTATGAAAGCGTTCAGACAACCAGACCAATAACAGTAAATATCTCGCAAACTACTGATGTAATAAAGAAATTATGTGAAATAAAGTAAACATTTTACAGAGATCTGCACTGTCTGTGAAGATAAGTTTACCACCCAAAAAATTCAAGATAGACATTTAATATGTCAAGTAAATGTGTTAAATGTGTGGTACTTTGATCAATCTTGTTGCAAATTTTGTGAGAATATAAAACATATCAAATTAATATTCCGTGTAAGTGGTAGTTTGGAGTGGGCCAATCTCTTTTTCTCATTTTTGTATATTCTGCCACTATACTATGCATCTGACATCATGCTATCACCAATAATCACAAAGGCACGCGTGCATGTAAGCACCTATTGTCGTTTATTTTTATAAAAGTTAAAGCTAATATTGGATGCAAGGATAAAAAAAATATGTGTTTTGGAATCACATGAATGAATGAAAATGGATCACGAAGCTTACATAATAAATCCCGATTAATTTCTCTAATTCCGTAAATCTACTAATTAGGCGAAATTTACCTTAAATTTATGTAAAGTCTTCTCAGATTACTCGAAATTTCAACAAAAGTCTGCCAACATTCCCGTTTTCAAACACTTACATCTTAAATACGCAGAAAATTCTGAATTGATGTTTAAAATTATAAAATATCAAAAAATAATTAATAATGCAAAGCTAAAAGAGAGCTCTTGGACATGTTGTGGAACTGTCATTTTTAAGAGAAGCAATAACATATGGATAACTTCAAGCTTCACATCCTGGCAGGTTACTTTGACCATATCACAATTAAACACAAGAGAAAACTGAATACCTTCGCTGCCTCATTGCACAATTCTAACTATTGGCTGGCCCCGTAGCTCAGTCAGCAGAGCAGCTGCCTGCCGTGCTAGGTGTCCCGGGTTCGATTCCCGGCGGTAGGGATGGGGATTTTTCTCCGACCAAAATAATTCCCCATCTTCCCCAGAGTCTGGAAGTATGAATGTGTGAGTGTGTGAGTGTGTGAATGTGTGCGTGGTCTAATCATTAAAAACCTAACGAATACGAGTTAACACCTTCGATATGTTCCAAAAGAGAACGGAAGCCGATATGACCATTGTAGTTAAAGGCGGGGTATAAATGGAAAAAGTAAAAAAAATTCTAATAGTTTTCTCGTTAGATATCCGAGCTTACCAAAACAACAGAATCGTCACAAAAACTGAAATCAGTGCCGAAAATTTCCATCCCTCCTTAGAAACAAAAATTCTTTACACTAATTTGTTGTTAATATGGTTGGTTAATTGTTTAAAACACATGACATCTTCTTCTTCTACCTCAATGGATTAGGCTATAGCCTGTTCCGGTCTCACATCCATCGTTTCCTAGGTCGTCCTATTGATCTTCGTCCTTTCGGTTTATATTCCATTATTTGTTTAGGGATTCTCTCTGGAGTCATTCTTCCTAAATGTTGGAACCAATTTTCTCTATATTCCATTAATTTTAGTAAAACAGATTTTATGTTTAATTCATACCTTTTAGTGTTCTCTTAATTTTTCCAGTAACTGCTTTAAACTTACTTATTTTCTGATTTATATCTTGATCCGTTTCATAACCTAGGTCGCATCCAAAATACTTAAAATGTAACACTTGTTCAATAATAGTATTCTCAATTAGAATTTTTGTCCTTGCCGGGTATTTTCCGTGGAATGCCATTACCTTGGTTTTTTTATTTGAAATTTTCAGACTATATATTTTACTGATTTTATTCAATTCATACATTGCCTCTTGCAGCTTATCCTCATTGTCAAAAATTAAAACTACATCATCAGCAAACATTAATATATTTAACGTTCTTTGTCCTATGTTAATACCACCATTTACCTTAAATTTCCATTTGTTTAAAATATCGTCTAGATATATATTAAATAAAATGGATGATAGACTGCATCCTTGTTTAACTCCTTGATTTATTCTAATTTCTTCTGTTAACTTCCCATTTACTTCAATAACCATTATGTTATCTACGTATAAACTTTGTATGATTTTAATTAAACGCTCTGGGTAACCTTTTGTCTTTAATATCTGCCATAATTTATTCTGTTCTACTCGGTCGAAAGCCTTCTCAAAATCCACGAAGGCAAGGTGAGTCTCCAAATTAAATTCTATTCTCTTTTCTATCATTTGCTTAAGGATAAATACGTTGTCAACACATGGCGTTCCTTTCCTAGATCCACTCTGCTCTTCCATGATTTTTGTTTCTGATATTATTTTTAATTTATTACATATTATTCGTGCATATACTTTATAGATAGCGTTTAAAAGACTTATACCTCTATAATTATTGCAGTCAGTTCTATCCCCTTTCTTGAAAACAGAGACTACTTTGGATGAATGACATTATTGTATAGAATTATATCAGTGAATTCAGGAAGGTATCCATTTACATTTTTTAAAATCTTCAATCTTATATCATAAAAAGTTTCTCAGTTAAGAGTCAAAAAACTAACAAAGCTCGAACTTTCAATAGGAATTTCAGTCTCTTAATTATCTGCAATAATGTTTTAAAATGTTTTTGTTTCAGTTATTGCTTCTGGGTATCACTGCAACTCTGGGAGAGCATGGCATTATTAAGAGAGGATTATCAAAAGGTGTGAGCCAAGTTGGGTACAGATATAGCTCAGTTGCCAAAGGAAAATACGGTGATTCAGCTTCAGGATTCAGTTCAGGAGTTTACACCAACGGAGGATCATCTTCTGGAGGATTCACTCATGGTGGAAGTATTCGTTTATCTTCAGGAGGATACTCACATGGAGAAGGTATCCCGCTACATTCAGGTTATGACTATGAAGGAAGTAGTCAACTATCATTAAGAGGATACAGCCATGGTGGACATAGAGGTTTCGGGGATACTGGACCAGTTCAAATCAACACCATCACTCAAGGAGTCCCTCTGTCTGTTCCTCAACGTCTTCCTGTAACCATAAACAGGCTCGTCCCTGTACCTATCGCTGCTCCTTACACCGTTAACGTACCTCGTCCCGTCGAATTTCCCGTACCCCAGCCTGTCCTGTCTGTTACTGTCAACAGACCCGTTCATCTCAGTGTACCTCGTCCAGCACAAGTTCCAGTTACTGAACGTATTTCCATCTCTGTACCTCAACCCTATCGAGTTCCTGTACCTCAGGCTGTACCCTTGCAGGTTTCACAGAAAGTACCAGCTCCAGTGCCTCAAACTGTTCAAATTAAAGTTCCTGTTGTGGTATCTTCTGTAAGTGCCAGAGACTTCGGTGCAAGTGATAAATTTGGCTACTACACCGGTGCCCAAAGTGCTTACTTTGGCGTTGCCGCTTACGGCAAAGACCATTATATTATTATAGGGAATCACTAAATCAGATTATACAAGCCAGTCAAATTTATGTTAAAGCTCTCAAGGTATAGAAAATAAATTTCCTGGTTTAAACCGATGAAAAATAAATGTCATTTGGAACATGTTTACTTAACAGGTGCTCTTGTGTTATTAAATGTAATACCACAATAACAAATGGCATATGTTAAAATTTGCGGAGTGTCTATATTCCTTAAAACCCCAAAGGAAAGAATGAAGTATTACTAATGTTTAATAGTGCTACTACGTCTAACACCTACTAAAGAGAGATATCCTGTATCACGTACATCCTGTTTGGTTCCGCTTTTGATGTACAAATCAACCAATTAAATTGCAAAGCATGTTTGCCTTTGAATGCAGTTAACATCGTCCTAAACCCTTGCACTGAAATATGTTTGCTAGTTTAGGCTAATGTAATTATCAATGTATCCTCGAATCAAGTATCGTCTTTACTATAATGTGAAACAGGGTAAGCATGCATAATCTATTCCTTATTTAAATACTTGTCACAATTAAGCGTTACAGCACTAAAACTTTCCACCACAAATCAACAAAACATCAATTCCAAAATGTGCTTCACCTAAAATGTTATTATTATTATTATTATTATTATTATTATTATTATTATTATTATTATTATTATTATTATTATTATTATTATTATTATTATTATTATTATTATTATTATTATTATCAGAAAACGGTGTGAGTTTGGGGCTATAGGAAAATGTAAAAATGTTTAAATAGGATTTCTGCCGAACAGAAAAGTGACCTAGCCTTTTTTCCCCAAGATGTACTTATTCACTGAATGTTATCTACTTTTTCTTCTATGTCTATTTTAAATGGGTTATCTTATGCCCCAAGTATCTAAAATCACATCATAGCTCTATTTTTTTCTATTGTAATTTTGTCCTTTAATATCCTTTATCCTTTTAGAATTTTTTTTGTGATAGTTCTTTGAAGAAATTTGTGGACTGCATTTTGTAAAGAATTTCCAGAATCTATGTCATAATTTGATCCAAAATTAATAAACAATTCACATTCCATTTAATTCTAGGTGCTAGAGGTAATAGATCTTCTTATGTGTTCTATAAGCATTGCATTACAAAACCGTAAATACACCAGACTGTAGCTTAATTCTCCCCCTTACCAGAGTGTAACCAAACCACTAATTTCAAATTACAGTTTAATTTATTTAATTTCTCATCTCAGCAAAATTGAGCATGAACGTACTAAATGCTTAGCCATGCCATGTGTTTTTGAATTTATGTTGTAGTAATTCACCGAGATAAGTATTCATTCAAACAGTGTTCATGTACGATTTGCATATTGTTACACAGTATTTCATGGATGTTAAAAGACTATTTCTTATCCACTTAAAGTTATGTTCCAAACGCAACTTTAGAGAAACAGTTTCTATTCGACCTAAGATGCGAAGAGTAAAACGGTGCATCGGATCGTAATGGGTTAGGCGGTGGGTCTGTGACCCCTATTCGGGAAGTCGTGGCTTCAATTTTTATGGCCGACCTTCTTGACCCATTGATTTATCCAGAGTTTCCATGGTAGCAAAGCCAATGGTAGGAAGGACAACTACACTCCCTCCAAAAGACTTGTCCTTCCATTTTAAATCCTTCTTATTGTCACCGATCGCATTGTTGTGCTGCAGTCGCGACAATCCAGTGTCGGGCGCGTGGGCAGGAGAGCTAGACGCTCGCCAACAGAAAGAAAGATACAGAAAGGGGCTCTGGAATGTCCCGTCCTCCTCTTGCCGCCGCGATTGTTCTCGGAAAGTCTAGAAACAATGACTGGGAGGTATAATTAGCAGAAAACTATGAGAAGGAATCATTTGTGTTGCTGAGTTGAGTTGTGTGATGGTTATTGTGACAGTGATCATTTGAAGTGTACCGAAGTGATTTCTTTTGTTTGTTTACTTGCGGCAGAGCACCGAGTCGAAGAAAATTGATTGTCAGATTCACATCTTTTTGCTGCTGCAAGGGTTGTACAAAGTTTATGCAATAAAGAGTGTTCTAAATGTCTACAAATCAGACTTTTGATTCTACCAACCCACGAAGTCACATTATTCTCGTTGGCTATTTCAGTTGTGTGTGTTGTAAATGTTGGTAGCAGTTTCGGCGTGGATGGCAAAAAGTTCACTCTCTGTAAATTCTCATCAAAATCGGGGAGGTGTTAGCCAGCAGGGGGCAAGGGGAACTGGTTGCACAATACGCTACCGTAGAGGTTAAATACATACTGCCTTAGGAAAAGAGAGAGAGAGGAAGAGAGAGAGAAAGAGACAGGAAAAAGTGAACAGCTACGAGAAACAAATTTCGATTCGGAAAACTTCGGAAGCATTCGATGACGCTGCTGCGTTCACGCTTTGGAAAGGTAGAGTCAAACTGAAAATTCAATGATTTGAATCCCGGCTATGGCAATGACGTTTTCAGTCTGATTCTACCTTTCCCATACTTTGACCTAAACCCGGCTAGTGTAACAGAACAATTAATATTTCCAATATACGCCACGATACCACTCTGGCTTCATTTCAAAGCTATACGACAGATAGGGAACTGCTTTGCGGCTTGGCCATATAAGTGGTAGCCGAGTGGTAAAATGCATGTGTCTCGTCAGTGGACCAATTGGAGTTAAAATCCTTAATTTGGATGTTGCTTTTTATTATTGTTGCTTTAATAGAAATGCATTATATTTTCTGTGCAGAAGATAAATAATGACATTTTAAACACATTCATTTATAGGAACACAAATAGCATGTCCTTGTCGTTTTCAAACTGAATGCAATGTTATTAGAAAATTGCCTTAATATTTGTTATGTAAACACTCGGGCTCATTCACTTGTTATGAATGTTGCTGCCATATAATGCGAAGTAGCCTCTCGTGAAAAATTTCACTAGGTATTTGTTCTCAATGCCAAAAAGATCAAGTAAAACTTGACAATTGGAAGTTGCTATATTACAATGTGCGTAATACACATTTCGCATTTCTAGAATAAAAAAAACTAAAAGTGATGTTTAGCATTCGAACCTTTGTAGGTCTAGCTCCTTCATGCTTCTCTATAACCACTTGGCTATCTGTGTACGTTCAGTAGCTGAGACTCAATTATGAATGAATAATGAAACATAATGTTTTGCACACATTAAACTGGGCAAAAAATAAGAAAGGAAGGATTTGCTATGTGAATATGCAGGAAACATATTGTCGCCAGGCCATTGTTGATCGAGGCGGCAAGACATTCAAAGGGATGCGTAGTGCAGTGTGTAGGTTTAAGCTCGCCAAAACGGCGGGGGTGGGGAGGAAACGGATATCTCGAGAGTTCGCCTTTGTACTAGCCGGGTCTCGATTGTTTGAGAAATTTCTGGAGTGTTGGTAATCTATAACAAGGCGGTCCGCCCGCCAAGGAGAGTTAGTCGGTAATTGAACGCGTGCGTGTAAACAGCTGTGTTTGTTGACCTTGTATGTTATATTGTGTATGTGCACGAAGCGTATTTCTACGGAAATAAAGTGCAATTTTTTGTGTTTGTAACCTGTACTTTTGATTTCAAGAACCCACAGAGTCACAATGTGAAACAATGCACAATGTGTGAACATTCCCATTTTGTTATATTTATGAGACGATTTAGTAGGTGATACCATTGTAAACCGGCCGTGGGCACGATGTGGACCTAGAAAAATATACGCTTCCATAGTCTGCTCTTTTCTTCTTCTTCTTCTTCTTCTTCTTCTTCTTCTTCTTCTTCTTCTTCTTCTTCTTCTTCTTCTTCTTCTTCTTCTTCTTCTTCTTCTTCTTCTTCTTCTTCTTCTTCTTCTTCTTCTTCTTCTTCTTCTTCTCTTCTTCTTCTTCTTCTTCTTCTTCTTCTTCTCTTCTTCTTCTTCTTCTTCTTCTTCTTCTTCTTCTTCTTCTTCTTCTTCTTCTTCTTCTTCTTCTTCTTCTTCTTCTTCTTCTTCTTCTTCTTCTTCTTCTTTCTTCTTCTTCTTCTTCTTCTTCTTCTTCTTCTTCTTCTTCTTCTTCTTCTTCTTCTTCTTCTTCTTCTTCTTCTTCTTCTTCTTCTTCTTCTTCTTCTTCTTCTTCTTCTTCTTCTTCTTCTTCTTCTTCTTCTTCTTCTTCTTCTTCTTCTTCTTCTTCTTATTCTTCTTCTTCTTCTTCTTCTTCTTCTTCTTCTTCTTCTTCTTCTTCTTCTTCTTCTTCTTCTTCTTCTTCTTCTTTCTTCTTCTTCTTCTTCTTCTTCTTCTTCTTCTTCTTCTTCAAAAGATGTATGTCTCTATTGCGTACTCTGACGTCTGCTATCGTCTCTCCTCAGTCCGGACACATTTGGTATCTACTCAGCTCACCTTCCGTCAGCAAAAGGTCTAACCATATACGTCTGCTCTCCTCACAAATAACCAGATGAACTGAATGATCTAATAATTTTCCTCCAGCAAAACACACTTAGAATGAATGAGTGATGTAACGTTTTGAATTGGTAAAATAATAAAATAAGGAACTTATTCTGCATAATACTTAAAAGCGTGAAATTTCAGTTCCGCAAGTGCGAAAATATGCCTCGTGTTACATAGAAGTAACGCAAACGAAAGCTTGAGAGACCCAGTTGCGCAAAACTTCGGTACTGCTCGGACAGAATCGGGTTGCCTCGCCCTCGATTTAAGGCCACAGGATTTAGCACTCTCCAATCTTGACTTTAGCAGAGGTATGATAGCTATGTAATATATCCTAAAATAATAAATAATGGTCAGGGTATACTGCACTGCATTTTTGCCTTCTCTGACCTCTCTAAACTAAGGCATGCTGCACCAGCAACTTCTCCAAACAACTGCAGGTAATATATAGAGTTTTACTCAGCTAAACCAGAAGAAGTATAACAGTCAAGACAGGTATTAGTTAATGATCAATCTTTCCCTATAATAACGTCATACAAATACTTATTTCCGCAGGCATTTATTTGCTTTCATGTTTGATTTCCCCTTTTAAGGATTTTCAGTTGTTTCTTTCCTGTTTTTCTTCGGATAGACATGTAAAAAACATTTGCACATTAATACATTCCAGTACCTGATGCGGAACTCTGACGCGGGGGAAGATCAAAGCAAACCTCCTATCGAGCTTAGCCCAGGAATCAGAGCAATTATTCCCAAACAAACTGTCACCACCCAACAAAAAACACAGCGTCCGCCAGGAACTCTGAACTGATGTTGGGAAAATTCATTCCAGAAAGCAGCATTAGCAACCACTCTACCATGTCACTGCAGATTTGTATTTTCTATGTGTATGTATGTGTGTGATTTTTTTTTCTCTCTTAGGGAAGATTTTGTTCTCAATAGTTATATCGGTGGCCTTTTACCTGCCGATCTCATTGAATGTAAGCAATAATGTTAACTCGTGTGCAGTTCTCATTGACTGTCTTTGTGTTATACATCAGATCGCACTAACTTTCACTCCCCCCGAGTTTAGACAGGATAAGGAATTAACTTGGTTAGAGAAAATCTCCCACCCGAGAATTGCACCCGGGACCCCTCACACAGTACTCAGGTACTCTCCGATTGTGCTACCAGGCCAGCCCTTACCGTTCCTAAAAATTTTGTTTATTAGTAAAATTCACTGTTGTTACTATAAATGCTTAAATCCACACCTATTTAGATCAGTGGTGAAGCAAAACATGTGTACACTCACATGATCTCTTCTACTCGTTTTTTTAAACCTATTCTAGGAGATCCTCGACCTACTTCATATTAATCAAGATAAATATTTATAGAAATCCTTTTACTACACACACGATGGAATACAGCGGCTTTAAGCGGTTGCCAAATCCTGTAAGAGCTCCTCGCTATACGATAACTTTGAAACTTCATTCTCTTTGAATAGCCAGGGCACAAAAAGGACCTCATATTTTGAAAAGTATAGGTATTTGGAAAGTTCTACCCAATAACAAGGAATATTTCTAAAATGGTCTGCTTGGCTAACAAAAATAAATGAAAGAGAAAAAAGGAAGAAGGAAAAGGTAAAGCATTATCTGTCTCTTTCGATCTATTAGGTGTGCAGAGGTCATGCAAAATGAAAATAATTTCAGAGGCCACTTGTAAATGCAATACATATATATTTTATTTGACAACACAGTAGCTTAAAGATTGAAATTTTATTCAAAAGCGTTACATCCACGTCTTAGAAAATGAAATGTAACGAAAAATGTTTTATGTAAAGGCTATATTGCGATGGAATTTTTTTCAAAAACCTTCTTGTCCAATCTTTGAAAGATCGTGAACCGAAATATGAAATTTCATACTTAACTGGCTTTCTGTGTGCACGCAATCTCCCCCCCCCCCACACACACAGACCTTTCTCTTAAAATGTATGTTTTGGAGAGGAATTCAGGTGTCTCAAAATATGGATCTACTTCCTTGAGTCTCGGCGCTGTTTTGATGACTCTTTAGGACGGCCGCTCTCTGTCTCCTATTGCCTCATCCTTCCTGAGGACATCCCTTCCGGGGTTTAGGTATAATAAATCCCAGGTTTCGGTGCCAAATCCCCTCCATAGTAATCCTAATACTAAGGAATCTCGAACGGAGTATTTTGTTGGTATACAGTCTCTCCCTACTTATTTTATGCAGAATAAAAGGTAATAAAGTTCTAATGCATATTCAGCTAGAACTTAGGTTCTTAATGATGATAATGATAAGCTCCAAATCAAGGATTAATAGATTCTTTGATTCAAAGAAAAGCTTATTGACAGTGTGAAAGTCTGGATCAACCTAATGTTTCTTAACTATATAGTTGGTTAACATGAAATGGAAAAATTAGAAGTTAAGATCAGATATAAAACTGGACTTCGAACACACACACATACACACGCACACACACACACACACACACACACACACAATTATGCAGACTTTTAAAGCAATGAAATGAAGTATCAGTGTACTAAAAATATTGTCAGAAAGGGGGCATATCTACATAAATGCTGGGAGATCTGGTCATTTGTACCAACAACTGTGCACAAGAGTGGTTGAAATAGCAGCAGGTGTTAAAATGAAATAAATCAAGCGAAGTGATTTCGTAGTTTAGAGTGAGCTTCACTTTCGAGCTCCCGGGTTCGACTGCAATGGATCACACACTCCAACCTTCGGTTTTTTTTTCTTTTTTTTTACAGTTTTCCCCAACGGATAGGCGAATACTGACGATTATTTCTTTCATTGGTTCATTCATTGGTTTCTTTGTTCATTGGTTTCAACCATGTGACGCGGAATCTTGTTCAAATAAAAGGGTACAATACAGGTTATTTATTTATTTTTTACCATGGGCGGTGCACTATATTTTAAAGGTAGCTCTTCCAGCTTGGAAACGTTAGGAGGTCTCCCACATCTCTATGGTCCGCCTTCACTTTATCTCTTCCCCCTGGTAGTTGGTAGCCAGAATATGCCCATGTAGATGACAATATGAGCTGTACGCCGTGCGCCTATATGGAATACAATCCCATTACCCATTAACGTGCAGTAATACACTACGTATTACGAAAGACGAAAGACCTGACTGTAAGATTTCTGGAAAGAATTTGAATGCTCTCCAAATTGGTACTTTAGTGCCCCACTGGCACTAAGAGAACGTAGAACTGAGAGGTGAAACGGGAGGACAGTGGAATGCTGACCTTTCGCGGCATTTCCTTTATAAATGTTGATCCTTGTTTTCACGAGCCATGCTTTACTATCTGGATGTTTTCCACCATGCCTGTTCTATATTTTGTTTAGTACCTAAAAGAGCAGTTTGAAACATATAATAAAAATACTCTCCTTACTTTTCGTTATTAATAGCAACGTATATCATTTTTAGTACTGTATATTAAAACAAATTCCATAAACCAAGGGCGCACTACACGTGTTCTATTAATACAGCAGATAGAAAAATAGATATTCATTATGTACAAATTAAAAAAAAATTATGGATATCTCACGTTTGAAAAAAAAACAGTTTTTGATATAGCTTATACCCTCTGTGTATATCTAAATCTCCCCACAGTAGCCCCCTTTATTTTAATTTTTATTTACTTTTTTTGTAATTTATATCGTCCAACGTTAAGTCATATCGGACGGTGAATGAATTGGGTGAAATGATGCTCAAATGAATCCGGGGTCCAGGAAGCTTAGAGTTACCCGACATTCGTCTTGAAGGATAAGGGAAAACCCCGGAAAAACCTTATCCAGGTAACTCACCCTGACCGAGATTCGAACTCGGGACCTCATGAACGTGAGGCAGACATGCTACCACCACGCTACCGAGGTGGAGTGGTAGCCCCTTAGTTCTATAGTGTGACGTCCGATGTCGTTTCTTGTGTGACGTCATCCTCTCTCACTCTTCTATATATCTGCTGCCACTGATAACCTACAACTTGTATATATTGACATTTGTGAGTGGAATCATCGATGAATGTAATGGAGATTAAGAGTGATCGAAGAGATTTGCGGACCGTTTAAGAACGTAGTGTTCTTACAGAATTTTTGCACGAGAATCTGTGACTGTTGAAGTATTAAATATGATTTCTGATATATTAATACGTTATGTTTTAACATAACTGTTTTCATGATAAGATTGAGAAGCTTAAATTACCGTGAATCACTGAAATGCTTGTCATAGGATTAGCTGGCGCCGATCGCTAAATCTGTACAACCCGCGCGCTGTCCTTAGGCGCTCGTATTGCCGGTAAACGTTCGCAATAAACATTCCTGTAAGATTGCAATATGTAACGCAAAATATGCGAATTTAATAAATGCATGCTATTTATTAATTTAGCTCCCGCTACTAAAACATCATCTCCAACAAAAGTCCCTACTGATTAATATTGTGACTTTGTGGGTTCGTGAAATAAAGTTTTTTTTATTTTATTTTTTTTTTTTTTTTTTTGGAGGCGGCCCCACACCCGCCGCCCCCGGTGACGATCGTCTCTGCCTTGAAGAGGTTACATCGTCTCCCCATGCACATGCTGTTAAGGCTAAACATGCAGAAACAGGCAGGGCAAAGGGGGGGTGCTTGTTAGTGAAGTGCATGCGTTGTTAGTCGGGTTCCGCTGAGCACCCCGGTTAGTGACGTACATTACTATCCTGTTCGCGGATGGCGAGCAGGCATGGGCGGGATAGTTGGCTTCTACTCATACCGGAGTCTGAGTAGGACCCAGTTAGTGCGTTATTAGTTACCTGTGGCAGGGTAGTTAATAGAAGAGTTAGTTTGTATAACTTACAGACTGACTGAGACGGATGATAATTTAGCATGTGATCTCTGTAGAAAATGGGGGGACGGACTGACTGACTTGACTGCATGCGGTGTGTATGGTAGTGTCATGGTGGGGGTGAGAGTTCTTGCCGGTAATGCGGCTGTAGATTATCGTTGTGGTTACCTGATGCTGCAACATGCTACCAGAATTAGTGGTTAGAGGTTGCAGTGGATCGTGAGTGGCTATTGCTTCCGTAGTGGTTGTTATAAGACTGGCATTCATTAGTGGAGTTCTGAATTACTGTTTAAGAATTGCAGTGGGTCGTGGGTGGCTATTGCTTCCGTGGTGGCGGTTATAAGCCTGGCATTCTTCAGTGGAGTTCTGAAACAAGAATCAAGCGTTTAGTTAGGGAGGTTTGAACGTGTGGAACAAGTGTACGGCGACAT
This sequence comes from Mantis religiosa, assembly GCA_030765055.1. Taxonomy (NCBI): domain Eukaryota; kingdom Metazoa; phylum Arthropoda; class Insecta; order Mantodea; family Mantidae; genus Mantis; species Mantis religiosa. The sequence continues at coordinate 110,190,579 of CM060955.1, read as the reverse complement.
CAATGGCTTGGAATGGGTTGGTAAGTGATCTGTCAAAAATGTGGAGTGGTCGTCTGTGCTTAAGGTGTGCTGTGTCGTAGTTTCCTAGTCGTTGTACAATTAAATTGGTGTGCTTTGGAAGTTTGTCGTACAGGTCAGAGGCAAGCTTCTTAATGAATTCTTCAATGGTATGCGTGCGGAGCTCTTGGTGTAGCTGATCAGCAGGGGCAAACGGTGGTACTTTGGCAATAATGCGGAGTATTCTGTTTTGGAAGGTCTGGAGGGACTTGATGTGTGTTGGAGCAGCGTAACCCCATACCTGGGAGGCATAAGTGATGATAGGGCGAATGAGTGTTTTGTAAAGGGTGAGTCCGAGAGTTGGGCTTAGCGAGTTGTGTACGTTAATGAGGGGGTATAGTTGCCTGAGTTGGCCCTGGGCTTTCTTTTTGACAGCTGTTATGTGCTGCTTCCAGGTAAGGCCTTGGTCCATGTGGACGCCAAGGTAGGTGACCTTGGCGGACCAGGGTATGTTCTCATTGAACATTTTGAGGGGTGAAAGGGCATTGGCTGGGTATCTGTGAGTCCGGCGCTTTGTAAAGATGATGGCTTGTGCCTTTTGACTGTTTACGTTCATCCGCCAGTTGCGGAGCCAAGGTTGGAGGTTAGTAAGTGCATTCTGTAGTCTGGTGCGGACTGTCTTTATTCCGCGAGCCTGGGTTACGTAGCAGGTGTCGTCGGCGTAGAGGAATAAGTGTGTGTTGGGTGCCTTGGGAATGTCGTTGATGTAGATGTTGAAGAGGGTCGGGCCTAGGAGGCTTCCCTGTGGGACTCCAGCGCGGACTATGTGGGGTGTTGATAGGGAGTTGTTGGCAATTGAGGAGAACGTGCGATTTTGCAGGTAGTTGGCGATTAGTTTGGTCATCGTGTCGGGTGTGTGTAGGTTTTGTAGTTTGCGGAGGAGTCCATTGTGCCAAACACGGTCGAAGGCACTCTGAAAGTCTAGAAGGACGGAGCCAGATGAGTGTTTGGTGTTGAAAACGTTAGTGATTAGTTCAGTTTTGCGTAAAAGTTGTAGGGTTGTGGAGTGTTGTGTGCGAAAGCCAAATTGCTCTGGTATGAGAACATTGTGTCTGTGGAGGAAGGCATTGAGCCCTTTGAGTATTACTTTTTCAAAGACTTTACTAAGTGTGTTGAGGAGGCTTATGGGGCGATAATTATGTGGATCAGTGTGGTTTTTTTTATTCTTCTTAAGGAAGTGGAGGACTTTAGCGTGTTTCAAGGTATCGGGGAAATATCCGCGATCAAGGGAGAAGTTGTAGATCTGTGTGATCCGGTCGAGGGCCTTAGTGGATAGGTTCTTTAGGACAATGTTCGGGATGTCATCAGGTCCTGGGGCCTTGTGGTTGGGCAGGTGCCGGATGGTCCACATGACTTCCGAGGAACAGGTTTTGCGAATTTTACTGTGTGTTGGTGCAAGGTGTATTTGGCTGGTAAGGGCATCCGTGTCGCGGGTGAACTGGGGATCCGCTGGGTCGTTAGAGGGCGTGAGGATGCTTTGGAGGGTATCGGCCAGGAGTTCTGCTTTTTCGAGGTCTGTGGTTGCGGTGTGTTGGAGGTTTCGGAGTGGTGGTATTGGCGCATGCTCCCGGGTTAGGTATTTGGAGATGCGCCAAACAGATGCGTGTTTGGAGTCAAGGTTCTCCAGTGTTTGTTGCCATTGTGTGTGAATGTGATCTTTGGAGATGCGCCAAACAGATGCGTGTTTGGAGTCAAGGTTCTCCAGTGTTTGTTGCCATTGTGTGTGAATGTGATCTCTGGTGTGTTGGCGTACAGAGGCCTGTAGGTTCTGTAGCACTTCACGGTCAGCAGGTTGCCTAGTGCGCTGCCACTTGCGGCGTGCTTTGTTCCGAGCTGTATTTAGTGACTTTATGTCCGGGGGGAGTAGATTCGGTTTGTTTTGGGTGTGGTTCATGGGAACGGCAGTGGAGATGGCATACTGTATGTTTGTGGTGATTTCTGTGACTGCTAGATTGAGGTCGATGGTGGTGTTGAGGGGAGTGAGTTGTACTACGGAGTCAAGTGTGTCGCGGAAGGCCGGCCAATTGGCTTTGTTGAAGTTCCGTCTGAGTTGAGGGGGTTGTGGTGCTAGTGAGCCCTGCATCGTGATTAGAACTGGCAGATGATCTGAGGAGAGGTCATTAATTGTGTGGAGGGTGATTCGTTGAGCTAGGCCCCTGGTTATAGCTAAGTCCAGTACGTCAGGGGGGTGTCTCCGGTTATTGGGTATGAATGTGGGGCCATCGGGGGGGAGAATGATGTACGTAGATGCGTTTTCATGGCGTAGTAGGATTCGTCCGGCTTGGTTGTTGTTGCGGCAGTTCCAGAGCTGATGCTTGGCATTTAGATCGCCAGCAATTATTATTTCGTGATTAATGGAAAGGAGAGCATCCAGGTCGTTAGTGTCTAGTGTGCCAGGTGGGTTGTATGTGGAGAAGATTAGCAGGCGTGATTGATTCATGGTGACATAGACTCCAGTGGCCTCAAGTCGTGTGAGTGCGGGTAGTGCTGCAATTTCGTGTTTAATGGATGATTTGATGATTACTGCGGTGCCTCCTCCCTGTCTGTTGCGGTCGTGGCGGTACACTTTGTAGCCTGGCATGTTGAGGCGGGTGGTTGTGGCAAGTTTGGTCTCTTGTATTAGCATGATGTCTATGGCATGTGTAAGTGCAAAGTCGATGAGTTCAGGTTTTCGTCCGTAAAGTCCGGTCCAATTACACCACTCAAAGAATGTTCTTTATTTCCACCTTATTCCAATGTCACAATTACAAAGAATTTTGTAATGTACACAATTACAATTTCGCCAGTTCGTATGTTCACGTACACTGGGCGCTCCTTACACACTCTCGCCACGACTGACTCAACACAACTGACCGTCGCCTCTCCTGTACTGATCGGTGGCCTGAAGTTTCTCGAGACTTCTTTATTTATGGAGGGGGAAACATTCTCGATGCTTCGCGCTCCCTCGGACGGCACGAGGAGGGGTAAACGTAGACCCAGCCACCCCTGCGGTCTCCCCTCCCTCCACCGGCCTTCATTTATTGATCGGCATCGTAGAGCTTACCGCTTGGGTAACAATATCTACTTGAACTGCTAATTGTACTTAGTACCTTATTCCCTTTATAATTGTCAGGACCTATATATACGTGCCTAGGTAATAAAGCTCACCTATAGCTCTCAGAAACTTCATTGTTGTGCATTAAATCCGTCATAGAAAATGCACCCACAAATCCCTAGTAACGTCTTGTCCGATGAAACCGTGTCAATTCAACAGGTGTTCGAAGTGCCCTCAGTTTGCATCAATAAACTTTTGGAATCTGGTAGCAAGAAATCCGGTTTTAAGTCGTTGGGTTGTATTTATAAAGTATACGAATTTTTATTTAATTTGGTCTTTTTAAGTGAAAAAGAACAAATCCTACTACAATAGCAAAAGCTGCTGCTATTGATAAAACATAATTTAAATGGGCTACTGAGGATTTTATGAATGATTGAGAGAGTGCTGCACGGATTGCAGTGTTTCTACAGATATTGCCGCATACGCCGCAGCAATACGATGTTGCATATCCTCTACTGTCTTTGATGGTTCTTGGTACATTCTATCTTTCACTTGCCACAGAGAAATATGTCTAATGGCGTCAAGTCTGGAGCGAGCTGGCCATCATACAGAACCTCCCCTCCTATCCACCTATTTGAAAACTTCTCATCCACAACGTCTCAGCAAACTTGTGCATAATGTGCGAGACATCCATCATGCTGGAACCATATTGACAGACGGGTTTCCAATCCCACATCCTCCACGAGGAAGGGTAGAGTGTGTGCAGAAATGATGCATATCGCTGTCCCCTTCATGTCCCCTGATAAAAATAGGGACCTAAAATACGGTAACCAATGATACCGCACCAAACATTGACACTCCACTGTCGTTGATGAGCAACTTGGCGAATTCAGTGGGGATTTTGCACGGACCAGTAGTTCATGCTCCACAGATTCACATGACAATGGTTTGTAAATGAAACTTCGTCCGTAAACAACATGTTACTTAGGAATGCTGAATTACCTTGCATCTGCTCAAGTACAAAACGACAGAATACAATGGGGATCCAAAGTCATTCTCGTACAGCTTCTGGTGCAGTGAGATATGGAGCGGATGAAACCGATGCATTTGCAAAACTCTGCTCACACTACTGCGGCTTATTCCAGAACCTCGTGCAATCTGTAGGGCACTCACCTCAGGATTATGCGCTACAGCAGCCAGAACAGCAATTTCGTTTCCAGTGTCTTTGTATATTGTCGCTTTGTGGGAGCCCAGCTTCCTGTTTGCCTGAGTTTGCTGCAGATGTTGGCAATGGTCAATCTGGGTAGTGTTCAGCGTACAATGCCACAGCTGTAGTTGCATTTCTGTGACATGCACCGTAATTAAAATAATATCTAGGGTTTCTTGGTTAGTGGAGGCCGGCATATGGACTAGATGACGCCAACTCTTACACGCCACACGAAATAAGGGTTAATGTGTCAAAATGGAGAGCAATATCTGAAACGTACGTGAATTACGTTACAGTATGACAGCAGACCAGATCAGGTGACACTAGTACACGGAAGCTAGAATGTATCATTGTTTGTTTACAGCAAGTACACGCCAGTGCAATCAAACCCTGCTGTGAGCACAGGAGTCCCTTAGCACTCGTGGTACCTCTGACGTTACTAGAGGAACCTCTGGCCCAACTTCCGAGCCCCTCCCGTAGGGCAGTTGTTCTGATTGAGTTGGACTCGAGGGACAGTGTGTTCCCGACAACCTGGGAAGTAGGGTGCGTTTGGGGACGGGGTTGAGGGAAGCCATATATTCCCGCGTACTACCCTGCATAGCTAGTAGGTGTGCTAGATCACCAGGCGGCCCCACCGAGGTTGATCGGTAGCCTTCCCCTTTGGGGTTGGCGCGCGTAAGTAACCTAACCACTTCCACCCGTCTTGTGTTTTCGGACCAGATGGGAGGGGGGAGGCTTCATTGCTGCCAGGTCTTACCCCATGGAAAGAGCCTTGGAGACGCCGAGCTTCCCTTGGGGACAAATCGGTTACTCCATGGTAGTAGAGGGAGGTCGGCCTTTACTTTGTGAAGGCTGCCCTGGTAGATACTCTCGCCACTAAATGTATAAATGTGAGCATAGGATTACTACATTCGTTGCATTTCGTCAGAAACGGTGGGGTCATTGCCATCCTCTAACAGCCAGTATTTCAGAACGTATGAGTTTAGAAACGTGAATTAAGTGTATTATCACTAAGCGTGATAAACTAAGTGTGTGTATGTGTGTGTATGTGTGTGTGTGTGTGTGTGTGTGTGTGTGTGTGTGTGTGTGTGTGTGTGTGTGTGTGTGTGTGTGTGTGTTGTAACTCAAAGTTTTCATTTTTCTTGAATTAACATGCATGTTCCATTTAAAAAAACGCAACTTGGTGTTTGAAGTGTTATTTATTTACCTTTATGGATTGTGCATAACTTTTCATAGAGTGAGCCCTGCCCGCCTCGGTAGCGTAGATGGTAGCGTGACTGCCTCACGTTCAAGAGGTCCCGAGTTCAAATCTCGGTTACGGTAAGTTACCTAGATAAGGTTTTCCGGGGTTTTCCCTAAACCTGATAGGCGAATGTCGGGTAACTCTAAGCTCCATGGACCCCGGATTCATTTGAGCATCACTTGACCCATTTCATTCATCGTCCGATATGACAACGTTGGAGGACGTAAATTACAAAACAAAAGTAAAAGGTGTGAGCCCGTGACATATATGCATTCCTGGCCAATTGGAATGTTCATATTTTGTTTCATTTCGGAGATATTTGAGGCCGAGTTAGGTGGGACACCCTGTATAGTTATGCAGCCGTTGCTGTACAGCTATGCAGTACTTTCTCCGGAGGAACCCATTCCTTCTTGAAAAGCATTAAGAGCTTAATGGTAAATCCCATTTTCAGTTCACTCGAACTTGACATGCTTAGAACGCATTTGGCTAATTTTTGTTTAAAACATTTCGTGCTTTGGAGATGGCTTCGTGATCTTTGACCAGCAGGTAATGTAAAGCCTGTGACTCGCATAACAGCTCAGTTATTGATGTACAGTTTTTAGCGTTAAATGTGCAAACGAAGTTCAAGCATCGCAAACCTCATTAAAATGCGTCTAATAAAGGGTGAAATAATACAAACCGGACAGTATCATAAACCTTTATCTCATGTATGGTTGAAGAATATTTATGAACATATCAAATTTTGGAATCTTGTTACTAAATACTTATTTCCTGTGCCCTGAATTGTTGACATATATTGCACATTCTAAAGTTTCTAGCTCTGCTTATCTTCGAGAAGAACGTAATACCAGTTCTTATGACCTTAGATTATGGCATAAGTTTTCTGTTTAATCATGTCAAACACGTTCAAGTGGCCGGACGGAACTCTGCTGACTAAAATAATCTGAGTCACGTAGACGCCGAATTGCAGTTAGGATGTTTTTCAGGAACCTGATCGTGCTTACTTAGCTTGGGAACGCTGATTTAGCATTAGGCGGCTATTTTGGCAAAATCCATGTTTAAGTGCTGCTTAAACCAGCAGCGAGAGAGCACTCAGAGTAGTGAGTTTAGAGGGTCGAGAGTAAAGACCGTGTGACTCAGGGAGTATGTCAGCAAGACCCACAACCATACACGATCACACATCTCCCAGGTAAGTCCATATGGAACTTGAATCTTATAATGTAATTGCTATAGCTAAAGATGCAAGTTTTGTGGGGTTTTTCTTGAGGTTTAGTATTCATAGACGTTATACAGTTTTGGCTCAGTGTCTGTGATAACTTCGGACGTAAACAAACGACGCCAAGCATAACGTGTGAAAAGGAGAAATACAATACACCGTTACATCTGGCTCTAACACCAGATAATATTAAAAAATAACGAAATATTTGTAAAGTTGTAAGAAGAAACCTTCCTCTATGATTCATCCACTGGTTCAGAACCACCACAAGCCGAATTGTACTGAACTATTAAATGGAGAGTCGATCACTCAAACAGTTTCGAACAGCGAAAATCTTTTTTCAACATCACAGAATTTTAACGGTGCATATTTCAAATATACTTTGCTATCGTCTTTTGATTTTACGTTCTTCAGTGGGCTACAAATTTAAACACTTATTTTTCTGTAGAATATTTTGCTATTTTTGTTTATCCTTTGTTTGCACGGTCCTGGAGGTCCATAATGGATTGTTTTTGACACCTGTTCTATTATTGCCATGTTATTGGAAGGTTCTAAACCAGATGTTTCTGTTTTAAACTCTCCTCTATCTTCCGCAATTTGTATGTATACATGTTGCATCTTGAAGCAGTTTAAAGGGAATGAGGGATTTGTCAACCTTAATATGCAGATGCATTTTCATTACTTAAAGAATCAATAACTTTTGCAACTGAACTATTATTTATTGCATATTGCATATCCTCTAATCATATACCCCACCTTGTAAGTACTGAGTTCGCTGTGATTTCTCGAAATTGTTTTATCCTTGAAGGCACCTTAAAGCTTTTTTATTGCAGTTTCAACATCACTAATCTCGTATGGATCTCGTCAACCAATATTTGAAGTCCATGAGCAAGGCATGTTATGTGAGTACTGTTCTTACACCGTCCTCTTATTCCATTTGCTACCTTCAACATTTAGGGGGCGGCAGCAATAACGGACAGTAGTACGTCTTCGGATTTAACCTCAAGAAGACGCAAAAGACATTTAGCCCTATCAAATAACACTTATATAGAATTACGATTTACTTTATCCAAGACGTCGGTAGTCAATAAAAGGTTTTACTTGGAGAATCCTTCTTCTAATGTAACCCAATGTATTTTCGTAGCAATCAGATAATTATTATGTGTTTCAAATGGGAAGGTGTTTGTCCTTGAGCGCTACTAGATAAGCAACCAATCGGAGTTCTGTGGTGTTGTATTGCATTCCCGCTAACTGTTGTGTGACGAGCACCAACCTAATAAATCTATATGAAATACTATTCGTGCTAAGACAAAAATTCAGATTTTGCCGAAACTGATCCACGTGGAAGGTAGAGAGTAATATATCTAACATTACTTTGGAAATCCCATATTTTTAGCTCAAATAGTTTTTATAATACAAATAAATAAACCACTATTACCTGTATTATAACAATAAATCGCGATATAAGCACTGTATGAATTTGGCATGTATGCGTGAGTAGTAAAGTGTTGGATTAGCCAATTTGACCTTGAAGTTCATCCAATTTGACCTTGAATGACCTTTGAGGTCATGCAATTTGACCTTGAAAGTTTTGACCTTGAAGGTCATACAATTTGACCTTGAAGGTTATGCAATTTGACCTTGAAGGTCATGGTACACCCTCTGGAGCCACCCCCGACGCACCCCCCCCCCGCGTACCCTCTTGAATTTCTGCATCCCCCAGGCGCAACCTGGACCTTCTGCATCCTTCGACGCACTCCCTCTTGACTCTCTACGCACCCCCGGGGCACCGCGGTGCACCCTCTTGAATTTCTGCATCCCCCAGGCACTTTTGCGCACCACCTCGCGCATTCTTTGACGTACTCCCGCGGACGCTACCACCCACCCCAGGCGCAACCACGTGTACCCCTTTGACGCATTGCTGGACGCACCCACTTGACCACCAGCATTCCCCGATGCACTTCTCTTTCCCGAGCACCCTCCGGACCCTCCGAACTGATCTACGCGTGCGCGCACGCGTTGGCGTACATGGTGCGGCGCCCCGGGAGATTGACATTGGGTCTGCATGCCATTTGACCTTGAAGGTGCACCCTCTGGACTGGCTGCATCGCTGGACGCACCCCCTTGCATGCCCCTAACCACCCCGACGCACTTGACCCTCTGCATTTGCCACCCGGCGCACCCCTTGGTAGGCAATGGGGGAAAAGTCTTTTTTTATTTTTATTAAGAATACACTGGAATAAAGGTTACGTGACTTTAGGAGAGGGAATGGAGACTGACAAGTGTCTAGTTGGGAAGCCAAGGATCAAAAGGAAGAAATTCAGGTGAGCTTATTATTGAAACGGAGGCAGGAAGTGACGTGTAAAGGCTTTGATTGGTTAAAATAAGAATGTTTTTGATTGGCCCATGCAGAGCCGGAGGTCGACCAGCTATGAATAGCGTATTGGGTCGATGATTCTGGCTTTGCTTAGGTCAGCTCATTCATTTTTGGTATATTTTTTTTTATTGAGAATATACATATACAGGATGCACTTTTATTTCTAATGATAAATACGAAATCTACTACTACTTACAGGAAAGGACGCTGAAGATATTACACTTTATACTTCTTTTGCTACAAAATTGTTTTTGTATGTTCTTTGAATGCTTATTGAATAAAGGAAATATGTCCACTGATGATGAGGCACCACTTTTCACACACACTGCTTTTGACTCACTTTGAGCACAAGAAGAAAGCATTTTGCAAGTGATTATGCTTTGGTGAAGTCGACGACGAAACGTTTCAATCCACTTCGAAGTTTCTCCTCGCCCTTGTAGATGATGCAGAAAGGGGTAGAATTTAGGTTTTCGATGAGTTCAGGGGTGACTTTGCCGAATCTGGATGGTAGGAATACTTCTGAGTTGTCTTCTAGTTTAACAACAGTTTTGGTTCCATGAATAGTATCGATGGATCTGACGCCTACCACTAGGTACGGCACGTTTTGTTGTAGGGAGGAGACGCTGAGGATGTCGCAGCTGTTGGATAGATCCTGAAGCTGGCGTAGGGCGTCCATAATTACTTTTTGCAGAAAATGCAGTTTTTAACGAACGGTGGAGGTCCGTCGATATGGTTTGTATGAGAAGGTAGGTTCCAATGCTGCTCGCACCTTCTGAATGGTGCACACACTTGCTGTACGTCTATGGGAAGTTGCTGCCAAACGACGTCGACATCAGTTGGAGGGTAACGCTGGAAAATAACGTTTGCGTTTTGTAGGAGCACTCGTTGTTCTGTGGGTAGGAGCACTAGAAGTTGTCTGCCGTTGTCGATGAACTTTAAGAAGACGGAGAAGCACCCGCAAGGCATGAGCTATTTCTACGGGCGTATGTGCGGAGAAATTGTTGAATCTGACGGTTGAGATCAGCGAGGTCCTCGTAGAATCCCTGGTAGCAGCGCTGACACAGGTGGGTGAGACGACCACGGAGTTGGCAGCTGCAGGTCGGGTGGAAACAGAAGGAGCAGTGTAATACCGCACAGTGTTCTAACGACATGCCACGGCGACGAATGCTTGCCACAGACTGAGTGTTGAACGTGGAGGGGAGCATGTTTATGTAGGGACGTAGAGGGGGGGGGATGGAAAAGCACGTAAGAAGTGGTGGTGGGAAATGAACGTGGAGGGGAGCATTTATATGTAGGGCAGTAGGGGGAGGGACGGAAAAGCACGTAAGAAGTGGTGGGGGGGGAGTTCACAGCAGGAGATGTTTGTCATCTTATTTTAAAAATATAATTTTAAAAGTGGTGATACATGGATTTTGGTTATTTTCTTCTTCAGTGATACATTTGAAATGAATGTGAGAGAAGTTGAGGTGAGGTTGAGAAGAGGGTAGGCACACAGGAGTAAGAAAGGAGGTAGAGTTTGAGGAAAGGATGGGTTGGTCGGCGAAGGATAAATGATATTTAGGATCAGTGTCGAGCTCCGGTGATATTTTTGAAGTGACGAACTGAATGTTGATGATGGTGGCATTTGAGATGTTGAGTTGGACGGTGACGATCTTGCAGGCTCCAAATCGATCGATGTTGGTGGAGATTAAATGAAAAGGTAGGACGGTGACGAGGTTCCCAAGGTCATCTACTTGTTCGAAGATGGAGAACTTGATGCAGGCCATAAGGTTATGCCCTAAAAGAAAGAAAGGAGACGAATGAGGGTAAAACTGGTGGTGGGGGAAAAAAGACAAGATGAAAATACTGATGGACTTACCGATATCGAAGAAATCCGTGGTGCAAGTCATGGCAAGGGAGGGATTTCGCTGAAGTTGAGGATGTGCTTTTTGTATTTGTTGGTGTTTGGAACGTGCTGTATGCCTTTGTAGGTAATAAGGAAGGGAGCTGCGTTGAGTTGGGCCATGGAATCTTCATCAAGGCCGCTGTAGGCAGAAGGTAGGAAAAGCTCCCTGCCGTCCTTAAGCTTGAGTACAGTTGTCCAACCAAACTGAGTGTTTATAGCTCGGGCGCCGACGACGGTGTAAGGAATGTTTTGATGAAGGTCCTTAACGCCGATAATGTGAGGAGTCTGTCCTCTGTTGCAGAGATCCCGGAGCACACTGCGCAGCATCTTTACTCTACGACGACAGGAAACGAAGTGAGGGGAGGGGAAAGTGCAGAGGAGGGGGTAGGAGAAATCAAAGCAAAAGGGTGTCTTGTTGATTGTTGTTTAAGCTTGTCCATTCCTGTTTGAGCGCGCTGATTCTTGTCCATTCCTGTTCGTTAATGGAAAATCCAGCAGGTTTGAAGACGATGGCGGGTTTTCCAAATAGACGCTTGAAGTGAAGGGAAAGGGAATCAGAGATGATATGCTTCGAAGATGGTAGCTTAGAGTTGAAATGGGTTTCAATTTTTGGACCAAGTTCTTGGACGAAACGAATCCACTGCTCGGGAGAGAAGGTTACAGATGCGGGTTTGATGCACCTAGAGATGGTGACGTCTGTAGAGGAGAAGGAGATGCACTTAGAACGAGACTCGTTGAGGAAGTGGACAGGAGCCCTGCAATGAAAAAAATTTTAATAGGAAAATGGAAAACATGATTAAGAGACAGAGAGAGAGCAAAAGAACGGAGAGTACTTACATGGTTGAAGGCTGGACGACGACTGAGCGACAAGTGCACGGACGTGTATTTAAGATGAGAGGGATCTACATATTTGAGCAGAGGAGGAGGAGGAGGAGGAGGAGGAGGAACACCGTATGCGATGTGTTTTAGAAATGAGTTTATCGTTGAAATGATAATCGGAAATTTTGAATTTAGAAAAGAAGAAGAAAGGATAAACATGGCAGCATCGGTAGGCAAGGAATGCTGTTACGTAATGGCCGCAGGTGGAGGAACGGTTTCCTTGCAAACGCCGCGTATTGTACTCCCAATTAGGACCGCAATACCCATTGAGAAAATGAAGGATGGAGGGAAGAAGAGGAGGGAAAGCGTAACTGTCAAAATATTCCCCATAACCATTTTTGGAAACGAAGATGCAGACCCAATATTGTCCTGGTTTAAAGCTTGGATCGGTGTTGATCACCAAAGCGATGGGAGGTGGTGGCAGAAGCAATGGGCTAGGAATTTGATCGGAAGCAAATACGCCTATGAAAGATTTGAATTTGCGCAAGCAGGAGTGAATTTGATGGGTATTCATGTCACGAGAATGGATCGGTTGAAATCGATTTGAACGGATCTGTAAATTTCGGAGATGACGTGAAGGCAGACGGGTTCAGCTAAAGGATGAAGAAATTCGAGATTTATACCGATATTACCGTGGTGTAGACCGGAAATATAATTTCGATCTGCGGACATGTCAGCCGTGAGATCAAATGAGAAAATGGTGTATCCGTTAGGATATTCGGATCTAGATATATTGATGCCCTTGTTATTGAAAACTTTAGCGAGAGCAATAAGGAGAGTTTGATAACCTTGGAGAAAGAAATTTTTATCAAAGTTGAGAACGACTGCGGGGGAGGGTACGGGACGGTTGTTGACAGTGAGTTGCAGAGAGGAGAGGTTAAAGTGTTGAAAGTTGAAAGGATTCTTGGTGATATCCCCAGAGTGAGCCTTATCTGTCGTCATGGCCAAGGTGATGCGCCTGGGTACCTTTCCAACGAGAACGTTGGGAAACGATACCGAGGTAATTCCCGAAGATAAGCTGAGAGCCTGATAGTCCACGTCCTTGAAGGGCATGATGACGTTTGCTTTAGCGAGCGCCCCCTGATGTGCCGTCTTTATGGATGCAGTGGGGCGAGCTCTCTTAAGATAAAGATGAGAACCGATAATTTTTGTGTATCCCTTAAACGAGGAATTTGCGGCTATGAGATGAAATTGAGAAGGTGATGGAGTGAGAGTGATAGTGAGATCAACGTTATTGAGGAGAAGCAAATCCTGATTAAAGAAACCGTGGGATAGGCATCCCATGAGTTGAAATGTATTGCTTTGTTTGGTGTATTCAAGACGTTGTTTAAGACCAAAATTGTTGTCAAAATCGTCAAACTTTCCAGCGGTGTCTTTGAACCATAGGGACATTTGCAAGCGGTTATTCATGACGTCAGAGGAGTAGTTGAGAAGAGTTTCAAGATAGGTTCTGTAAGGGTAACCTTGCTGAGAAAAGGAAATATTGACGTTATTGAGAGAGAGGTTAACCTGGCTAAAGAGAGCGTTGAGAGGATTGTTAACTAGTGTGACTTTTTCGTCGGCAGCAAGAACGGAATGGTCGTCATGCAAAATTTGAAGAAAAACCTCTAGAACAACGTAAGATAGGTCAAGATAATCTTCGGCATTGGAAGAGTAGTGAAAACTTATGGGAGAATCCTTAGAGATGGCATTTTGCGGATTAATTTGAAGAATTTGTGATTCCTCGATGTTGGTTTGAACGGGGAGTTCTTTAAAGAAGTCTAATTCAGAGTTCATGAAAACCGTGCCATTCATGATGAAAAGATGTCCTTACGTTGAACGCGTCTGGTTCGAGACTGTTTCTTCTTGCCTTTGGATTTTCTTTTTATCTTCTTGGGTTTTTGTTTTATCTTATTCGTTTTTCGCTTTCGACCCGACCCTATCATAGAATCGATTTTAGTTTTGGCTTTGCGCTTTAAATTGGATCCTGCTTCTCTCAGATGGGTTTGGAAGGCTTGTTTAGGAGTTGCAGAGGTTGTGGCAATCTCGGCAAGAATGTTGGAACCCATTTTTAGAGCTTCTTTTCCGACCACTTTGGCACCGCTCTTGATGAGGGGGAAAAGTGTTCTAAATAATCCTCCAAGAGCACTGAATAGACCGCTGCCCTTTCGGAAATGAGAGCCTCTGTAAAGGTTGAAATTGCGATCTCCGTGGCCGGCCTGATTGAGATAGTAGCGAAGAAAAACGGAATCGTTGGAGTTCATTCTTTGGGTCTGAAAGATAGAACTAATGCAGAAGAAAATCCGTCGGCGAATGGAATAAGATTCCCAAAACCGTCTCTTAAATCGATGGAAATGACGTTGAAATCCTGGCGAAGTAAAGGAATCCAGTTTTGGGGAAAGAAGGACTGCTCCATGGACAGACGTTTAGAGACGTCTGGTTCGACTACGATGACGGTACTCTCTAGCACTTGGACGAACGAGCTTCCAACGAGCTGAGGGACAACGATATTGCAATAGATGAAGACTTCGTAAGGAAAACCCATGTAGGGATCTATCAAGTGGGTGGCCTTGGGAGAGCGCACCACATCTGTATGTGGTAAATATCCTAGCATTCTGCAAACCATCGGCGATGGAACCATGGAAGTTACCACGCGCCTGGGTTCTGCTTCTTCGTCATTCGCTTTCTTCTTCTTCTTTTTGGGCGGTTGGTCGCTGAGCTGAATGTCTGCAGGAGTAGATTCTGCATCCTGCCCAATAGAAAGAGAGGAGGAAACCGGTATTAATCTATGAGGGGTAATGATTTCTTCGGGAAGGACGTTTGAGACGGATATTTGAGGCAATGTGGTTTCCTTACCGGTTTTTTCTTTTTCGACGGCTACAACCTCCTTTTCGATGGCGGCTCGGTACACGTTTACCCTGTCGTCTTTGGCAAAAAAGAATTGTTGGACATTGATTTCGTTTCGAATGCTCTTGTTGATGGCAGACAAAAGCTGCACGCTATCCTTTTCTATGACGTTTTGAAGCTTCACGGTAAACGGGGCATACGCGGGGTGCAACCCGTCTCCATAGTAGGTCTTGTGAGTGCCACTCAGTGTGTGGTTGGAACTTAAATTATAAAACCGAAGGGGATATCTCAGTTTAGTAAGGGCCACCTCCCACTCACCCTCCAGGACCAATCTTTCGGGCAAGTAATTGGAGAAGCGCGAGATGGTGTTGTCGGAAAAGCGATCCATGGACGCATTGCTGGTAAGCGTGATGGAGAAGGAGCTCTTGAGAATCATATTAGCGATATATGGGTAGCTTTTACCCACGAGTTGAATTTCTCAGGATAACCTTTCCATTTGACAAAAACTTCCTTTCTGGCACCTTGACCCCTGGATCGAAGAACTTTATCGACCTTGTAAGATAGGGGAGGGCTTACGCGTTGAAGTTCTTGGGCGTAAAAGTATCCCTCGATAGGTTCTCCAGCCAAATCGCAAATTTTGTAAACGATGGGAGAACTTTGAATCACTCTGGAAACTTGAAACATTTCATCGGTCCAATTTTGTTCGTATCCCTTGTCGAAGGTCATTTTCTCTTTGGAAATGCGAAAGTAATCCCACACATTAAATCTTTGAGTGGTCATGGGCAAAGTTTTATAAAGGTTACGATATACCTGAAGAATGTTATCTTCCGAAACGTCTTGTGGAGCCATTTTAATGGAGCGATGGTACGAACTGTTGTATGACCAGACCAGCTTTTGCAAAACGTCCACATACTTATACGTGTTTTTGTGAGTGAAATATCTCCACATCTTGGTCTTTAGGGTTCTGTTGAATCTTTCCACTACGGCAGCTTTAACCTTATTGTTGGTGGTGAAATGTGAAACATTGTGCTTTCTGAGAAATTGCTGAAAGGTTCGGTTCTTAAATTCTGTTCCCTTATCCGTTCGTAATACTTTGGGAATTCTTCGGTTCTGGGTGAAAATGTGACTGAAAGCTTTTACCAGTTCCTCTCCCGTTTTACTTACCAAAGGACGGGCCCAAGCATATTTAGAGAAAACTTCGATAACCGTTAAAATGTACCTATATGGAGCGTTGTGCGCCTTGATGGAATCCAAGACGTTCAGATCGGCCTCCCAAAGGTCATCTATATTTGTGATGTCATAATGTTTAGTGGGATAACGTTTTCTGACCGGTTTATGAAGCGAGTAACTCTCTTTGGTTCGAAGAAATCTTTCGATTCTAGATTTGGAAAGACCGGTAGCTTTGCGCAGTTTTTCGGCCGTGCCCAAGCCCGCATAGTGATCAATTTGGTTGTAAATCCGTTCTAGGGTAGCGTCTTCCATTCCAGGCCTGCTCGTGGTCGTAATCCGTAACGACTGGAAATGTGGGTCATGGTGCGAGCCTTTTTAATTTTTTTCTCTTTGGAGGTCCCCATTTCGATTTGTGTTAGCTGCTGTGGCTGTTCGGTCTTCAAAGGAAGCGCTTCTTCTTCGCCATCGTTCTCGGGACGTCTCAATTTAGAAACCATATCGTAGTAATGAGCCAGCTTATATTTCAGAATATTCCATTTGTTTTCAGGCGCCATTTTGGCATCCATGATGTGGAAAATATCGTTAGAAATATCAGAAATGGCCTTATCAATTACATGAAGGCGTTTAGCGCTCTTCGGTTCGGATCGAACCATCACAATCTGCTTAGCATGCTTCATGTTTTACGCAAACTTAGAAACTAAAGCACTTGCTATCGAACCCAGCACTGGTAGAAGAAAATCCGGTAAAAATCCACCTTTTTGCACGAGAATATTTCGCTTCCTTTGCAGCGGGATCTTCTTATCAACTAATCGTCTCCAGCACGTTTTGTGCCTTTTTAAACGGCTCTTACTAGAGGGAGATATGCGTACATTTCCGTTACAAACGTTGTGAATACATTCCGAAATAGCCTTAATTGTTTCAGGTTTAGCGTGCTTCAGAAGCTTTTTTCTAAGTTTAAGTTTCGCCTTGGTCAGAGCCACCAGATTTTCACACTCGTTCGCAATGAGAGGAGAAGTGAGCTTGCGTATCTTAGCCTTCATAATGAACCGAAAAAATTTCCTATCAAGGGTATTTATACCGAAACGAAGAATGAAGGCGTTTCCTCGGGAAGAATGCCCGTTCGATATCGATATTTATCCGGAGTGTATTGAGAGCAGTCTAGAATCAGATATCCGTGAGGCTTTTCCGTTGCTTTTTGGAAAGCCTCAAATAAAAACTTTGAATTTCGAGGTTCCATTTGCTGAAACAATCTTTCAATTTGCATCTTATCCCTGTTGTTCTTAAACACCACGATGTAATTGGCATTAAGGGAAATGGTGCGAAAGTGTTTTCCTTTAGGGAATATATTCTGTAGAATGTAAATGTTGCCAAAGTTACGATGATGGGAATCTTTAGTGAAAAAATTGGACACTTCGGTAGAGTCAGCCTCTAGCATTAAGTCATCCACCACCACGAGGTATCCCGGCTTTATGGAATCTAGGGGTGGAATTCCTGCATGAGTGTATACATTAAACGAGCAATGATCGAAAGTGTTTCCTAGGTCTGGAGGATATTCGGGAGGGTGGCACCAAACGACTCTTCCTATGGGTTTGTCATACATTTGCTCGGAATTGGCAATTAGGCGTTTCACAAAGGTGGACTTGCCCGATCGGGATGGTCCAGCAACCTGCATGGTACTCGGAAAGGTAAATTTTGGTATACAGTGGATGTCCTCTGACCTCATGTGCTCAACATTTTTGCCCGAGTCTAAAATGACTTCTCTTTGGGAAGGATCCTCCACAACATGTTCCGGGTTGGCGCACTTAAATTTCGTGCCCGAGTCTAGAATAATTTGCTCGCTTACGTTTAAAACATCTTCCTGCTGAGGAATCATACTGGGGAAGATTATGTTTTTAGCTTTAGGAATTTTGAGAGCCGATGTCTTATCCGTTTTTGGATACTCGGGTTCCGCAGCAAGAGAATTTGGATGGTCTAACATTTCAGTTCTAGAACCCCGTTTGTGCGGTAGAAGGGCATGCCAATTTATCGGTTTCATTCTTTCGCCCGGAGCATGCCTCTCTTTCGTTTTTGCCTTCCTTCTTCTATATGGGCTGGTTTTCTCCGAAGTAACCCATTTGAACATTTGTGGATCATCGAGTGGCAGGGCACGAAGAAGGGCGTGCCAATTGATGGGTTTCATGTATGGTTCAGGAATCAAAACATGCCCCGTTACGATTGGTTTTTTTGTGCATTTCCTTCCTCTCGACGGTTCTGGACAAGTGAACCTGGGTTCTAATTGGCGTTTCATGTTTTTGAAGCTCATCCGAGCACTTTCATTCTCTTTCCAATGCTCTAGAAGTTTTAATCACTTTGGGCTTAAACATGGCAGCACCACCTTCTTCTTTCAGCGGACAACATGCTTTCCGAATTTTCAGCTCGTTTGTATTACATGGAAACATCGTCTTCCTCTAATACTTGAGATATTTTGTTAAAGTCGAATTTCATTTTTAGGACAAAGGATGTCCACCTCCTCTCTGCTAGCAACAATGACTGCCCTTCTTCGGCTCGAACCCTTTTATACCCATACGGTAAGGGTCATAATTGTCCTGAAGTACTCGCTTGTTGACATACCCAGTCGAACCGTAAGACGTATGCACCTTTGCCGCACTTGTCTAGCTGGTGGGAAGCGGGGCGACGTAGCAGACTTGTTAACCCGCACGCGTACACCTACCCGCGCGCGCACGCGTTCGCGTACACGGCGTGTCGCCCCGGGAGATTGACCTTGGGTCTGCACCTCACCCATCACTGTGGTCGGAAGGTAGGCCTGCACAAGCTTTTCCCAAGGTTCTTCCATGCTGTTTTAGCAACCATGTTTATCCTTCTTCGGTTCGAAACCTTTTGTACCCATATGGGTATGAGTCATAATTGTCCTGAAGTACGCGCTTGTTCACTACCATGCGAAACGTTTTCGTATAGGGTTCGGTAGTTACTGTCCATAATTTTCTTCGAGCAATTCGCTTTCCGTGCAATGTGACAGATTTTGAGGGTTCGTTTAGAATTATATCTTCCATAACGTCGGCATTGACAGTTCTCAAATTTCCCGAATTTAAGGTTATTCCTTTAATTTTGCACACCACATGCTTTTTTCGTTCGTTTGGACACCACACTTCAAAACAGTAACTTTTGGGTCCGCAAGAACAAAATTTCGTTATGTATGCCCCTGGTTCAAACTTTTCAAGTTCATCAGTCATGTCGCCCAAATATGCCCCAGTTGGAGGGATCCAATCTCCCGGTGTGTAAGTGGCGATAACTGAATAGGTGTCAAAGTAACACACGCGCTCACCCAAACGGTCCAAATAAGAATAGAACACCAAACGGGCATGCGCTGTAGTGTAGGCTGCAATGACGACATTGGACGTGGGGTTGATCTTTCCGACGATGTCCTTATACTTCCACGTCACGTACATCATATCGTCCGTTGCAGGCATATAGGATTGCACCTCCACCGTCGCATCGTTTAAGAGTTCCAGAAAGCCGGAGGATTTCTTGATCAACTCGCAAGTTGGGAAGTTATCTCTCTGTCCATATTTACCCCAAAAGGAATTTAGCATCAATTTGGCTAGCTCTCGTTTTCCAGGATTGTATTCAATTCTGTTCTTGTCCAGTTGGACACCTTCTCTCTTTAAAAAGTTTTCAATGTATGTATGTTTTTGTGTTTCCGTGGTGCAGTTAGCGGGCCAGCCGGAGGCTTCGATTTTGAGCTTGAGGAATTGCACGACATACTTCTCAAAGAGACCTTGCTGTCCAGAATTAGGATTATATCTAATCATCTCATACACCCAAATTTCGTCTATGGACAATATTCGGTACCCCTTGGTCAAAGCAACCTTTATTTCGTCAATCACCCACGTGCCGGATAAACTCCTATCTTCGTCCGAGTGTTCACACTCGGTTTGACATTCTTCCTCTGCACACGTGCGGCATAGGGGAAACATGAGCTTTCCACCAATTCTTGAGGGTAGCACAGGGTGATATAAGTTTTGAGGAGGTAGTACCGAACACTTTATCAAACCTCCTTCAATGTCATCCATATTTCGAAAATTATCCACGTAAATTTTCGGATGTCCCACCGGATAGGGTTTCGTCTTATTCACATAAGGGTACAAGCTACATACGTCGTAATAAAACATTTTTTCATTCTCTCTCACTTCCCGATACACTTTGGTGCAGTTGGTGCGCCCTCCAAAGAACGCATCCCTGGGATGGAGAGGTTCGGGGAAAGCTTTGCCAAAACGGTTAACGTGAGCTGCCAAATCTTCGTCCTCCCGAATCATGGCTCTAAATTCGCACTCCCACATCTCCGTCACCGTATACCCCGCATTTCTTAGTTTGTTGGTCACCCTTTCGGTGCTCTCAAACCTAGAGGCATGGGTTTCATCGCCCGTAGCATATATTTTAGAATGCCGATTAGGAAAGCACTTTGCACACCCATGAAAGAAGCAACCATGAAAAAAATACACAGATCCATCGGCTCTGTAGCCATCTACCTTGTGTCCCAAAACTTTTATTTCTCTGCCCCTGTAGGCATACTGAATAATAATGCAGTTTTTCTGCTCCAACCACGCCAACCATATACAAGCCATTCGAGATTGAGTATCGCCTAAGCGATACCCTCCTTGCGGAATCATTGGAATTTTGTTAATGGGCATAAACCTTTTCCTGTACACATTCATACAGGCATTGGCTATGGTGACACATTCTCTGAAAGGATCGATACCATTTTCGGCCATGAATTCCTTTCGAAATTTTGTTGCTCCCAAAAATAACAGGCGAACATCCGACTTGCAATACTTTACCATTTCTTCTTGCATGCGAAACACGTATCCATCGGTTACCATGGTTGAGTGCCACTCCTCGAAAGCTTTACGTTCAGCTTCGAACATGTTTTCGGGCGAATAAAATTTTTGATCTGGAATTGGTCCTACATATCTTTGATTTTCCCTAGAGTTGAACAGATATGGAAAGTAACCCTTGCATTCCTGAAGCTGAAATGTTTTGGAGAACCGCGAAAGCGCCATAGGTATAAAATTTAGAGTATCGAGGAACGTTACGTTTAAGTATCTTATTCTATATATTCTGTTTCCATTCATGATCAGTTCGGGTTCCCATTTCAAAGTGCTCACCATATATTTCAAAATAAATTGGCCATCGTAGGATCGTAAATTTGGGGCCAAAACGACTACATCCCATGATTTAAACCTAGCTTGCGTAGCATGCTCTAAAATTTGCTTCACCGTGTCCTTATCGTACACCCACTCCCTCACGCCACATTGCGTACAATAGACAGTGTTTTCATTTTCGTTAATACACTTTGAACATGCCTGATACAAGACACACAAATTGGGCTCATGCACCCGCACTTCAGGATTTTCTGCATACTCGGCGTCCTGTATACATTCAAAGTCGATAAACACGAATATAAATGTTTTCTTAGATAAAGAGGCCTTATACGGTTGAATGTAGCATAGATGATTCCCCTCTACGTGTTTCGTACAGTTCGTACAATATATCTCTCCGCACTGGTGCTGCGTTTTTCTGTTTCTTGTACTGTACAGTTTATCGCACTTTAAACATACTTTTTCAACATCACATACGGAGAACTGATTAAAATAAACGGCTCCTTTCTTCAAATGGTTTTCGAAGCACTGCCGCCCATTAAACTGCCGGTTACAAACATCACAGGGCACGTAGGTTTCAATATTGGAATGGTAGTCAAGGTGACATTTAGTACATTGTTTATTGCACTTGTGCCTTTCCTGTTCGACCTTACATGGAACACTGCAGTATCTGCAGTACCAACGACATTTGAAAGCTTTGTGCAATTGAACAATGGCATTAAAATGACCTTCGTGGTACATGATATCAATACATTTATCGGTAAGCGTATTTGGTTTATACAAAACATTTTTTCCGGTATGATCTCCAAACACTGTAATGCAATACCCGGGTAAGATGCCTTCGAAAGCTTTCACATCTTCCAAGGAACATATTTCATCTCCCTTCCCTATAGACCGGCATAAAGCTTTTGCTCTGTCCAGTTGCATATACTCGCTCCTCTGAATACTGCGGTAAGCTTCATCGTGGTCTATCTTAGCTTTGCAAACGGCTATTGCTCTAGCCAAGCACATTCTGTCTGCGTTTCGTATTTCTATTATTCCTTTATTCGTTTTGCATTCATCACACATTTTAAAGCACGAACCCCGGACTTCCTTCGTCCACACACAGTTTATTTTAAGAGGCCCCTTCATTAAAAAGTCCTTGTTACTTTGCATAACTCGCTCAATAGAGCGCAAAATGACATCCGGGTCTACCTGGTCAAATTTTCGAACACTCATGTTAAATGGTCTATCGGGATGTTGCCCATCCGTTATGGATATTCCCAACCACCCTGGCGATTTTTGTAGCAGGTTATCGTTAACAAATTGTAAAAATTGCCGAAACATACCATGAACCCACTCCCTTGGATCTACACCGTCAGGTATAGAGCGCACCACTATATCCGTTTCCGAGTATCCAGAATACATTTTTTTCATCGTTCTTTGCCTATGTTCTATAATATCAAATTGCGGTTCCTCTCTTACCTCATCATCTCCTACCTCACCATCCTCTCTCCCCTCCTCCTCCTCCTCCTCCTCCTCCTCCTCCTCGGGTTTGAATTCCACATCACCCCCGAACTTTCTAGATGCATTCTTCTCCTCCTCGGATTTGGGTAGCACATCATCTGGAATAGGAATATCGTACTCATTCACGAAATATTTGGATAAGTCTTCCTCCTCCTCGGGTTTCGATTTCACGTCACCATCGAAATTTCCAGATGCGTTCTCTTCTTGCTCCTCGGGTTTGGGTAGCAGATCATCGGGAATAGGTACATCGTACTCATTCACGAAATATTTGGATAAGTCTTCCAGCTCCATCTGTCCTAACTTGAAATACCATGCGCGCTGTCTTCCGCTACCCCCTTTTATACTCGAAGTTACGTAACCGAAACCCCGCCCGTGTTTGGGACCGTCGGAAAATGCAAAGGCAAACTATCCAATCAGCAGAGGTATAAATTTTCTTGATATATAGCTTTGCAATGGTTTATGTTTTCGAGAATAAGCAATATCTTCTATCGTTAATTCTGCAATATCATCTCCCGTGCAGGAAGTTGTGTAAGCAAAAACACCCATGCGTGTCTAAATAGCATAAGGACTGCATAGTCGCATGATCCAATCAGCAGAGGAATAAACTTTCTACATATAGTTTGCAGCGGCTTAGGTTTTGCAAAATCAGCAGCATCATCTATCGGTAATTCCGCGGCGTCATCACCGCGCAGGAAGTTGTGTAAGCCGAAACACCCCACACGTGCCTCATAGCAGGTTCAAATTATCCAATCGGCAGGGGAATAAAGTTTTCTTTTATATTGTTTTGCAATGATTTGTTTTACAGAATAAGCAAGTTCTGCTATCGTTAGATCTGCTACGACATCAGCTCACAGAAAGTTGAGTAAGCAAAATCACCTCCACGTGCCGCGGAGTGTCCGAAATGTGAGGTGGGAAATTCTTCTGAGAGTGGTAATTAGGACAAAAAAAGCAGCGTCATTCATGCAAAAGTGTAAATTGAATGTCTTAGATGAGAAATTCATGTAAATGTTTGAATTAGAAGATGCGAAATTCATTCTTTAGAACACTGAGTTGAAAAATTCATGTGACAGTAATTTATATAACTTTTTCCTACAGTTAACCCTTCCGAGATATTCCTTGTTATTTGTCTGAAATTTCCAATCGTTCTCTTAAAGGCAAAGTGAATCCGGCTATAGCCGTTCAAAACAGACCAAAGTACAAACTGCACGCTCAGATATCCACGCTCCTGCTGCAGGACACACTTTTGCAGGCTTGCATTTTTTCTGTAACCCGTAAGTGTTACTGCTTTAAATGGCACACACACACACACACACACACAAACACACAAACACACAAACACACACACACAAGCCAAGACAACAAACATTGCTGGAATGTATTCAAATACAATATAGGGAAATGTCTACTTTTCGCACTCTCATCACTTACGCACCACGTACTTTAAACTTATTATTGGTCTAATTCATGTTAATGCAGCTAAATGTTATTATATATTTCCGCTGTATGCTCTTTCTAAAATAATGTAATGCACACACAAGCAATTTGTTTTCTCACAACTCTGCCTTTACCCCTCTCGACCAATCAAAGACATTCTTATTTTAACCAATCGAAATCTTACACGTCACTTCTGGCAGTGAAATGCGAAGCATCGTGTTTTCTCAGATATTACTGAAAAAACTGCCTAAAAAGCAGTTCTCACGGTAACAGGAAAAAAGACGTGGGTGTTTTGGTTGCGTAACTTCCGGTATAAAAAGAGGTGGGGGAGGAAGTCAGCGCGCATTAAAGCAGCGCAACACATATTGTTTTCAAAACTGTTCATTCTGATGAAGTTCTATTTTTAATCAACTGTTTCTTGCACGCGTGCTTCCAATAGTTCTCTTAAAGGGAAAATGAATACAAAAGTCGGGCTATAGCCGTTCAAACAGAACAAAGTGCGAAAACAGTATACTGCACGCTCAGATATCCACGTACCTGCAGCAGGACATTTGTGCAATGTTGCATTTTTTCTGTAACCCGGAAGTCTGACTCTTTCTTTAAAAGAATAGAATGCACACACAAGCAATTTGCTTTCTTCTACAATACCGGACGTTCCAGTTCTTAATAAAAATAAAAAAAGATAACCCCTTTTCCCCATTGGTCGAAATCCGGCTCTGCATGGGCCAATCAAAAACATTCTTATTTTAACCAATCAAAGCCTTACACGTCACTTCCTGCCTCCGTTTCAATAATAAGCTCACCTGAATTTCTTCCTTTTGATCCTTGGCTTCCCAACTAGACACTTGTCAGTCTCCATTCCCTCTCCTAAAGTCACGTAACCTTTATTCCAGTGTATTCTTAATAAAAATAAAAAAAGACTTTTCCCCCATTGCCTACCAAGGGGTGCGCCGGGTGGCAAATGCAGAGGGTCAAGTGCGTCGGGGTGGTTAGGGGCATGCAAGGGGGTGCGTCCAGCGATGCAGCCAGTCCAGAGGGTGCACCTTCAAGGTCAAATGGCATGCAGACCCAATGTCAATCTCCCGGGGCGCCGCACCATGTACGCCAACGCGTGCGCGCACGCGTAGATCAGTTCGGAGGGTCCGGAGGGTGCTCGGGAAAGAGAAGTGCATCGGGGAATGCTGGTGGTCAAGTGGGTGCGTCCAGAAATGCGTCAAAGGGGTACACGTGGTTGCGCCTGGGGTGGGTGGTAGCGTGCGTGGGAGTACGTCAAAGAATGCGCGAGGTGGTGCGCAAAAGTGCCTGGGGGATGCAGAAATTCAAGAGGGTGCACCGCGGTGCCCCGGGGGTGCGTAGAGAGTCAAGAGGGAGTGCGTCGAAGGATGCAGAAGGTCCAGGTTGCGCCTGGGGGATGCAGAAATTCAAGAGGGTACGCGGGGGGGGGGGTGCGTCGGGGGTGGCTCCAGAGGGTGTACCATGACCTTCAAGGTCAAATTGCATAACCTTCAAGGTCAAATTGTATGACCTTCAAGGTCAAAATTTTCAAGGTCAAATTGCATGACCTCAAAGGTCATTCAAGGTCAAATTGGATGAACTTCAAGGTCAAATTGGCTAATCCAACACTTTACTACTTGCGTGTACGTATATTTGTAATTATTCAGAACTGAAACGTAAATGTTTGACATGACGTGATAAAAGAATTACTTTGAATAATCCAATTTGAGAGAGGGGAAGCAATAAATTTCCTGCTGCTCTGGCAGAACGTATCTGGTCACATTATATCTTTGTTTATAAATGGTTCGTAGTCTCTATTTACTCTAGAGAGTTCAAAGTGGTTGGTGTGTATGAATGCACATATACTTTTCATTACTCAGAACTGAAATTTAAACTACTGACATGATGTGATAAAAGAATTACTGTGAATAAGTCAAGGTGTTAAATTCGAGAAGGCAAGCACTTCATTTCCTGTTAGCCTGTGGAATGTTGTATCCTTATGTTTATGAATGAATGCTGGATAAAAAGTGTTTATTTACTCTGGAGAGTTCAGATCATTATCATTCAGTTGTTCTTTACACAACAGTAGAGTAAGAGTTAAATAG
Source organism: Mantis religiosa (assembly GCA_030765055.1). Classification (NCBI taxonomy): domain Eukaryota; kingdom Metazoa; phylum Arthropoda; class Insecta; order Mantodea; family Mantidae; genus Mantis; species Mantis religiosa. The sequence goes on along the minus strand of CM060955.1, from coordinate 110,164,490 downwards.
TGCAATGGCTTCTTACGGTGAATTTAGTGGCGAGTCAAAAACATAGGTATTGCGAAGTCAGGCTCGAAGCATTATTTTTAAGGTTACACGTTTTTCAAATTTTTTTCGGAAACAGAAACTAAAAATGAGTTATTGCAAAGAGTACTTCCGTTTAAACCCACGGAAAAAGTGTATCAGCTGGATCAACTTGCAATTGACACGGGACACGAGGTAATATGCCTCCCACCTTACCACTGTCAATATAATCCAATTGATTTTGTGTGGGCTCAAATAAAAAGGGGGATTGCAAACAGAAATAATACTTTTAAACTGACGGATATTGAACGACTTGTTTAAAACGAAATTGACAAGGTAACACAATAGGACTGGGAAAACTGCGTGAGGCATGCATAAAATCTTTAATAAGACGATGTTAAGAAATAAATAGCATGTGACGAGATTTTGGAACCTGTAATCATAAATTTGCAAGACTCAGACGATGAAGACAGTGACAATGGCGAATTATCTCTTAACGGAAGTGACATTGACAGCAATATGATTGAGCCACTGGCAGTTCTATTGGATTAGAAAAACAAGTAATTCATAAACTATAGTTAGAGTTATGATATTTTAAAATATACATAATTTGCGAAAATGCTTCTCCAATTTTGATTTTCATTGTAAAAGTTTGTAAAATATAATTTGCTTACCCTTACGTCTACACCAAGCATACTGAATGTTGTATGGGTGTACGAGACAGAGGGAAATATAAAGGGAGTGGGGTAACAAGCTGGCAACGCTAAGTGTGATACGGCATCTGGTTAGCTGGACTCCAGAACTCTTCCCATTTGAAACACATAATAGCCATTACGCGACCTGTCGTAGTTGGAGCGTCCCGATTGGTGTATTTTTCCAAAAATCCTCGATAATTGGGATTGTATACTTTACTCAACGAAATATAAGTTTTGATCATCAGCTCACATAGATCCTTAGGAAATGTTACTTTTGCATTGCATACTGACTTTGATGTTAGGGGATTCACCAACTTTATAGGGCTTACACTATTATCTATATATTGTTTGCTGTTCAGTGTCGTTCTACGTAATGCTTCCTACATATTTTAATTTCATACTCCCATAATGTACACAAAGTGTGTTTCTTTGGATATGAAACATGTTATTACTGCTGCATTTCTGTAACAAAGTATTTAATTGCAGCCTCTTTGTATCCTTGGTTTCGAACATTGTAAGTGATACTAGTCGCTACACTATTTTACTACGTCAGCGCATTTGATTATGAAGTTCGGAGATTGTTACGCGACGTTACGACAGAGAGGCTACAGGACGTGTGCGTTCCCAGTTAATTTCTTTTGACTGCACTGTCGTAGTTGTTTACCTGTTCCGCCTATCTATTGGTCGCTGTCGAGTCAACGAATACTTTGTGTCGTGGACAAAAGTTTCATCTTTACTCAACTATAAGTAATCCTACTGAGAAAATGCTGCCACTCAACTTGACGAAAAATGTGTTCGTTAGTAACATTAATGTATTATATTACTGAAATTCATGCCAGGGACAGCTGAGCATCATGTCACCGTTTGTAATTTTGTTTTTGTTATTCTTGTAATTGTTATTAGTAAAATATTCTGCTCTCAACAAAGGTATAAAGTACACACCTGTTTTGTTCATTGTTCTGTAATGTGGATCAGTCATCGATAGTAACGAAGGGGACACATATTATCCCCTTTTAGCACACCATATTTTAATTCAAAAATAGCCTGTATTTTAGAGAAAATCAAACATTTCTAAAATTGTTCTGCGTAAACCATTTTTGTGATAGCGATACTTACTTGCAAAACTCGTGTAATGTTACATACCACGTATGGTATTTATTCGACCTTTGAGTTATGTCTTTAAAACACAAACATACACACACAGGTGCACACTGACACAAGCTTTCTATAAAATTGATATTTTAAATTAAGTACGCACAGGTCCTAAATAGGTATTCGTGGTGGAAAGCAGTATCTTCCCGAATTACTCTATACATGGTAGAGGAAGTGAAAGGAATTTTTACTCAGGGGACCACAAAACATGAAGTTATTATGCAAATAAACCCATTTAACAATATTAATAATTGGCAAATAAACATGTTCAGCTTATACAGTTTTATTCGAATTTCAATTAAGAAAACTACAACGTTTTCATACAATCAGAGTTTCTAAAAGAATAAAAATTCAATGTTTCACAAAATTACCACCATAGGTGCCAACTTTGGCAGAGGTACCAGATTGACTATATCCTGCTCCACTGGAGTGACCAAATCCCGTTCCACTGGAATAGCCGACTCCAGCTCCATTAGAGTGACCCGTTCCTGATCCACTGGAGTAACTGATTCCTGCTCCATTTGAGTGGCCAAATGCTGCTCCACTGGAGTGGCCGATTCCTATTCCACTGGCCTGGCTAAATCCTGCTCCATTAGAATGGCCGATTCCAGCTCCAGAATGACCCAATCCTGATCCACTGGAGTAACCGATTCCTGCTCCATTTGAGTGGCCAAATGCTACTCCACTGGACTGGCCAATTCCTATACCACTGGCCTGGCTAAATCCTGCTCCATTAGAATGGCCGAATCCCGCTCCAGTGGAATGGCCGATTCCAGCTCCATTAAAATGGCCCAATCCTGATCCACTGGAGTAACCGATCCCGGATCCACTGGAGTAACTGTTTCCTACTCCACCTGAGTGGCCGAATCCTGCTCCACTGGAGTGTCCGATTCCTATTCCACTGGCCTGGCTAAATCCTGCTCCATTAGAGTGGCCGAATCCAGTTCCACTGGAATGGCCGATTCCAACTCCATTCGAGTGACCCAATTCTGATCCACTTGAGTAACTGATTCCCGCTCCATTAGAGTGGCCGAAGCCCGTTCCACTTGAGTGGCCAATTCCTGATCCACTGGAGTAAATGATTCCTGTTCCACCGAATCCCTCTGTACCAGAATGGCCAAATACTGCTCCGCTGGGATGACCAAATCCTGCCCCACCAAAGTAGCCGGAATCTGCATTACCATATCCTGCTCCGCCAAAGTAACCAAGTCCAGTACCTCCAGAAAATCCTCCGGCGCTTCCAGTAGATACTAAAACAGGAACTGGTACTGGTACTGGCTGTGAAACCTGCACTGGTACAGCTTGAGGTACAGGAACTGTGTAAGGCTGAGGTACAGGGACAGGAATAGGTTGAGCCACAGGAACTGGAACTGGTCGAGGTACACTGACAGGAACAGGTCTGTTTACAGTAACTCGGACAGGCTGAGGCACGGAAACCTCAACGGGACGTGGTACGTTAACGGTGTAGGGAGCAGCGACGGGTACAGGGACGGGTCTTTTGACGGTGACAGGTACGGGCTGAGGGACAGGCACAGGAACTCGTTGAGTGATAGTGTTCACTTGAACCTGTCCTGAGTTTACGTTTACACCTGGACCTCCAGCTCCTCCAAATTGACCTCCATTACTTCCTCCTAAATTCCCAAATTGGCTGTACCCTCCTGAAGATATTCCGATACTTCCTCCATGGCTGTATCCTCCAAAGCTGCTGCTACTATGACTATATGCTCCAGCGGTACCGCCATGATCTCCTGAGATTGAGCTACTGTGACTTACACCTCTCTTGATTTTCTCCAGCTGCTCTGCCTTAGTGGCAGCAATTGTTAGTAGTAACACCTGAGTAATAAAATATCACAATAAATATATGAAGCAGCCGAGCAAAATACTACAGATTTTAATCCAATTGCATTTTCTGATGCAACAGCGATAACGAATTCTATATAATCGAATTAAAGCTTTGAATAACTGACTTTATGATTCATTTAAGATTATTGATTTTGCTTTATGCCCTTATCAAATGTCCTTTGTAAACTTTAACATTTGCTAATTATTTTTTTAAAATTATATTTTGAAATAAAAGTGCTCCATCATGTTTGCCGTACCTATATATATGGCAAAGCTTTATTCCCGATGGATATTTTATGTATTTACATACGTGGAATTACATTTTTATAAATATAAAGCCATAACTTTGAATTATCTATAATGAAATACTCACAAGAAATATCTTCATGATTTCTCCTTGCTTGTTCTCAGCTGGTGGAGCCAATGCTGATGAGTTTCGCGTGTTCCAGGCTTATATACACAGCCAGTGCTGCAGAATGCCGTACTTTCTCCGAGAGAATGTATTTATGCTCCAAAAGTGTCAAGACCTGCTCTGAATATTCACTTTACACGTTTATGGAAGACTGGCACCTTTTTATATATATTTTGGTAAACATTTATTTAAAGAAGCCCGATTGTCACTGATTTTTGTGAAACTTGACCAACACTCAGTCACGCAGTTGACTCGCGTAACAGTTGAATGTTACGAGAACAAATTTATTTGGATTATATGTGAAATTGAAGTGAAGCGCAAAAGAACATATTAAGTGTGGTAATAGTTGCAATGGCAAATGATCAGAGGGAATCATGAATTGTTGTTATCCGGTCATTTATGTAGTAGAAGTAAGTGACCTTAAGTCAACAAGATATATTTTCACTGAGGCATGTGCAGTTAAGGCTATCTGTGGAAAATGTGGTATAAATGTGCCCGAAATGCGAGATATTTTCGTTTAAAATACTTTTTGCGTTTCGGATTACAAGAGGGCAGAAAGTTGAGTACAAAATAACAGAAAAAATAAAAGTCAAATAGGATTAAAACACACTGTTTTCTCCAAAGTGTTTTACATGCATGTATGTAAATGAAATAATAATTCAGTTCAAGGAGATTTTAAACTAAGTATTTAAAAAAGGCTATTGAACTTGCAATAGCTGGTCCTTAAATTTTCATTAATTCAAATGAAAAGCTAACTTCAAAAGCAAACATGTATCAATTAGATAAAACACAAAAGATCACTATTATTATTATTATTATTATTATTATTATTATTATTATTATTATTATTATTATTATTATTATTATTATTATTATTATTATTAATATTATTATTATTATTATTATTATTATTATTATTATTATTATTATTATTATTATTATTATTATTATTATTATTATTATTATTATTATTATTATTATTATTATTATTATTATTATTATTATTATTATTATTATTATTATTATTATTATTATTATTATTATTATTATTAGTAGTAGTAGTAGTAGTAGTAGTAGTAGTAGTAGTAGTAGTAGTAGTAGTAGTAGTAGTAGTAGTAGTATCATCATTATCATCATTACTATTATTATATTATCTTTAGACCTTTCTAACGTTAACTGAAGCCATAAATAAAGTTCCTTATATCAAATATGGTTCGTGTCCTTGTTTTGTGAAAAAAATACTTAATAGATGTTAGTTTAAACACACTTTAATTCGTTGCAATTCTTTAAATGTGATAAAAGATGTATAGCTGAACTGTGCTATTTAAGTAAAATGTTTAATGCGAAGTGGAGCGTCAAAGTTGTGACAATGTAATGTAAATTTGCAAAAACTGTTCAACAAGATGAAAGGAGCACAGAAATAAATAAATAGGAACTGGTAAGAGGCAGAACGTCTTAATACAGACAGCACAAGGCGAAGAATAAGTAGAAATAGTAAAATCATTTAGGTGCATTAACTACCTTGATAGAAATCTTATCTAAGGCTTTGATTTGTTCCTAGTGTATTGCCCAGTTCTATTTTGAGTAGAGGACCTTACTTTTTAAAGTAAACATTGCATCTCTGCATCCAAGTTGCATGTCTGAATTAATGTTTTTGCTAACCTTTCTTCATATTGTGAGTTTTTGTGGCAGGTTTTTGTAAAAGTTAAAACACGTATATGCAATATTCCCCTCTAATATAGCTGATATAATATAATCTATTTACATAGCAGCTGACACAGGCGTACACAATCTTCTGTTTACAATAATACTTAACCTGGAAATTAATTGTTCATTCACACTAGCCGTGAGTAGGACGCACTATGAAAGGTAGAGCCGGACTGAAAAATTCAATGCCATAGCCGGGATTTGAACCACGGATCTTATGGTCTGTGTCCAGTCGCTCTAACCATTTGAGTTACAATGGCCAACATGCCGACACGACATTAAATTTTCCAACTGACTCGTTTTTCTCCCGGTAAACCACTTAGGAGTCCTCATAAACACATGAGACAACTACCTTAATGGCGACTTACTATGCTGTAAGTACTTTAAGGTCCGGGCTTTATAGTTCGGACCACTGTTAGGTACAGTTAATGGAAATTATTCTTCTTTTACACTAGCCCTGTGAAGGACGCACTATGAAAGGATAGAGTAAGACTGAAAAATTCAATGCCATAGCCAGGATTTGAACCACGGATCTTCTGGTTTCCGTCCAGCCGCTCTAACAAGAAGATCCGTGGTTCAAATCCCAGCTATGGCAATACTTAACCCGTTTGTCATATTACGTTAAATTTATATGCTTACATATTTGTGTTAGTAATATATAGTTACCATTTAATTTAATTAAAACAATGGTTAAAGAAGTTCAAGTAGTTGTTTGAATTTCAAGGGAATAGCGGAAACAGTCAGACAACTGCACCCGAGCATGCACAAATTAATTAGGCGATGGCAGGCTGAAGTTCAGCTCGAGTGATTTTGCTGCATGCTTAGCCTCAACAAGGTTAATCGCGGTATGCTTGGGAACAGGTGTTTGAAGAAGACAATTTTGAATAATGATGTGTTGAAGACGAAGTACCATATTGCTTCTCGTCGACTGCCAGTATGGTGTAATCATTCTTCTGCAACTTCGGAGGCTTGATCCAAACGTCAGTGTGCTAAACAGGAAGGTTTTCACGTTATCGTCGAGTGCATTGTTGTATGCACTGTCCGACTGAGCTAACTGCGGCCACAGAAGCTCACCGCAGCTATATCGCAGCTATATTTCAGCCTGGAGTTATATCGCTTTTGCCTGCTTATCGGTTATACTTCTACACTCAAATCCTTAGGGAGTAGGGGAGATGCACCCAGTACCACACACCTAAGGTTTTTTCAAAATTCAAAGAAAATGCAATGGAGAACAAGTAGTGTGTTACTATTATCATGAAGCTAATAAAATATAGAAACAGCATTAGTAATGAACATTCATGAATGCGACTCATGTCGACTGTTAAAAACTAAAGTAAATACCTGATAACTGCGCATCTCAAAAAGTGTTTCCCAATACCGGACAGACGTAAATAAATACATATTTCTAAATAAAGAAGAGGAACTGCATAATATATCACAATAAAATTATTCTTATCATAGTTATTGTACTTTTTAGTATAAAACAGAACACGGTAACATGATAATATATTTTTCAAAAGGTTCTGTAGAGATTATCACAACAAATAAAAATGTCTTTGAACTAATGAAACATTTGTTAAAAACAGTGATCACATCAATAAAAATCAATATTCTCTTGTCCTGTACATTCAATATGTGTCCAACACTTGCGCGATAGACACTGAACCCAAGCCTCGTCTGTGATTTCTAAGCAAATGATGCATTTTGTTAGAACACTTCAATCAACAGTGGTTTTAGTTCCAAAATTTAATTTTGTTTTTTCTTCTAAGGCTCTTCACTATTTCCAGTTTCGGTCGGCACAGAGTTAGAGCTAGGTTCTCTATTTATAGTTTTATTAAGGTTAGTTTTGAGTCCCTTTTCTATTGGTTTGTTCTTCTGTTTTTGTGCCATTTCCTGCAACATCCACTTATACAGAGTCGATTTTAGTGTTTCAGCAATATGTATTGCTACTCCCAGGCTCATTGATCCCTCTGTCACATTCTTTATTGCTTGTTTCAAATTTTCTTCTAACCATTTTCCTTTCTTTTTGGCCTCCATGTTGACAGGAATGTCTATAAACAAAAATTAATTCAATGTCAGAGCAAGCTCAGGGGATAAAATTATACCTTCGCATATGGTACTGGGAAAATTGCTATCGTACGGTACTGGGGAACTCATATATATATCGTCATAGCACGACCCCATTCTTTTAAGCCGACATTGTACTCTGTGTTTGTGCAGTCTACTTTAATACCAAATAATATGAGTACAAATACTTACTTAGTTCTTCACCGGACAAGGCAACAGCAATGTCAGCAAGTTATTAACAGCACAGCTCCAGTTCATTGAACAACTTCTGATTTAACGGTCAAAGAAGAGGGAAAACTTTCCGTTGGTAACAATGGTACGAGGGCTGTTCAATAAAGAATGATCACAATTTTTTTGACAACGTACCTTTACTCATCCTCATGATTTTGATGGTCCTTCTTAAAATAGTCTCCCCTGAATGCGATGAACTTGTCCCAGCGTTTCTGCCAGTCTTCAAAGACATGCTGGAAACCATTTTGAGTGATCCTTCAAAATCGCCTCCGCAGCCTTCACCATTACTTCTGATGATGGATAATGCCTCCTACGAAGGAATTTCTCCAAGTTAGGGAATAGAAAATAGTCACATGGGGCTAAATCTGGACTATAGGCAGCGTGAGGGATGCACTTCACGTTGATTTCTGCAAGATATTCAGCAACAATATTGGCAATATGCAGCCGCGCATTATCGTGGTGCAGCACCCAGCCTGCTTTATGAGAATGTGGTCTTTTGCGCCTGATATGGACTTGCATTGTTTTCAGGACATCCCTGTAGTATTGTCCAGTTACTGATGTGTGTGCAGGTACAACATGCTGATGTACTATTTCATGAATATCAAGTAATGAGATGACCATCACATTCCCAGAAGAAGTAACCACTTTTGATTTTTCGTGGGTTGGTGATGAAGGAGATTTCCACACTGAGCTTTGCTGTTTGCTCTCAGGATCAAAATGATGTAGCCAAGTTTCATCAGCAGTAATTACGTTTGAAAGAAACTTCGGATCTTCCTCTAACATCAACTTTTAACTGCATGTTACCTCCATTGCAGCGGTAGGTGATACTGAACATGTCTGAAATTGCCTGGTTCTCACAGGCGGAAACCTGAAGTACCAACAATGAAACTACTACGGCGTGCTTGTTTCACATTAAGCTAACAGAATATAATAAGATTGAATCTTAGTGCGAAAAATTATGACCTTAAAAAAATTATGATCATTCTTTATTGAACAACCCTCGTAATTGTTTATCTAAATACACACCATGAGCTTCTACTATATATCGGTAACTACGAGATACTGACACCCTGCGATACTGGGTGCATCTCCCCTACACTTTAGAGTGATAATTCCCCTTCAGCCCCTCTAGTACATAAATATAAATAAATATAAATAAGTAAATAGTCCATAACATCCCTTAAAAGCAAGGGCTTACCACCCACTGGTGCGGTCAGCTCGGCCGTTTCTTACAGGGTGAGCAAATCTCTTAAAGATACCAGTACTTTGTCTATCCTTAATTATTACTGTATCTTTATATCTAGAAATTACTGTTCATTTTCACTGTCACTTTCATTTTAGAGCTGCTACCACTTCCTTCAATTGATGTCTATCTTTTGCCGTTCTAATCCACATTGCATCTAGCCCATCCTTGAACTCTTGGGAGCATCGTAGTCTCGGACGTCCTCTGCTTCTCCTCCCTCGTTACACATCCCATACTGTTATAGAGTATGCCTATCGGTCATGACGCATACTCGCCACGTGTACTGTCCATTGCCATTTGATCCTCTTCGCTCTGGTTGCTACATCTTCTAGGCCACCTTTTCTTCGCAACACTTCATTCTTCACTTTATCTTTTAGGCTGATAGTCAGTCTCTTCCTTTCCATCTTCCGTCTGAATGTTTGTAGCTTCAGAGCCTGTTTCTTCGTTAGTACTCAAGTTTGGCATACCGTATAGTGAGACTGGAATGATGCAGGTTTGAAGGGTTTCTATTTTAATATCTGGTCTTAAATGTTTGTTTTGAAGAATGATTTTTAGGCTCCATAATTTACGCCGTGCTAATTTTACTCTTCTCCTTATTTCTGCATCCCTTGTCCCTGAGAAACTCGCCATTTGTTCTAGGTAAATGTAGTTGTTACAGGTTCTATTTGTTCTCCATATAATTGATTAATGCTTTCTGTGGAGTTGGTCATGATCTTCGTTTTTGTGAGCTTCTTACGTAATCCCAATTTCTTGCTCTTGTCGTTGAGACCCTTCAACATCTCTTGTAGTTTTGTCGCTGAGTTTGTAAATAATATAATGTCATCTTTCCAATATTAGGTTGGTTAACTTCTTCCCGTTTATACTCAGCCCCCAGTTTTTCTTCCATTTTATCCGCCTAAATGCTACCTCTAGTATGCAGTTAAAGAGTTTTGGGGATATGTCACCTTTTGTTATTTCGACATGTGTTCTGATTTTAGAGTAGCAGTTTGTGTAAGTCTTTCCTAGCAGTTTTACATACATCTTACATACATCTAGTACATATTGATTCTTAATTTCAATTTTACGTGAGATTGTCAGTTTCATATGGAATTGATCTTGATTGTGTTATATGGAAGGTAGCTTTCGGCATTGATAGAGTCGTTCCAGTGTTACCTGATGCAGGTGCAGTGGCGAGATCCATAATCATAATCCTGAAGATACTCTGGCGCGACAGGCCTGAGAGAGCCATGGCACACCAATCCGACTGTCGACCTCACGACCACTTAAACACGGCAGAGGTGGGCGATCATCCACGATGCTAGGTGGGCACCGGTCCTATACCCAGGACTTAAAATCCACACCCCATGGGTGTGATCGAACCCGGACCACTTTCCGTGGCTAGGGACCAAGGCATGCTGCCTTAGCTCACTACGCCACGGCGCAGGTCCCGTTATCATAACAGTTATCGAATATTCCAGACTGATACTACCCAATGGCAGCCCATGCTCTAAGAGGTAGCTGGTGGGACATCGCCTTTAGTAAAGGATGATAAAATAATTTTGTTAGGTTGCTGACTAACGTAGTAGTCATGAAAAAGACACTACAAAATTTATTTGATATTAGGTTAATCTTCCGAGTTTTGAGAGCAGCAAAGTTGTCCATGAATATAAATTTTTTCTTGATGTTCTTAATTAACAGCTGTTTCCTTTCAAGTTTACATAATATTTCCTTTGCTAATGACGCGTATTGCCCTTGTGATATAACGTTTATAGTTACAAATTCAACTTCTTTCAAACAAGAAAACTTTTTACTTTAGATTCACTTGTTGATGGCGTTTTAAAACTAAACCAAAAGGATGTATGTTTCTTTAAATACTTAATTTTCTCCCTGGCACAATGTGAAACTCGCCCCCGTAATAATAAATCGATACACCTCAAAAGTCTTTTTGGTGACAAACAATAAATAGTATTGTATTTTTCTCAGGGTGTTAGAACCTTGTTTTTCTGTTATTTAAGGAAGGGTTTAAATGTTTGCGTTTCATATGTTGCGTGAAAACTTTGTGGTAATTTAGAATAGTAAGAAGGGCCAATAAAGCTCTATGTTTTAAACTGAAGCTACTACACAAACATGGGAATTTGAAAAATCAATATATATATATATAGTAAACATTTGTCGTTTATTACTTTTTTAAATCAATAGCAGGTTAATGGCATGGTTAGTATTTCATTATTAAAACGCCTATCCTTATCTTATGACCCAGGAAAACGTGTGTCAAGTATATTACAAACTTCTCATAAATTGAATTCATTTTCCAGTCACAAACGATGACATCGACTTGCCACTTGTAAATAATATCTACAAGAAGGAAAGAAAAAATGTCTGTAAGAAAGAAAGAATTCCCTTAAGGAAGTATCAAAACAAATTATTTGGCAGAAGGAAGCGAAAATTTGTTATCTATACTGAGAATATTCTATCAGTTTGGCGTTTAAAGGCGAAAGAAAACAAGTTCGTCGTCACGTTGTCATAGCAACAAAGTAAACACAGAGTAATTGGTAATCAATGTTTATTCACGTGTAATAGAGGATATAGTGGCTAGAGAGAGATGGTGGGAGATACATCATGTGAATCCTCCAACCGCACTTCCTTTCTGCTTTCACATGGATAGCGTGAAAATCTAACTTCTGTGAAGAGCTGCAAAGCACAGAAATTGTATGAAAGGGTAGAGCCAGACTGAAAAATGCAATGCCATAGCCACGATTTGAACCACGGATCTTCTGGTCTCCGTCCAGCCGCTATAAACCATTCAGCTACTATGGCCAACGTGCCAAAATGATATTAAATTCTCCAACTGACTCGTGTGTTTTGGTGATTTTTTTTTTTTTTTGTCAAAGTTGGAGAATTGCCATATCATCAGCATATGCCTTTATTTGTACTGATCTGGAAAGTATGGTTCCTCCAAGGCTTATGGGTAACTGTCAGATTACTTTTTCCAGTGCTAAATTAAGCAGTAGTGTGGATAGTACATCTCCTTGTCTCAACCCCCTCTCCATGGTAAACATACCTGATAACTCTTGTTCAATTCTAGCCCTGCATTTTGTCAATTCCATAGTCATTCTTGTCAATCGCACCAGTTTCCGTGGTATTCCGAACTCTCTCATTATATTTTAACTCTATCCAGGCTATCATACACTTGTTTAAAATCCACATACAGCTGATGAAGCTGTCTGTCATATTCATAATACTTTTCCAGTATTTGTCGTAATATAAAAATCTGGTCTAATGTAGAGCGCTGTTTCCTAAATCCTGCTTGGTAATCCCCATGTATCTTTTCTAACCATCGCTCCAGTCGTATAGCGAGTATCTTGCCAAAAAAAATTTAAGTTCCATCTAGCAGTACAATCCCACGGTAATTTCCACACTCTGCCTTGTCTCCTTTTTTATATACTGGACAGGTTATTCCCACATTCCAATCATTAGGCATTTTTTCCTTTGTCTATATTTCATTCATTCATTCGCAAACAGTCTTCTCCAGTTCTTCTCCTTCATATTTCAGTAATTCCGGTTCTATTCCTTCTTATCCTGCAGCTTTATTGTTCTTTAATGCTTTGATTGTCCTTCTGATTTCTACTATATCAGGCTGTTCTACTTCCTCATCCTGTTCTTCCCTTTCCTCGTTCTTGTTTCTCTCGCAAACGGTAACTCGAACAGTTGCAAGATTGCTCTTCAGTGTAAAACTTTACATTCCGTCCTAACAGGGAGGATTTTGCGTGAACTAGATAGCAATCGTATCATCAGCTTCATTTTAAGTTACAAATGCTTTATTTAGTATTATCAAACACGTGAAATAAGATGCTCGTCTCATTGTAGGTATAAGCCATTTAGTTTTGGTTAAGTTGTCTACAATTCTTTTATGTAGTTTTCTGTTCTGTTTATCATTTAATGCTTCAATCCTTAACCTCACTAACATTAAGTTCCCTCTAAAATGTATAAGTTGCATATGTGCATCAGGTTATTTGCCATCATGGACTGCTATAACGGAATTTTGGAACACGTTAAACACTCATAAGCAATAATTAAGCAATAGCTTCTTTATTTCAGTTTCATAAGCCAAATAAATTCTTAATAGTAGCAAGCTACTGCGGAGTATGACGGTATGTTTACAAACAGCTGCAGCACGCAGCACGGCTTGTAATCTATACCTGCGAACTCCGACAGCGTGAGGCACGCGTCGTTGTGCCTGCTACTGCGTAATCCATATTCATTCTGGAGCATTTTTATGCGGCTCTACTGGCGGTAAAATCTATCTATATGGGTCACATAAAAGCTGAGCAAGTACTTGCCCGCCTCGGGAGCGTGGTGGCGGCATGTCTGCCTCACGTTCAAGAGGTCCCTAGTTCGAATCTCGGTCAGGATGAGTTACTTGGAGAAGGTTTTCCCTTATCCTGAAAGACGAATGTCGGGTAACTCTAAGCTCTATGGACCCTGGGCTCATTTGAGCATCATTTCACCCATTCCACTCATCGTCCGATATGACAACGTTGGAGGATGTAAATTACAAAAAAAAAACTACTTCTATATTCTATAAGTTCGTTGAGTGTCGTTTGGAAACACCCTGTATGATCTGCCATAAATAAACGTTTGAGAACATAATTATTGCATACACTAATCCAAACTGTTTGAATGCAGAGAATAACTAATTTATGTGCTGCTGAAAATAAAGCTGGAAAAAAACAAAATTCAGTTTTAACACTAAAGCTATCTCCTGAGAATCGTAACCACTTTTTCATTGGTTAACTTAACTTAAATTTTCTTCCTGATGACGGAGTGCTTTTATTTATTTAACCGATATTTAGATAGCTCTCGAGAAATATATACAAGTTCGTAACCAAAATACAAATGAAAGTTTCCATTCTATTGTTTGGATAAGTATAACAAAAACTGTGTATTTTGGAGAAGAGGGATATTTTTCGGTGAAGTCTTCGTATCACATCCTTATAATAGCTTGGTGTACAACCAAAGTGCTCTTTATTTATTTCCTTTTTTACTCTGGGCATACCAAAACACGTATTTATGTCTCTATGCTTAAAAAAAGTGATATACAGCAACTCTCAGAGGCAAAAAGCAGGACAAGAATCCCCAGGAGCCACAAGAGGAAAATGGAACTACAGGAAATCAAACGGGAGATGAATATGGAACTGCAATATTCTGCCCAGATCTTACACTTGGAATAATATTTTTTCAATTTCCTGTAGATTGATTGTTTACTTTCCAGAGCTCTTTCTCAATATGGACTAATATGTATCTATACTAAATGTTACTGGATGTTTTCGAAGACTAACATTTTATTCCTAACTGCTTTTGCTTACATAATAAACAAATATGAAGGAAAATCAATATTAATATAGAAATTGACTTTATATGTCATATTATGCCTGGATAGGTTAAATACTGAGGAGTTAGTTTGTTAGCCATGTAAAATTAGTTTTGAGGAATAGATAGTTGCTGTAACAAAATTATAGAAGGAAGGAACAACTTCTGCATAGGCTGGCACCATAGCTCACCTGCCTGCTGTGCAAAGGTTTCCGGGTTCGATTCCTGGTTGGAGGTGGCGATTTTTCTCCAACCAAGATGATTCCTCATCTTCCCCACAGTCAGAAAGTATGAATGAGAGTGGGAATGTGTGTGTGTGTGCAATTAAATACAAAGTACAAGAAACCCAACATATACGAGTTAACACCATCGTTATGTTCCAAAGGAGAACGGTATGGATGAAATATAAAATGTACATAAATACAGTACTTCAAACTGACAAGGGAATTATCACTATGCTCACACTTGTGTGTACGCGCTTGAGAGTTTGATAGCATCATCTCTGCTCCCTATGGGGCCTATGCCCCAAAAATCGAGTGCGGAATCTAGCTGGAAGTACCCGGAAATGAGTCCAGAATGCAGAGGAACATATACAGGCATAATAACGCTTTGTACGGAAGGAACCTTTTAACCTCTGACGGGCAGCACACATGATTATGATGATTTAGATATAAGGGTGCTCAACTGCTTGGTCATCAGCGCCCTAGGCAGCACACATGGCATACCACACTCACCGCAGAGCTGACGAGGGATGTCCAGCAGCTGCTTGCAAGTGGTTGCATGAGGCACTTTCAAGGATCCAGTTTAGGGCGTTGCAGTTCTAATTCGCAGCAGATTTGTTATGCACATGGTTTATATACAGCAGGCATTATACCATCATTTTTTGTAATATTACGTCCTCCAACGTTAAGTCATATCGGACGGTGAATGAAATGGGTGAAATGATGATCAAATGAGTCCGGGGTCCATGGAGCTTAGAGCTACCCGACATTCGTCTTTAAGGATAAGGGAAAAACCCCGGAAAGAAGCCTTATCCAGGTAACTCACCCTGACCGACATTCGAACTCGGGACCTCTTGAACGTGAGGCAGACACGCAACCATCTACGCTACCGAGGCGGGCCCACCAGAAATTCCTCCTATGTTTCCAGAAGATATCACAACAGGAACTTGAACGTCAGCTGGCTGAGGTACCGGTACTGCTACAGCCTATGTAACCTGCACGGGTACAGCCTGAGGTACAGGAACTGGCTGTGACTGAGGTACAGGTACGGGGATACGTTCAGCTACAAGAACTGGCACTGGACGAGGTACACTGATAGGTACAGGTCTTTTGACAGTAACACGGACAGACTGGGTAAGGGAACTTCGACGGGACGAGGTACGTTAACAGTGTAAGGAGCAGCGACAGGTACAGGGAAGGGTCTGTTGACGATGACAGGGACAGGCTGAGGGACAGGCACAGGAACTCGTCCTGAGTTTATATTTCCTCCCAGAGCTCCAGCTCCTCCAAAGCCTCCATTACTTCCTCCAAAATCCCCAAATTGGCCGTATGCTCCTGAAGATACTCCGATACTTCCTCCATAGTTGTTGCTAGCGTGACCGTATGACATAGGATTACTACCATACCCTTCTGATGTTGAACCACCATAACTCACTCTTGTTGATATGCCCCCTCTTTGTTTTCTCTAGCTGCTCTGCCTTAGTCGTAGAAATTGTCAATAATAGTAACTGGAAAATAAATCACAATAAATGTATAAAGGACCTGGACTATGTCATACAATATAATTCACTATTTGATGCAACGGTGATATTGAATTGCACATATAAGTCGTAAATATTTACGTTACTTCTTTTCTATACTGGCATTTAAAATTATTGAGTTACTTCTAAAGTTTGATTCACTCTTCTTTAGACTTCTATACTCACAGCAGAATGTACAAATAACGTTTCATTTTTATTAAGGAAAATTTCTTTAGAAGTAAAGAGTCTCTGTTGAACTTAAGTGTTATAAAATTAAAAATATTTAAATATTACTTCCAATGAACGCATTATGCATTATCAATCACACTTATACTTTATATATGACTCTTAAAATGGAATATTACAGAGTGATTTTAGTTTATTTATACTGAAACACTCACAACAATAATATTCATGATTTATCCTTGCTTGTTCCCAACTGTTGGAGCCAATGCAGATAAGTTTTTTTTTCAGTGGAGGAAAAATGCTTGTTACGCACTAACCCTGGGATTAGAGTGTGGGACTCCTCTGGGGGATTGAACCACCAGCCCTACCCACTAAAAAACCTCCAGCGGTGAGTATTCTGGAGTGATTCTGTGGCACTACCGTTGTAACTGTGCTGAGCTTATATAGCAATACGACCGATGTTGCAGAATGCAGTATTTTCTCCGAGGGTATGCATTTCTTCTCGAAAAGCATCAATCAATTCATGAATAACCATATTACCATTTTTAGTTTGATACTTTCAACCTTATTTCCGTTATATTTTCTTTCTAATACTGTATAAATTTATAATACTTATTTATACTTTTATTTATATTTTTATATATCCTTGCGATCCTTGACCAAGCCGTCACATAGAACAAGTGACCCACGTGATTGAGAATTGAGGTACAACCTATAGTTGCGTTAAATATGCAAATGTAGTCAAGCAGTGCAAAATGTATTAATATGTGTGTGTGACAAAAGGTAAAATCGCAATAACTAGGCTGCATCATGATACACAATTATCCTGTAAATAAGTTGCATCCCCCTCACCTGTCAAATGCGTAATAGTTGTGTACATTCCATTGCAGCATGTGCAGTTTAGAGTATTAGTGATTCATATAGGATTACAAATGTGTGAACATACATTGTCGTATTGTAATGTGTTTACTATTACGGTTTGCGTAAGCGCATGTATTCTCCAACACGTTTTCGTATCGTTTTTCACGTGTTATATTCTGTTTTGGGGAACATTTTGGCAATTAAACTAAGCTGGATTAACGATTCTGAGAAATAAATGTAAAGGTAATCGATGTTAAAGTTAGTGACGTATAACCACGATGAGAAAAACGAAATTGTAAAAGCATTTGCAGGTATTTATATATTTATGTGGGTGTTTTAAGTTTCATTCATGATCAGCTGAACTTACTCGTATATAACGTACCTTAGGTTCACGTGATTCTTAATCGCTCTCACATAGAAGACTAGGGTAGGATTTGAATTTAAACCTCGCTTTTTATCAAAATTTATTTAAATATTGCACAAATAAAGCAATAAACGCAATATTTTATGATAAATTTTGTCAATTAGTAATTTTAGAGAGATCAGTAAGGATATAGTGATTTTGGGGGAGCACAAGCTATGATATTGGGTAAATTCAGCTGCTACTAAGTACAGTAAGTAAACTATTTGGGACACAAAATTATAGGAGAAATAAAGAGAAAGAAAGTATCAAGTCATATATATAGAAGTCGTCTAAACTGTTTAACATACAGATAAATCAAATAATGATAAATTTAAAAGAAGAAATCAGTGAACGTATACACCAAAACTAACAATATATTATATAGTCATGTTCCTATTGTTTGAAAGACCTGATTGCCTTCAAAAGAAATGCATGATTGTATAGATTATTAAATTCATATAACATCAATAAATCAACAACAAAAACAACTGAAATACTGATATTCATAGGGAACGAAAGAGTATAGAATAATATAATAATAGAAGTAAATAAATATATTAAAATATATAAGTTATAGATACTGTAAAGTCAGTATTGCCAAGATTTTAAAACTAAATAAATTCAGACTACTAGCCTAACAACGAGAAATAAAAAATGAGAAATTAAGTTAACACGTTAATAAGATATAGCAGTTCCTAATAATTCTTTGCATGAAAACGAGCTACAGGTAACAATGGGAAACTGAAAAATCAAATACAGGATGGAAAATGAAATATCTGAGATCTAGGAAGTGCCTCAAAAATATGGATAGAATAAGAAAACATACAAATAAGAAAATAATGAAATATTTTCTGAAGGAATTATTTTACTGACCATCTGAACAGTGTTAGAGTGTATACATACTTATTCTTCCGGGTTTGATTACTGATTGCGCTCGTAAAATGATTTTGGTAAAGACTTCTCGATATGTTTAGAACCAAGCTATGACTTTGTGTGCTCCAGTATTAACGGAACTGTCATTGGCAAGATACCTGAATGTACATTTCCACACGCAGAAATACACACACATTCACGCACGTATATTTTACAGTGTAAAAAATCTCCTGATCATGGATCATTTAAATAAAATGGCTGTTGAGAGTAGAAGAGCTAACATAATATCCAAATTAAAACCGAAATTAAGCAATTGCATGCTGGAGTGTTTAATATAAATACGGTAGAAGAATAAATTACACAAAATGTTGGTTTTGTTTAATCCCTCTGCATAAAAGTTGATTTAGGACACCCGGGAGCAGTAACGAGAACGAGAATGACAAAGTTAAAGCACGTGTATTCACAGTTATTAACAGGAGGCTTTCCCAGTTCTAGGAAAACCGCACTTAGAAAATTAACATTAGATCCTCGACGTTGGCTATAGAAAGTGATGGAAGGACAATTAGTAGTCAAGTAGTCAGTTAAAAACAAATGACATCTCAGTACTGAAAATCGACTTTCCATCTTGCTTAAAAATTGTCATCAATATATATTACAGTATTTGTGATATTGTGAGTCATTTGGCTTTCGTTTTCGTTTTTATAAACCAGATTTACATTTTTTTGTAAAAATCTGTGATTTCTCCTTCTGCTGAGTTTCTCATTCCTTATTCCAGTTTACTTTGAGAGGTGGATCTTACTTCCAAAGGTGAAAATTGCTTCTTTAGAGAAAGACATGAGCTGTTGGAGTTTTAGTTTCATATTGGGTAATATGCTTATATCTTGGTTTTAAATGTACTTTAAAGTTATAATTTCATTATATTAAAAATTAATAACCCATCCGTTTCTCTACCAATTATTATGTATATAATTATTCACGTGTTCTAGCAATCAGACAGGTAACTTAAAGCTAGCATTGCTAGCTGACTTCACTCATACATAACATAGGTTTAAGCTAACTGCTGACTTCTGTGAAAAACATTTGTTTGTGTGTACAAAGGTCGGCAGCTGAATTTCCATTAATCAAGCGTGAACGTCAAAACCCATATGCAAATATTTAATCTTATATATAGTCTATGTAATACATAGACTATATAGGTCATCTAGATTCTTCACATGATACATATGGAGGTAACAACGAAGGTAAAATTCATTATGGAACACGTTAAGCCTGAAAGGCTCTGTAAGATCATGACGTAGGTATATCGGGATGTCTTAGTGTATATTAAATTATTATTATTGGTACAGCAATCGAACCAAGAAAACTTGAGTGATAGTCGCGCTAAGAGATGCATGGGGCTATCCACCGACTGATTCGACTGTTGCAAAACTCAGCATGTAACTTTATATTTACTTTCTCTATCCTGTACACAGTGGTAAATGAAATGTATATAAACAGGTTTGCAATGAAGACATATCTTCCTGTATCCAAAGTACAGCCTTTTTTATCCTCTTCCTCCACTCATCCCTATCCTCCCAATAAAATTCCTCCAGACCTAATTCCCTCATTCCTCTTTTAGTATTCTCTATTCATTTAAATTTGGGTCGACCACGTCTTCCTCTTCCGGAAGGGTTCCATTTTAAAACTTGTTTTGGGACTCTTATCTCAGGCATTCTGTGGGCATACCCATACCATTCTAGCTGTTTAAATTGTATAAAATCTGTAATTTAATGTTGAAATGACATGGTTAGTCTTATCAGTTTTTAGACATATTTTTCTATTTGAAGAGTGAACCTTACAAAGGGGCTAAGTGCCAAATTTCAACAACAAAAAAATGAAATTATACTCTACAATGGTGTTCCACGGCACGCTGCATATCTATACAAAAGCGCTAAGTGAAACACAGAATAATGGGGTTGTAAAGCTCCTCAAAAGAGAGCACCATTGGTAAGCAAGGAAGTTATTTCTTTATAATGGTGTCAAGTGCAAATTCATTTCCCGCGTACATTTCCCTCCTCTAGCTTGCTCCAACAACCTTTTGTTGTATGTTGTTTTGAATATGTGGTTACAATACTAATTGTTATTGAGTTGTGCAGTGTTTGACCTATGGCAGGTTCTATTTCTTCCGACATTGACATATTCTGAAATGTTTTATAAACGTCAACTTTGTTGTTTTAATTATTGTTTTCATTAGTGTGATACTGGGTGCTCTTACATGTATATGTGGCATGAAGGAATCTCAGGGAGAGGAGGTAATGAAATTGAATCATGTCTTGTAAAAGTGGTGAACATGGACTTCATTCATGATAGGAGTTTGGACCTTTGGAATTACAACTGCATTGGTCAGAACAAGAAGAGGATGCTGATGATCAAATAGATCAAACAGATTTGAGCAAATAGATCATAAATTACTTGTCATTGGACATAGTTGCATGCTGTGTGATAGGGATTTCGCTATGATCGAAAAGCGAAAGAGAGCAATGAAAAGTTACATTCCTAAAGATCTACAAAAAGTTGTTAAATGTTCCAAACTGAGTAATCCCTTTACAGTTGTGGATATGGAAGATGCACCTTCCCTAACTTTCAGGAAACAGTTGATGCATTCTGCAGTGTGGATACGTGTTAATTCTAGCTTTCCTGGTGTTACTTTTATAAGAGATACATTTAATGAGACAAGTTCATGGAAACAAATATCAGTTCTAAGAAAAGTAGTCACTGTCAATGACCTTAAGAGGCTGAGCTGCATGCATCTAATTGCAATGTCTAACACAGTAATAACTAAAAAGAAATATGATCTGATGTCCATGATAGAAGGATAGCATCGAACATTTTACAGAAATTTATGTTCTGATTTACTGTAAAACATCAATCATTCAAATATTGGACACATTATTTATTCTTTCTAAAATGAGCATTACATTTTCAGTGACTGTTAATTCACACTAATATTTCCAGTAGAGGTAGTACTGTGTGAAAATATTGACGAATATTTGAATTTGTATATATCACTTTTGAAAGGAAAAGACACTTAATAGTTAATCCTTATCTAATTTTTTGTTTTCATACTGCCACAATAGAGTGAGGCAATATATTTGATGCCTTAAATTTTACAAGAACATATCTAAGATGTAGACAGTGTTTCTAATAAATGCATTTTTAACATAAATAATAAAAGTGATTAAGAAATGCTTGTCTCATGAATTTTTCTGCCTGACTCTATCTTTCCATACTTTAGCCTACACACGGCCAGTGTGAAAGAACAATTAATTTACATTAATTTACCTAATAGTGGTTAATTACAAAGCCCGGACCTTAAAGTATTCATAGTATAGTAAGTCGTCATTAAGGTAGTTTTCTCATGTGTTTATGAGAACTCCTAGTGGTTTACCGGAAAAAACACGAGTCAGTTGGGGAATTTGGTGTCATGTCGGCTCGTTGGCCATTGTAGCTAAAGGGTTAGAGCGGCTGGACGGAGACCAGAATATCCGTGGTTCAAATCACGGCTATGGCATTGAATTTTTCAGTCTGACTCTATCTTTCCATACTTTAGCCTACACACGGCCACTATGAAAGAACAATTAATTTCCATTGATTAAGGAATGTTCTTTTTAACCTATCTCGGAATCTTAATTATGGCACTTAGCTCCTTTGTAAGATTCACCCTTCTGTTTAGAGTATTTAGTGGATCTCCTTAAACAGTCCATTACAGTAAATAATTTTAAACTTGCATTCTTATTCTTTGTCCAAGTTCCTGCTCCATAAGTTTATGTAATTCTCATTATTGCAATTTGGTTTCTAAAGTTTTATTCTTGTCCCATATAACTCGATTCAGCATAGACATTGCTGTTCTGCCTTTTTGAATTCTACGAGGGCTGTTCAATAAAGAATGGTCATAATTTTTATGGTCATAATTTTTCGCAATCTTATTATATTCTGTTAGCTTAATGTGAAACAAACACGCCGTAGTAGTTTCATTGTTGGTACTCCTGGTTCCCGCCTGTGAGAACCAGGCAAGTTCAGAGATGTTCAGTATCGCCTACCACTGCAATGGAGGTAACATGCAGTTAAAGTTGATGTTAGAGGAAGATCCGGAGTCTCTTTCAAACGTAATCACTGCTGATGAAACTTGGCTACATAATTTTGACCCTGCGAGCAAACAGCAAAGCTCAGTGTGGAACTCTCCTACATCACCAACCTCCAAGAAAGCAAATGTGGTTGCTGCTGCTGGAAAAGTTATGGCCATCTCATTCTTTGATATTCATGTAATGGTTTATCAGCATGTTGTTTCTGCACACACACCAGTAACTTGAAAATGCTACAGGGATGTCCTGAAAACATTGCAAGTCCATATCAGGCGCAAAATATCACATTTCCGTGAAGCAGGCTGGATGCTGCACCACGATAATGCGCGGTCGCATATTGCCAATGTTGTTGATTAATATCTTACAAAAATCAACTTGAAGTGCATTCCTCACCCTGCCTATAGTGCGGATTTAGCCGCATGTGACATTTTTCTATTCCCTAACTTGAAGAAACACCTTCGTGGGAGCATTATCCATCATCAGATGCAGGGGTGAAGGCTGCGGCGGTGATTTTGAAGTATCTCCCTCAAAATGGTTTCCAGCATGTCTTTGAAGATGGCAGAAACACTGGGACAAGTGCATCGCATTCAGGAGAGACTATTTTGAGAAGGACCATGAAAATTATGAGGATGAGTAAAGGTACGTTTCAAAGAAATTATAATCATTCTTTATTGAATGGCCCTGGTATATTTTATGTTCTCTCTTGACTACTATTTGAATTTACCTTCATTCAAGCACACACTGTCTTCACTTCTATGGATGCATCCCATGTCGTCTACCACAACTAGCCCGACAAATAAATAAGTTTTCTACTCATGTATTCTAAGTGTTCATAGTCCTGAGCTATAACTTCTTGGTCATCTGCGAAACTTAAGGTATGAATGGTAGAAATATATGACGTTCTACCCAACATTTATATATAAGGTCCTCTAAATGAAAAAAACGCACGTGGTCTTTGTCAACAGCATAACTCATAAAGCAATGTTCCATAACTATATAACCTACTTATTTAAGTTCAGTATCTTTAAAGAACGCAACACAAAGGTTTTTTAAAAAAAATCTATCCGCAACAAACTACATTTTACAGTTAGACTTTTGAAAATTTTGGACTTTCCCCAAATGGAATTAAGTATATTGCTTAAGTGCCATGTATATAAAGATCTGTAAAACTCTATTCGGTTGAAAATATATATCACTTTATCTAGTAAATCTTAAAGTTAAAGTACAAAAGCTTACATTTATTCAGAATACAACTTATTATTTTAAACTTTCCTGTGGCATCGTCTCTCTTCGGGATATCCGTTCTAACTGGTTTGAATTTTTAGCTATCATTTGTTTAAAGTTGGTTGGTTTCTCACGATGTCTTAAAAACAGTACATTTCTGGAATAGTACATAGCGAGACTGTTTTGAAACATTTAGTTGCCGATTCCGTTTCCTCTCTCCACTTTGTAGTTCCAGCAAAACGTGTAATAAGACTATTTCGGCAAACCTGATTAGACACGAAAGTAAGTTTTAATAAGAATAGTTTATTGAAGCTACATGGAAGTAATAGAGGAATTCATGTCGATGTGACACAGATTTTATTTCCTCGAATTTGAACTAATTTCTTCAGGGAAATCGTAATGAGGGATCCGGTAGAAAACATCCAAACTGGGTTTTATATATTCAATTCCCAACGAGGTTTTGAAACGCTGACGCAGAAGTAATACCCAAACAGATGTATTTATTCACACGGCTACAAAAATTAGTACCATTAACGGTTGATATTTGAGTTTATACATTAATTTCACGGAAAAAGTTGATATTGATATGCTAACGAGAACAGCAGCTAGCCAAATGAATAATGCGTCAGGACACTGGGAGATCGCAATACAGAATCTGTGTTAAATGTGAACAGAGAAAATCAGCGATTCTAACTTCTGAAAACAAAGTAAATGTAGGATAGGATTTCACTTCAAGTGTGTTCGTTTATAAGGTAGACATAATGCTTAGTACTGTTGAAAAATATGTATATACCAGGTGAGTCAGCTACACATACTATATGCGCAAGATTTCTTGAGCGTTCGGGTCCCAAGTCCTTTTTCGGTAGGTTTCGCTTATTTCCTTAAACATAGATGACAACTTTGAAACAGCAAATGCGCTACACACTGACATCTAGTGGCTAATACGCTAAGCTTTCACGCGTACGGCACTTCATTTCCAGCAATTTTGAGGTTAATTATTAACTAACCAGTTTACAACAAATCTAAAAGCAAAACTATGTCAGTGTTAGGGCTCTCGAAAGCGGACACACTATTTTACGTCTACCTCTGTATAACTGTGATCTGAATGTAACTGAGCTGGCGTGGGCAAAAATAAAGAATGTTTACAAAGTACGCAATGTTAACGCTAAGAAGGTCCAAGAGCTGGAAATGTAATATTGGAGAAACGATGGTGTAATAGAAAATGCAATTCATGAAATTATTAACACATTAGAGGATACAGGCGATGAAAGTGTCGTAGTAGACTTGGAAATCGAAGAATCACAAAGATAGTGAGTATTTATAGCTTTCATAATATTTGTTTAATACTTGTATGTGTTTTATAACAGTAAATATATAAGCATACAACATATCGGATGGAGTTCAATTGTTTGTTGACACATCTCATACCTTCGGCGCATATCTTCGCTTATCTTATCGCAATTTGGCTGAATTGTGTTTTTCTAGGTTGACCACACTGCAGAATCAAAAGCGTGTTAGCTCTCTTTTCTTCCCCTCTGCCCACACTACACCGTAAATCCAGCGCTCAAGAAATCTTGTGCATATAGTATTTATTCCTATCTATGTAACACGCAGTTTATAGTCTAATGTGAAAACATTGACCTCTTTAGCACAAAAGCCATTATTGTAGCTCTGCTTTTCTATTCGGTAATACACGACCCAGCATTAATACTTACAGTCCTAAATGAGGCCCAAGAGACTGCGATAAGCTTGAATAAACAACGATGTTTCATGTATATTGTCGTGAGCGCATTGTTGATTCGAGGTGGCGCGGGCAACGAGTTCAAAGAGATGGGCTGTGCATTGCGGAGATAAAAGATCGCCGAAACGGTGGGGACAAGGAAACGGATTTCTAGAGTTCGTCTTTCTTCTAGCGCCGTCTTGATTGAGAACATTCCGGATAGTGAGTAATCTATAAAAAGGGAGCCGCCGCCTGCCACAGTCATCAGTCAGTCGGTAATTGGACGCGTGCGAGTGAACAGCTGTGTGAGCTGTGTTTTCGGTCCATGACCTTGCAAGCTCTATTGCGTATGTGACGTAATTCTGGACCGTCAGGTTGATTTATATGTAAATAAAGAGCACTTTTTGGTGTTTTTAACCTGGACTTTTAATTCTAGGAACCCACAAAGTCACAATATAATACAAGCAAGGTGATAAACGAATGCTTTCCCAGCGAGCGACATAGAATACGTCACAGCTGGTCGAGATGGTTAGCTGTGGGCTTATAGTGCTTAAAGGGCTAGGTTCGAAACGATGTCACATTGTTTTGGGTTTTTCCCTTTCTTCTAGTCTTTATTGTCTCCTAGTCTTTAGTTACTAAAATACAAACAAAAAAAACAATAAACAAAATAAACAATAAAATTGTTTGTTGCTATTAGTTCTCTTGTGGGCCAAAGACACAAGAATGACAATCCGATAATTAGGGGTCATCCTTAGCTTTGTGAACATTTATAATCAGTACCGTATCTGGTGTTGTAAACCATGTTACGTAGTTAGCTTTCGTTTTTAAAAACATATAAACGACATTAAATCTAATAGCTTTTGTTTCATGCTTAAATCTTATGTTTCACTTCTACTAACAAAGGAGTTGTGAACGTGTTATGTTCTCGGTTAAACAGAAAAATAAACTATCAAAGAGTGTTCGATAACTTTTGAAATGTTTCAAATACTGAATACTTAGATAATGAAGCCTTCATTTACGCCAAACATTTACGCAGGTGCAAATAGCTACAGCCACTTTGAATTTGTGAAGTGTTCGATACTTAGGTGAATGGGTCAACCATAATACCGACTAAAATTATCTTCTACGAACTATAAATGCATATGTCTCTACCAGTGGAAAACATGGCGATTATTGTATATTTTTAAACACGTATAATGTTATAAAAACGTTTCTCGTATCAGAATATCAAATTTTAGGCCACAAGAGGTAAAACAAAGGGTAATAAAATTTCTGAGTTCCAATGGGAAGTTGTTTAGATTGGGTTGGACTCGAGGGGGCAGTGTGTTCCCGACATCCACGGGGAATTGGGTACCTCCGGCCAGGCTACGGCGTCCCGGAGGGGGTAGAGGGTTGCCTAAGAAGTCCTGTGTACTAGCCTGCAGAGCTAGTAGAAGCTGTGCTAGATCACCAGGCAGCCCCACCGAGGTTTTTCGGTAGTCTTCCCTGCGGGGTTGACGCATGTAAGTGGCGTATCCACTTCCATCCCGTCTTGACGTTGTTGATGGAGGGGGGGGCTTTATAAGAAACCAGGTATTGCGCTATGGAAATAACCCCGGAGTTATCCATCGCTCCCGGATTGAAGGAAGCCAGGGTCCTTGGGCTTTAGAGTCTTTGGACTAATTAGGTAGATACTCAGCACTTAACTAAATAAACTCTGATTTGAGCTTAACTAGTAGTGACAGGGTAGTGAGGTAACCTGGATAACACCATTGAGCCAAGGTTACCTTGAGACCTGAGGTTTCTCTACGAATATGTTATCGCAGTCCGTATATTCCCACTTCAAATATTTATACACTGTTTACAGCTTCATACAGTATTTTGAGCTCGTTTGGGTAGTTTCAACGCAAATAAAAAGACTGCATCCACCATTACAATTACTGAATAAGCTAAAAGTTGCCGTAATTTGTGATAGAAGCCAAAACAATATTTTTAGTTCTCATCATTTTTTGATATGGCTGTCAACGAAAACACGTGTTGATTGAAGATTTAAATCCAATTGGTCCCACTGTGTAGATCTGCTGTTTTGTGTTCCAAAGTTATTGTCAACTGATGCACGTGATAGGTTGTTCCTTCAGGGGCGTGTTTAAAGGTGTGTACGAATGTACGCTAATGAACACAAGTTTGCAAACTCATCTAAAATTGCTACTGGAGCTCTCGGTATCTGGGTAATAATGTTTTCGGAATCGACATACATGGTGACCGCTTTCTGTCCCATAGAATATTTATGCACTGCGCTGTCTAATCTTTCTCTATAAACGGCTCTGCAAATCATCCACTAGAAGGCATTTTATAATCTAATGTGAAAACATTGATCATTTTAGTACAAAAGCCGTTATTGCAGCTCTGGACTTCTATTCGGTAATATAGTCACACAGATTAATACTTGCAGCCTTGAATGAGGACCAAGAAGCTGCGAAAAGCTTTCTTAACCGACTATTTTTTTATGCATTTAGTGGTGACAAATAGGAAATTCTTGTGAAGTTAGCAAAAGTGTATGAATCATACTTTCTCCATTTTGCGCTGACAGTTCACACGGTGTGGGCCAGCTGTAGGAAAAAATTGGAACGTCTGAGTGGAGAGAGGAAGTAGGAATGTATGGTTGTCCTATGAGCAGTCTTCCAGTGCAAGAATAACCTATGTGTAACTGTAAAATAGAGTACTGAAGAGTAGCTTTAGTTCTTTGAGTCATTATTGTCGCGAACCCGTATCTAGGATCGCGGCTTGTTTACACAAAAGGGACTGATAGGCGGGCAGTGTGAAAACCAAGAGCCGGCAGACAAAGATAACATGCAGATAAAGGTCTGCCGAAACAAACAAACTGAGATAAATGGAAATTTCTAGTTACTTCTTGACTGGTAGAGACTGTTCGGGTTCTGGTTTATTTTCGAATAATCTATAAATTATCAGTGAGGTATTTAAAGAGGCGACGACTCGCCAGGAGTCCAGTTGCAAGTTGTGAAACAAGAGTTGTAAAAACAGTGAGGCGAGCATTAAACAGCTGTGAAGTGTGTAACAAAAGTGTTGTTTATGTAACGAGAGCTGTTTGTTATTGTCATCGACCTTGGAAGTTTGTGTTGTATATGTGATGTTGTTACGTGAGAATTGAATAGTGTATTCTACGGAAATAAAAAACATTTAGAATTTCGGCAAATTGTACTTTAATTCTACGAGCTCACAAAGTCACATTATTCTCATTGTAACGAAAATTAATATTTGAAACTTCCCTCTCTTTGAAAGTCACGCCTGGCCACTGTGCAGTATGTATAAGAAAGGATATAAAACACGACTAAAAAGTCTGTACTTTGTACACATGACAATATTATTTAGCAAATTATCCTTACAAACTCTTATTTCTTCATCTCCTTCATGTTAATTTACAAAAAGATTTGCAGAAATGAGCTTATTGCTAATTAGGCGGTTTTATGGTTAGTTGCCTCAATCTTTTTAGAATGGTCGCTCTGTGATGATTCTGAAATTACGTTATTTTTGATTGAGCAAGAAATAAAAATAGTAAATGGATTCCTATTTAAGAAAAGTGCAATTTTTTGAAAAACCAATCAAATTGCAAGGATTATCTCGGAAATGATTTACTCTATAAAAGACTATGTTTTATATAAGCTGTTTGTTTCAATAAAATGTATATTATTTTTAGTGGTAAAATTTTGTCCCTATCTTCTGTTTACCTATTACAAAGGTCATTGAGGACGAAGAGTACTTCTTAGAAGATCCCTAGGAAATTCAAGACATGCATTTAATTCGGTATGAAAATATCTTAAATACATGAGGTTTTAATAAAATCGTAAGGCATTTCTGAGAAAATACAAGTATTCGAAAAATTCTAAATATGAAAGTTAATCCTGAAGGGTTTTACTTGAAATTGCATATGGCAGAGCTTAAACGTTCGAGGTTTTAATATATAAAGAACTTTCCAGTTTTCATCTATGGTGTTATAGACGGATAAACCGACAGGCAGACACAGACACATGCTTTTTTCTAAAAATACTGTCGCCAGGCATTGTTGCGACGGACGCGGCCGGTGCGCGGAAAAAGATAGATAATGTAGCGCGGAGATAAAAGCTTGCCGAAACAGAAAAGGAAATAGATAGATATCTGGAAGTTTCTCTTTCTGGTGCCGTCTTGATTGTTACAGAACGTTCCACTATTTTCTAGAACAATGAGTGTAGGTACAAAAGAAGCCGCGGCTAGTTTGTCAAGGGACAGTCGTAATTGGACTGTCGTAGGGACAATCGTAATCGTGTGCTTGCAGCTGTGATTTGAAAGTGAACTCTTTTGTTTGTGGTCGGGAGGCAGACACCTTGGAGGTTGTATTTGTTAATGTTACGTAATTCTGCTGCTGTCAAGGGCTGTACAAACTTTCTACGGAAATAAAGGGCAGTTTGAATTTGTTTAAACTTGACTTTTAATTCTATGAACCCACAAAGTCACAATACCTTTTGTAAATTCTGGGGTACTTGTAGCGAAGAAGACAGTATCGAAACTTTAATTAGAGAAGCATTTTTGTAAAAATATACACATACAACACTGCTTAGTGGACCACAACACCTCATACTGTGTTGAACACTGAATATTTTACTATAATTTTTTGACTCTTACGATTTCCACTAACGTTTTAGATTTGAATGTAACGATTTAAATGCACAGATTCAATGTTCTGTGAATATCCTTTATTTAAGGCCTCTTCACAACACTTAATTCTGTAAAACTGTGTTTAACTGGATAATCATAAGTGTTAAGGAAAACTCTCTAGAGGAAAATGTAGGGCTTATAAATATGAACTGCTTTTGTCACGTAACTTTCTATATAATCTGTCTGTTATGGAAGTACTTCATTTTGTTTGTATTTTCCAAAGGACGTAGACAAGCTTTGAAGTATGGCCTTCTTGTTATTTTCGTGGCTAAGCAATTAAGCATTATTTCTGGATAAGGTATGTAACTACAAATTTATTAATATTCTTGAGGAAAATACAAACTTAATAATGT
This sequence comes from Mantis religiosa, assembly GCA_030765055.1. Lineage (NCBI taxonomy): Eukaryota > Metazoa > Arthropoda > Insecta > Mantodea > Mantidae > Mantis > Mantis religiosa. The sequence goes on along the minus strand of CM060955.1, from coordinate 110,133,606 downwards.
AATTGGATATACCAAGCACTTTATAAGAATTTCGTATTAAATTTGTGTGATTTTATTACAGGTTGAAAATCATTAGCGTTGATATTATATTTAATGTTTATTTTAACAAAAATGATCTTGGCGTTGATAATGGTACTCATGCTTAGCACATGATAATTTAGATTCGTTCAAGATGTTTCCCTTTATTTTGCAATATAGGCCACCTTCTATTGTTTCCAAGTCTAAGCACTTTTTCCTCTCAATTCTTAATACAAGACAAAAAAATCTTATGTGACGTTTATAGTAGTTTCTCTAAAAAAATACGAGACATTCCTCTCGGTTCTTACAAAAGCATTCCTTTAAATATATCTGCATAAGTAACGACTCTTTCACCGGATTTGAGGATGCTACGTTCCGGATTCCAGCACACTCAAATGCTCTGATGCATATAGCGTTGATGCTCTTTATGATGTAACGCTCCATGTATTAACATGAATGAAAAAGACAGTTTAAAAGTCAGAAACAAAGATATGCTTTCCAGCTGCAAATGAGATTTGTCTCTCTGAAGTGAGAGTATCTATGTCAAAGTCATTGTAATGTTTACATACTAGTCTGGAACTTTAGTTCACTATTTAGAAAACTGCAAAATTTGTTCCGTGCGTTGATTCCCCTTCTACGATAAATTTCCTATCTGTATTTTATTTTCATCTGTTTTTTCTCATGTGCTTCAGTGTTGATGACGCTTTGCGACGGGACGCTGTACATAGCGTTTTGTAAATGTGTCTTAGTGACGCTTGGCTGGTCGTCTGAGGCCCGTCCTGAGAGTGGCTCCTCTCATTCTAGGAGCTCCAGGCAGGATCGCCGGCGTCAGCATTGGTGTAATCGTTAGAAATCCCGATCTTGCTATCTCTCATCGTAATCTAGATCTGGTCAGGAAGCACAAAGGAGCTACTATAGCCCATGTGCAGTGCCGTGCTCCGATATTGAAGCCTCATTTATGAGTGGTCCTAATCCTATTATTATATGTCGCTGACTATTTCTTTTTTTATTCATTACATAGGGCAAATTGCCAAAAATAAATACCGTAAATGTTTCCCAAATTTAAAAAAAATGCAGCTATTATAAAGGGTATATCTAGAATAGTGGCATTTGTGAAATTCTATACAACTCATCTTCTGCACCTAAACTTTTTGCATCTTTTCCTGCCTCTCTGGAAAAAGGCATAACTCCTAATGAAAAGTCAACAAATATGATTTTAGTAAATTGATGGAATTTAATCATTTCTCCACACTAGCCATATACAGGCAAAGGTTTTTGATAGATAGAGTCAACATGAAAAATTCAATGCCATGGCCGGGATTTGAACCTTAGCCTATATATGGATGTAAAAAACATATTACATTGGTGTACTAAGGGCATTAGGGTATCTAGCACATTCAAGAGGCTACTCCACAAAATATATAAGACCACCACAGATACAAATTTTATTCAGTATTACAAAACTTACTGCAAAATCTATAAACGTGTAATTAAGAAGGCTAAACAAATGGCAGTTGAAAAATTCATAAAAAATGCAGATAATAAAAGCAAAGCAACTTGGAAAATATTAAAGGCGGAATTAGGAATAAACAGTACAAACAATTTAGACAATTTAAGTGATATGAGTACTGACACAGCGGAATCATTAAATAATTATTTTGTAAATATTGGTAATCAAATTCGAGATACTCCCCCATCAATGCAAGATGCCATAACTGAATTGTATAATAATAATTGCCTAATGCTAACCCCCCAGTTTCAATTCTCAAATGTTACACCAGAAAAAATTATTGAAATTATCAGTAAACTCAAACCAAAATCCTCCTGTGGCTGGGATGAACTGTCACCATTTCTAATTAAGAAAATAAAACATGAAATTAGCGAACCAATGAGCCAAATAATTAATAATTCCCTAGCTACGGGTATTGTTCCAGAGAGAATGAAATACGCCCTAGTTAAACCCATACACAAAAGAGGGAAGGCCGAATTTAAAAATTTTCGACCTATCTCTATCCTTCCAACTTTCTCCACCATACTTGAAAAGATTGTGCATGCACAACTCATGTCTTATTTTGAACAATTCACCAAGTTAAGTAACTCACATCATGGATTCCGGGAAAAGCACTCAACAATATCAGCCCTAACTACCTTGGTAAATGATGCTTCTAAAATGATAGATAAGAAACAACAAACAGCAGTTCTGATATGTGATAATTCTAAAGCTTTTGATTGCGTCTGCCATGATATATTATTAAAAAAGTTAGAATTCTATGGCATAAGGGGCGTTGCTTTAAATTGGTTTCAAAATTATCTTAATTGTCGTAAACAGAAAACAGTCATTAATAATCTAAAGGGAACTGTTGAATCAAATTGGGAACAAATAAAAACAGGAGTCCCACAAGGAAGTGTCTTGGGACCCCTACTGTATATAATTTACACAAATGACTTACCTAACTCCATAAAGGGGAAAACAATTATGTATGCTGATGACACCTCCATTTTACTCAATGGGCACAACCTAGAGGAGTTAAAAACCAATTTAAGTGAAACTATAACTCGCCTACAGAAGTGGTTCACGAGTAATGGCCTCAAACTTAACACCTCCAAAACATCAGTTATGCAGTTCAGCACTCAAGGAAAGAATTCTGAGAGGTTTATCACAACTGACGCTATAAATCCTACAGAAAACTAAAAAATTTTGGGTATTTTTTTAAATCAACGATTAAAATGGGATGATCACATCCGTTATTTGTCCAAAAGAAAAACAGTGCATCCTTCAATATGAGCTGCATAACTAAATTAACAAACCTCGAAACAAGAAAAATAGTGTACTTCAGTTACTTCCACTCTTTGATGACATACGGAATAATACTATGGGGGAACTCTACGGGATGGGAAACGATCTTTAAAAGTAAAAAAAAAATAATTCGGATAATGACTCAATCAAGACCAAAAGTTTCATGCAGAAACCTGTTCAAAAACCTGAAGATATTAACCTTACCATCCCAATACCTGTATGAAATAAATAAATACATCCATTCAAATTTTGATACAATTTATAATTCACAAATGCAACATAATCATGGAGCGAGAAATAAAAATAATCTAAAACCACCCATGCACAGATTAGCACTGTATGAAAAAAGCCCACAATATGCAGGAATAAAAATATATAATAAATTACCTGTAAGAATCCGTGAAATGAAAAACCTCAAATGCTTTAATAAAGCAATAAATAACCTACTAATGGACAAAGCCTACTACTCGATTATTGAATATATGGATGATAAAATTGAATTATAATGAAATTTTTTGTCATTTTGTAATTCTAATATTCTGACAATATTATTCCAAGGGCATGTCATAATTATAACAATATTTGTATATAGTTGTATTGATATTATTAGTAATTATATTATTTGTATTATTAGTATTTATATTATTAGTGTTATTGTTATTTTGTGTAATTATTATTATTATTTTAAATTTTCTACTGTTGACGAGTCACCTGTTTACTGAGTTTTTACTCACTATCTGTAAGCGTATGTGACAATAAAGCATCTTATCTTATCTTATCTTATCTTATGGCTAGTGTGGAGAAATGATTAATTTACATCAATTAACTAAAATAAAGTTAAATGATGAAGCCTGGGACTTAAGTATTTACGAGAGTAAGTCGCCACAAACGGTGTATCTCGGATGCAAGAGCCCCTAGTGGTCTACCGGGGAAATATATGAGTCAAATGGAGAATTTAATGCCAGGACGGCACGTTGGCCATGGTAGCTTAAAGGTTAAGAGCGACTGGACGGAAACAAGGAGGTTCGTGGTTCAAATCCCGGCCATGGCATTGAATTTTTCATGTTGACTTATCTATCAACAAATATGAATTTCATACTTTCATAATCTTGTGTGGCGAATAACTTCAAACGATTCCAAACTCCTAAAAGTGCCCTATGAATGCACAAAGTTTTATTTTCTGTTATAATGCATAAACTACTTTGTATAAAAAGCATTTGAGATTTTCATGTGAAAAGCATATATGTCAAAATTTCTTTGTTAATCCGTGAAGTCCTCATCGTATTAACCGAAGTCTTTAAAATTTTGTAAATTAGAAGAAATATAGAAACACTTACTGCAGGAAAACGCAGAGTATATGAAAATGAACTATATGTGACGTAACATCAGCCGGTTATGAAATTGTATGCATGCAGGTTTCCAATCACATCCAAAGAATGTGCTTGAAACTTTGAAAGAATATTGTAACATCTGGATAACATGGTTAAACATTAGAACGTTGTTTCTGAATGAAGTGCATAACTAATAATTTATTGCTTACTCTGAAAGCACTTCTAGGTAAAGATTGTCGTGAATAAATCAATAGAAAATGACAACCTTTATATGCAACCAAAAATATATCACCTTGTAAACTCTAATGTCATCAAAGCAGTAAACATTTCTACAGCTTACGAGGGGGGACCCAAAAGAAACCAGATTGTTGTCATACAAACTTTACTGATGAACCTTTCTACAAAATTACTTCAGTCATCTTCAAAATACTCTCCATTACATACGATGCACTTGTCAAGTCTCTTTTCCCACTGTTGGTAGCATGTTTGGAACTCTTCAAGTTTGATATTGTCCAGTGTCCTTTGCGAAGCTGTTTTTACCGCCTCCACATCGTCATAACGCTCCCATTTTAGCGTTTTTTGCATTCGTGAAAATAGGAAAAAGTCGCACGATGCTAGGTTCGGCAAATAGGGAGCGTGGGGAACGACAGTTCACCTCTGAGATGCCAAATAGTGGTTCACTCGTAAGGCCGTGCGTGCTGGAGTGTTGTCGTGATGCAGAAACCAGTCACCTGATCGCCAAAGTTCCGGGCGTTTCCTCCTCACATCCTCTCGCAGACGCCTTAAAACATCCAAGTAAAAGTGCTGGTTAACAGTCTGGCCCGGGGGTACGAATTCGCGATGCACAATTCCACGAACAACAAATAAGACAATGATCATCGTCTTCACATTTGACCTCACTTGCCTTGCTTTTTTGGTCTGGGAGAGTTGGGAGTCCTCCACTGGCTTGCCGCTTGCTTGGTTTATGGGTCATACCCGTAACACCAACTCTTATCCCCTGTAATGACTTTGTTCAAGAAGTTTGAATCACTTGCAATCTCTGTTTTCAAGTCCTGACACACATTCATGCGGGTGGTTTGGTGCTCCTGTGTGAGAAGGTGCGGAACAAATTTAGCAGCAAGACGTCGCATGTGCAAATCCTCCCTCAAAATCCGCTGGCAGGAGCTCCAACTGATTCCTGTCGCTGCTGAAATTTGGTCGATTGCTTCGCAACGATCCTCGTTGATCTTTTGGCGGACCTTTTCAATGTTCTCCTCATTTCGCGATGTTGAAGGGCGTCCAGAACGAGCTTGGTCTTCAACACACATCTCTCCACGTTTAAAGCGCCCAAACCACTCGAAAACCTGTGTGCGGCTCATAGCAGCCTCCTGGAAAGCTTCCTGAGGCATTTGGTGTGTCTCCGTTTCAGTTTTTTTAAGCAGGAAACAAAATTTCACACAAACTTTTTGTTCTTTTAAAGTTGACATAACCACTTCGCAGAAGTAACCCGACAACAGTCAGAGAAACACAATACTACACTTGCACGTTCAGCTCTACTCTGACGTCGTCTGCACAGCTGTTTCATGAAGGTCTCTACTAACACCATCTAGCGTGAGAACACTGCACTAGTCTACGATTGGCAGCGCCCTCGGAGTCCCGTTTCTTTTGGGTGCCCCCACGTATATTCATCCTGCATGGTTTAAGTGTACTGTTAGTGTCGGTTCCCGGGTTCAAACATGGCGGAGGACTATGGATTTTTCGGGCGTAAAACTTAGTAGCAAGGCTTCCTTCGGAAGGGAAGTAAAGCCGGTGATCCCACAATAGCAGCTGCAAGAATTTAAGCCTCTGTGCAAAATTTAGTAGTCTTTCACACCCACCAATGTAGAATGGGATCCTGAGAACCACAGCAGTTAAAGAGTATCCATAAATAAAAGTTGAATTTAACTCTACGGCACGTCAACCAAAAAGGGAGCAACGTTTACGAGTCACAATGAACTGTCAGCTCCTTTTCGCTACCTCTGTTAGTAACGGATATGTCGGAATTTGTCATGACTACTGACCGCCACTGACTATACCTCTAAGAAAATCTATGAGCTGTTTATGCTTCAATGTAAGGCCTCTGTTATGCGCATATCCCGGAATTGGACAGCGGACACTCACTGTTACGCTATGTCCTCCAACATCTCCTCGAAACATCTATCGGCTAGACTCCGATCCCTATGGTTTATAGTGGTACATGACATCTTGGTCACCCGCAGTCGATTACATAGGATACGGCTCTCAGCTTCAAGTAAGTGTCTGAAATGAGATGGGGAGGATACGCTACAGTATAGACTTTATGAATGTCCAGTTGTGGCGCCGATTAAGGGACGCCTCATGGATTATCTACAGCAATTCTGTTTGACCCGATATGCCTGGTGTGCCCCACAAATTCTTCTTGAACAGAACTTTGTGATCACTCCGTCTGCCAGACATCGGTTTTGTGGGTTGTTACTAGATCATACAGTGTATTATGTACTGCAACATTCGCATTAAGTGAATCCCTTTGAGTATGTGAGTTATCTGAAAACAGAACATGCTAAGCTCCTTGGTGATAGAAAATCTGCCAAGTTTCATAAGGCATATCAATTCTCTTTTGAACGAAGATAAATGTTTCTGTAGCTATTTAGTGCTTCTAGCAATCTCGTTTTACTGTCAAACAAGTTTGTTGTATCATTTGTTTTTTCCATAAGATGAAAATAAATTGAAGCAATGTAAAATTTCCTATACGTTCAGGACACAAAACTGTGGTGACCAGAATTCCTATTGAAATTTCTTTCTTGTTTCGTTTGTACAGAAAGTTTAAACTTTATGGGATAATATAAATATCATAACAAATCTAAAGCAAAGTAATAAGTTCTTCAATTTCTGTAATAATGGAAGAGACCCATCATAGGAAACAGATATTGATACAGAATTTCATCCTTGTGCATATGCCATGAAGCTATTCTCCAGTTTAATGCATTATATAATAATGGTAGACTCATGCAAAGGAAGGATTAGCCATACTAAATTACACTCATGTAGTCCAATTTGTGAAGGCTCCTTTGAAGCGGTACTGTTTACTTGCGAGCTTATGTTAATGAAGCCGATGACAAAGGACCTCTTGTAGGATGAACAACTTTCTTTCTTCATGCCTCAGGAGGCACGCTGCCTGTCGCTTCTGCACAGTTGTGTCATATAACCACTAACATTAAAACATAGTTGTGATCCTAATTGTCTGACGAACATCGGTAAAGACCATGCAGAACTAATTGGATTAAAAGGAGGTTTTTTACGAGCCTGTAGTGTTAGTGCCCTTGGCGAAGTCAAGTTTAAAGGACAGTCTTAAATGACAGTTAAGTGCAGAGGTTCTACTCCCATTAGTCTTGGACCCGTAGGACCAAGGACGCGGGCCTGCTTCTACCCGGAAGCAATGGATACTCCGGGGCTCTTTCCATAGGTTAATACCTGGAGTCTAAAAAGCCCCCCCCGCTGAGCACAGCGTCAAGACGGGATGGAAGTGGATACGCCACTTACGCGCGTCAATCCCGCAGGGAAGACTACCGAAAACCTCGGTGGAACTGCCTGTTGATCTAGTACACCTTCTACTAGCTCTGCAGGCTTGTACCCGGGACTTATTAGGCAACCCTCTACCCCCTCCGGGCGGCCATAGCCTGGCCGGAGGTACCCAGTTCCCCGCGGGTGTCGGGAACACACTTCCCCCTCGAGTCCAACCCAATCCGAACAGTTTCCCGACGGGAGGACCTCGGCAGTTCGGCCCGAGGTTCCTCTAGTAACATCAGAGGTACCACGAGTGCTAAGGGTCCACAGCTCCCGCACCTCGGCAGCTGAAGGGGATGGATCCCCTCCCCTACGGGAAGTCTTAAATGACAGCAGAAACCGTTCCACCGTGTCGTTCTGTGTGACATATTCGCTGGCCTAGTGATCCCAAGGTGAAGGGTTCAAATGTGATCCAGACCGATGACTTTTAAATGTGCTTCAAATCGACAGCCCCATGTAAGTAGATTTACTGGCAAGTAAAAGAAAGTCGAGGGACGAAATTCTGGCACACCAGTGGCGCTGATGATAATTGACAGCCTCGTTAACAAATAAATTATTTATTTTTCTTCCTTCCATCTCCTCCCAAAAGACCCACACACACACACACACACACACACACACACACACACACACACACACACACACACACACACACACACACACACACACACACACACACACACACACAACACACACATACACACACACACACACTTGCTGTCGGGGAAGGCGTCAGTGGACCTAAAAATATGGCAGGCAAGAAAATATCTTTACTTCTGCCAAATTATTAGGGTTATTGTACAAATACTTGGCTATGGTTCCGAATCATAATTAAAATAAACATTAAGGGTGACAGAAAGAATTAATAAAATTGAGATGAGTTGCGTCAGACTAACGATCTCCTGATCTTGTTTCGCACACTTTAGTTAGGAAGTCGCCCCGTTTTGCCAGTTCCTCTGTTACCCAGTAGATCCTACATGGTAGTCTCCTATCAAGGTTTAATACTTTACTCTGACTTTAATTGTTCAGTGGTTGTTCCATGTAAACATTTTACCCAGTCTTGATCCAAACCACCATGTGGGCAGATTCTACTACCTGAATAATCAGTCATTTCCTGTGACCTAGCTCTTTTAAAATATTGATAACGAATTAATTAGTAGAACATAATACTTACCTTCTGCTTTCGTGGTAGAGAAAGTAAAACTTATAACTATCACTTATAAATGTATACACGATCCGATATTTATTTTACTTTATTTTTGTTGGGAAAAATGTGTTATAAGATAATACGAGGGTGGCCTGAAAAGTTCCCCACATCAACATGAAGATCGCAGCACAGGTAAATAAAATTAGTGAATTTTGTTGTTCATCTGTTCATAGTTACTCACCAACGTTTCAGCCATTTTGGATGTTCAGTTGTTATGTAACAGTCGTTTGAGTCAGTTGATGCGCGTGTTTTTATGTAAATGGACAAAATCGAGTATCGAGCTGTCATTTGTTTTTGAAAGGCGACAGGCCTATGCAAATCAAAGGCGAGTTGGGTTCTGTGTATAGAGACTCTGGACCATTATTTACCACAGTGAAATTTTTGGCAACTGAATTTAAACGTGGCCGTAAAAGTTTGGGAGACGATAAACGTTCGGCACTTCCAAAAACTGAAACTACCGACGAAAAGTTCACCAAAGTTCACCAAATGGTGCTAGACCACCGCCGCATTAAAATGAGAGAGATAGTAGAGTCCATTAACATGTCAAAAGAACGTGTTTGTAACATATTAAATCAACATTTAGACATGAGAAAGCTGTCCGCGCGTTGGGTGCCGAGTTTACTCACGATAGACCAAAAACGTGTTCGAATGAACATTTCCAAAGCTCTGTTGGCGCAGTTTAGGCGCAATAAATCTGAGTTTTGGCACCGGTTAATTACTGTAGATGAAACTTAGATAGAGCATTATTCGCCCGAAACAAAAGTACAGTCCAAACAGTGGGCTGCAAAGGGGGAACCGGCTCCAAAAAAGGAGGAACTGTTTTTTCGGCTGGGAAAGTGATGGCGACTGTTTTTTCGGATAGTCATGGAGTTATTTTAATCTATTAACTTCAAAAAGGAAAAACCATTACAGGAGCACACTGCGCATCATTACCCGACAAGCTGAAGGCAGAATTTGTGAAAAAACGGACACATTTGCAGAAAACGAAAATCCTGTAGCAACTGAATTTGATTTATATAAATTGGTTTTATATTAATTATAGTTGTAATAAAATTAACTGCTCCTATAGTTCTGTTACTCCAAGACAACGCACCGTCCCACCCCTCAGCGGTTACAATGGCGAAAATCCACGAATTGCTTGATCATCCGCCTTACTCACCAGATCTAGCCCCAAGTGTCTTCTTTTTGCTCTCTAAATGCCTAAGTTATCATACCAACACTTTAAAGAACATAATATTACAACATTAAATGCCATAATAATAAAAAATAGTATGTACTACGGCTATTTTTAAGAAACATCCCTTTTGCAATAAAGTATAAACAAAAAACGGTTCTTAGTAGTTTATTTTCTACACAATGCTTCAAAATTTAAATTAGGTACTTTTCTACTTGTTTTCAAGCTTTACGAAAATGTTTAGTTACCATACTCTTTAAAATCTCGTCAGAGACCTCTGTTACCATTCCATTCAGAAAACTATAGTAGCTAGTTTTTACTACACTTTTATTTACTTCCTGAAAATGAGCTGTAATAACCTCTTAGCAGACGTTCCTTCAGCTACTCTGATGAATATCGTACTTCTGAATCTTTGAAATCAAAAAATTGCATCTCAGAAGTATTACGTAATGGTTACATGGACTATGAAGAGGCGCCATTGTAATGTATTCTATACGATAAACAAAACATGAATGATCTTGAAACTGTGTGGAAGGAAAGTTTAAGATATATAAAATGGAATAAAAGCTAAGTAAGCGAGGCATGTTATTTCATTAATTTATTGTACACGGATCCTGCTATGAACGTATTTCTTAAGTAGAAGGGAAACTTCATTATTGAAATTCTTTTCTTGTAATTTCAATTGTGTGTTGTTCTACGGTGCACCCGAGGTCGATCCCACACTTGCTGGGAGCAGGTGGTGCGGATTTAAAATCCCGGGTATAGGACCGGTGCTCACTCAGCATCGTGAGGAAATTGAGGAGCTACGGCAGGTAGCGAACCCTGCTCTAGAATGCCAACTTTCCGACTGGGGGTGCCATGAAGCTGACCACGTCTCCTCCCCATATCGGTTGGTTGACCGCTCGCATTTGCCTTGCGTGTGTAGGCGAGAGACCGGCAGTCAGGTTGGCACGCTGTGACTTGTTTGTGGGTTGTTAAGCCATGGGTTACGTTTCCTGTTGTTTTAGAGAACATTGCCAAAATCTACGTGTAAATATGTAATACATTTTGAAATCTGAACTTAAACAGAATATTAAATTATGCACTTGAAAACGCAATAAATCTTCATGATTTTAGATAACAGGGTAATGAAGAGCCAAGCCTCTGAGATTTTAAGTTTAAAAGAATGGCTTACGTTCACCATACTTTCAGACAGAAGATATGTCGCAGTTCTGAACTAAGATAAACACCACAGATGTGTTTAGTGAAATCATAAATGAACTTAAACTTTAAATAAGACCTGAAGCTTTTCTGGCGACGAATATGTTCGAGATCTTCTTGGGAAACAAGCCAGGTGAAAAGACGATAAGACATCGACGTTTTGGAAGCGTACATCTCTCCCATTATCAGGATATTTTAATAAATGTTATAACGACAAATGGATCACTGCATATAACACAAATATATACAAAGGCAAAACCCTACCAATATTCGCATCACTGAACAAAAGACTGTTTTCAGGATATTAAATGCCAGGTCAAGAGATGGCTTGAGTATAGAAAATGAATTTGGTCAAAGAAACGTAAGTACTTAACTTGATGATGAAGCTGTATAGATCTTTGCTTCTTATGTCGATGGATTTCCATTTTAAGGCCGGTTTCCAAGAGGAGCTGAACTGATATCCAACATCACGGTTAAGCCTGCTCGTCTCGGAGGAAATGGCCAAAGCCTCATTAACTCTCTGCTCCCAATTTCCACTTAGAAACCGGCGTTAAAATGGATTAGGTGCTAGTCTACGTCAGGGTTCATCTCAAGCCACATCGTTGACTTTTACTATACATATAGCCAACAGGCTCATGCCAACATATTTACTGGCCTTTAAAACAACTCCTACCGGTTGAAATCCCAGCACAGCTTATGTGATACTCGCAATTCATAGCGTCGTTAGCAAACCAAATATTTATTTTACGGATAGATTTTTATATTTATCTACTATCAGCGTACAGGTTTTGTTTACGTAAACGAATTGTACTAATAAAATCTCATTTGATGTAGTGGTATGGAATTTGTGAGGCAAGACATGAAGTAAAGGTAAATTTTGACATGTCATTATTGTGCAGGTGCTATATGAAATGTCACCATTGTCACCCACAAGATGGGTAAAAGTACTTTCGTCAGAGAAAGTGCCGTGACAACCTTGTTGGAGCATGGATTAATGTGCTATATAAGAAAGGTATTCAAAATAGCATTCACAGTCACTTCAGACATTCAGTACAGCATCAACTAGAACAATGCATTTCTTTCTGGTGAGTAACATGGAAACGCCAGCTGTTTTCACCACGGTATCGGTAGATTATGACTGGTAGGGTACGGTTTACGCAACTTTTACATTCATTATTGATTTTAGTTTTGGGACAAGATTATTCGAAATACGCTTATAGTGATATCAGTCTTTGGGTAAGTATTACTTTGGATTATTGCACTACATTCACTTTCCCGTCTATAGTTTTAAACTTTAGAGAGAAGGGGGAATAAATCTAACCAAAGGAATATTCCCATCCTCCAGCCCTAAATTATACTGCGACGTTATCTTGTTAATCACCAGACTACAAAGGAGATAATTAAATTTCGCAGGGCGTAAAAGCCACTGAATACAGATATCCAGGATTCTATTTTCGACTGGAGAACGGCATTTTCCCTTAATTAGAAGTATACCTCAACCTACACAAAGTCTTAGAGCTGTAGGGGAAGGTCATGCAGTATCGGTCGGGTTAAGTTTTTTGACTTTATTCTGTAACTGAGGTGGTTAATCGGAATCTTACTATATTATTCTCTTACCTCAAAACATGTTCTATAAGTAGTGTAATGTAATGATTTTTATTTTTTAGTTATGGTACTTTATTACATTCAAAGTACAAAAGCCAGAATTATAAGGCACGTAGAAACTGTCTTGCAGTATCGGCCAGTGGTGCATTGCACTGGCACATATAGAACAATAGTAGAATACAAAAGCATGCGAACTTATTGTCACTATTTCTGCTCAGTTCACAAAAGTTTAACTCACTAGTTTACAGAAATCGCAAATATAGCACTGCTATAGGCCTTAGGATATCTTACGTGCGCTAAAAGCTACACTAACCACCATCAAGCTCTCAGAGCAGTCAAACAACTGAAGAGCGGAAGAAGATATCCGACTACAGCGCACGTGGGTGCACAAGCTTGCTACTGCTTACTGGAAACTTCTGCCAAATGGAGGCGAAAAGGGAAATAACGGTAGTGGCCGGTACTGCATGCCGGCCGATACTACACTTCTCTACCCTATATGTTACATGTTTGCGAAATAACAATTGCTAAAGATCACCTGTTTCTAACGAAATCCGACAGTACGAGCATAAACTTTCCTTCAGCTGCCGTGGTGCGGGCGCTGCGGACCCCTAATACTCGTGGTACCTCTGACGTTACTAGCCCGCCTTGGTAGCGTGGTGGTAGCGTGTCTGCCTCATATTCAAGAGGTCCTGAGTTCGAATCTCGCTCAGGGTGAGTTACCTGGATAAGGCTTTTCCGGGGTTTTCCCTTATCCTGAAAGACGAATGTCGGGTAGCTCTAAGCTCCATGGACCCCGGACTCATCTGACCATCATTTCACCTATTTCATTCATCGTCCGATATGACTTAACGTTGGAGGACGTAAATTACAAAAAGATAAATAAAAAAATCTGACGTTACTAGAGGAACCTCGGGCCGAAAATTCGAGCCCCTCCCTGATAGTGAGTTGCTCGGATTGGGTTGGACTCGAGGAGGCAGTGGTTCTCGATACACGTGGGAGATCGGATACATCTCCGGACGGGGTTGAGGGAAGCCATCAATATTCCCGCGTACTAGCCAGCATAGCTAGTAGAAGGTGTGCTAGATCACCAGGCGGCCCCACCGAGGTTATATCGGTAGCCTTCTCATTTTGGAGTTGGCGTGCGTAGGTGGCGTATCCACTTCCATACCATCTTGAGTCCACAGGACTCTAGGTTAGTCTCTAGGTCTTGCCCCAGGAAAGAGCCTCTGACGTGCCGGGCGTCCTTTTGGGACAGCTCAGTAACTCCCTGGTCGAATGAGGCCCGGGTCCTTGGTCCTACGCGTCCAGGACTAATGGGAGTAGATCCTCTGGCATGAATTGAAGTGCGAGCTTAAACTCCCGTAGGGTAGGGGATCCGTCCCCTTCAGCTGCCGTGGTGCGGACGCTGCGGACCCCTATCACTCGTGGTACCTCTGAAGTTCCTCTAGTAAAGCATATTCAATATAAATTTTATATATATATATGCATCTGCTGAGCAGAACACAATTTCATTTCCGTAATGGTTTAGCGTACGCTGGTAACGAACTGGATCGCAACATATAAAGGAAATACAGCAAAACCTCAAGAATACAAAAATATTTTGACATCTACAAATTTCACTAGATATATCTGTAAACTTATAATAAAATAGATTCTAATTTAACAGTAAATATGCAACATATGAGTACGTGCCTATTAAAGAAACGTGTATCATATGCAATATTGCATATACAGTTATAAATATAATCTAGCTGTTTTTATTTTAATGCTTGGAATGGGATATCTGTAAGTTTTGTTTTCATTCTGCATTCATTTTTAGATGGGGCTATAACAACTATCTTCTACTCTATAATACTGTCGATAGATTCTACTCAAATATAGAATTTCTTAATATAAAACTTCAGTGCGTATACAAACCTTTTAAATAATTTTAAAATTTAGGAATTAAAATTGTTACGCTTTTTATATCATAACTCCATCGGAAAGAACGTGTTTTCAATGTGTAAACAATTATCAAAATTGGTTCAGCGGTTTCCTACACACACACACACACACACACACACACACACACACACACACACACACAAACACACACAAACAAACAAACATACAGTGAGAGAGATAGATATTGTCTTTCTTTATAATAAATCTTATGCAATTTAATTTGCGTTAATAGAGTTACGAAATTGTATTTTGCAATATGTATAGCATATCGAATATTCATATTTCATGGTTATAAATATAGTAGAAGCGATCTTCAAATTGTGATACTTGATAAAGTACGAATGCAAAACGATAAATTATTTGCAGAGACATTTTCCAGTAGAAGGAAAGAAATAAAACTATATAAAGGCGCATTTAATCAAAGCAATATATTAAGCATTAGTGTATCCCGCAGCTTCACTTGCTTATTCAGTTAGAATACGTATATTTGTAACCCTCTGTCTCCCCAAGTTTCTCGCTTTTCCCTTTCACTTTCTTCTTTCCTCTTTATCTTTCTAACTTGGTCGCTTTCATCCTCCCTTTCTCCTGCAGCCACAACCTCACACTCGCCTAATATATTTCTTCTACAGTATTTTTTTCTCTTTAACTCCCACTTTCCGATCTCAATCTATTTTGTTCCGTTCTTTTTCAATCACCTTTCTTCTGTGTATTTTGAAAAGGGTAATACAACTGCTTCTTCTTAGATGTTTATAATATTTAAAATACATTTAAAATAACAATCATAACCGGTGGATAGTTTTTTAAAAAAAACAACACAGACCATTCTCTAAATGCCAAGTCTCACAGCAACCGGTAAGATTGTTCCTGCGTGAAAGGCGTGAGAAGATGAAAAAAATCAACAAAAAAATGTTTTAAAATCGGCTATTTTACACTGTAGTCAATTGCACATGTTAAATAAGTCTTGAAGCTTTCCTGGCAACGAATATGCTCATTTTCTTCTCGGGTAGCCAGCCAGGTGAAAAGAGGATTAGATATCAACGTTTCGGAAGTATGCATCGCTTCCATCATCAGGATATTTATAAAATGTTATAACTACAAATGAAACACTGGATATAACACCAATATAAACAAAGACAAAATACTATCAAAATTCGCATTACTGAACAAAAGACTATTTTCAGTAAATTAAATGGCAGGTCAGGAGATGGCGTGTGTATAGAAAATTGTGTCAAAGAAACGTAACTACTTAGCTTGATTATCAAGCTGTATTGATCTTTGCTTCTTAATTCGACGGATTTCCATTTTAAGGCCGGTTTCCAAGAAGAGCTGAACTGAAATCCAGCACCACGATTAAGCGTGCTCCTTTCAGAGGAAATCGCCAAAGTCTCTTTAATCGTGATGCTAGATTTCAGTGCAGTTCCTGTTGGAAACCGGCCTTAAAATGGAAATCCGTCGAATTAAGAAGCACAGATCAATACAGCTTGATAATCAAGTTAAGTAGTAACGTTTCTTTGAGATAATTTTCTATACTCACGCCATTTCCTGACTTGGTATTTAATTTACTGAAAACAGTTTTTGTTCGGTAATGCGAATTTTGATAGTGTTTTGTCTTTGTTTATATTTGTGTTATATCCAGTATTTAATTTGTGGTTATAACATTTTATAAATATCCCCATGATGGGAGCAATGCACATTCCCGAAACATTGATATCTAATTATCTTTTCACTTGGCTTGATGCCCGAGAAGGAAGTGTGCACGTGTTAAGTTAAATAATAGCTAAAAATAAGTATGTTCCTAACATCCCAGCTCAAGCACCAAAGATAAAATATAATGTTCCAATGTCTTTATCATTTGTTAAATTTTTCCACTGAAGTTTTATTGTATGTATATGTAGATGATGGAGTTGTCTACACCTTGCATATCAGGAACATCAAGATATAAGCCACGGTCCACTCAACAGCTACTTGTGTGTGACCGCGGGTTGGCAACTCTTCCCTAAGTGCTCTGTTTTTTTTTTAATTTAGGTCCTCCAACGTTAAGTCATATCGGACTGTGAATGAATTGGGTGAAATGATGCTCAAATGAGTCCAGGGTCCATTGAGCTCAGAGTTACCCGACATTCGTCTTTCAGGATAAGGGGAAACCCCGGAAAAACCTTATCCAGGTAACTCATCCAGACCGAGATTCGAACTCCGGACCTTTTGAACGTGAGGCAGACACGCTACCATCTACGCTACCGAGAAGGGCTAAGTTCTCTGTGTTGCAGAGTGTAAATGAGCTCCAAAGTGGAAAGCAATGCTTCAAAGGGTTTCTGAAACTGAAACATATTTTAAAATTCTTTACTCATTCTTAACGTTAAAATTACTTTTTGGATGTATTATAATAATGTAAAATGTTGATTTACTCCGCTACAGAACTCGATAAATCTGTAGTGTACAGTAACTCCTGGGCAAACTCCAGCACATCGAGGACGTTGTTATGAACAAACTTTCCTAACTTAGCAGTTACTACTACCACTAAAGGGTTAACTTCATACCCACTTTTCATTTAGAGCTTTCAGTATGTTAATTTCTTTGCAGCTAAAAATGTTTCATTATAACCTAACCTCAGGGCTTCAACTGTTTTAGCTTAATGAATCTAGACGCTACATTACATCTAGCTACATGACTTGTCTGACATGATTTAATGTCACAGCAAATGTACAACCAGTTTGCAAGCACTTCCATTTCATTAGCCGCAAAAGTGGGATAATTAGGGGGCAATATTTGAGAAGTTGCTTAAAAGTATGCAGCTCTTCCCCACACATCATCCCCACCCCCCCCCCAAAAAATCACGACAATATGCTTACTCATTTGGAGGTGCCAGATTTGTAGTTAAGAAGCTATCATACTATAAACAATACACGAGCGAAAAAGTGTTCACGTGTTAAGACGAAGCTAACTTAGATATCCGTAAATATGATTTTGCATTTTCTGTCTAATACATCACTGTATGTCATTTAAGCGAGCAGGTATGAACCGCGCAAATGGCAGTAGTTAGGTTGGGGATGTATTTATTACCTCACACAATTTTTTTTCTTTAATTCATGCTCCTCCTTCTATATCTCAGTCTTTAATGTTGCACCCGACCCTCCATTTCTCAGCTGCGCTTGTATTACCTTTTTAATTTTCTCAGTCATTTCTAGTTAAAGCGCATATGAAAAGTTTTAAACACAGCACAATTGGAGTCTTCATGAAACTGTTTTTATTGTTATATTACCTGAGGAATGCAGGACACAATGTTTATATAACGTTTATTTAAACAAATTAAATTTCAATCAAAAGTTACAAGAAGGTTCATGTGGATCGCAGTCTCATATTCTTCATAACTTATAATAAAATGTGTGGGATTTACGAGTCTTGTTCAGATAACAATGAATATATTTTCGTCGTTCTTTAGTGTGGTATTCTTGCAGAGTAATAAATATTTCTTTGTAATAGAATTACATTAGCAGCTACTCTGCTAGTAAAGGTAATCTAAGCTGAGGCGCTTATAGTCAGGTGGTACTAATGTGTAATAAAGCGAAGCTATCACAATTGTAGTTGTCACATATACCTATATAACTGTTTTACAACACTATCTTACCATCTGTGACGCCTTAGGTTATATTTCTTCTCTGGTACAAGTATTAGATCGCTTTAGAGCTTAGAGGATTATTGTTCATCTCTTTTCTGTATATGGCTCTCTTGTACACACTAAAGTGCTGATTTTTCGGTTAATATTCAAAATATAATGCGAAAGAAAAGGGTGAACCCCTTAATCGGTCAAATTAAATACATGAGAACATGCTTTCTTATAGTATGCTTATGAAACTGCAAAGGGCTTTGCATCAGTTAGCTTTTTGTTTCCATTTTTTAATTCTGTCCATTGTGAATTGCTGCTCTATATTCTGACTTTCTCATTCTAGATACTTCTGCTGACGTTTGCTCTCACACGAACAGAGCAACTGGAAAAAGACAAGAGAGGCACATCCAAAGAAGTGAACCATGGACCCAGTGGATCCAACTATAGTTCAGTCTCAAGTGGAACTACGGTTTCAGGAAATAGGCATTCTGCAGGAGTCTTTGATCACGGAGGTAGTGTGGCTATGTCCTCAGGATTTGGCCAGGGAAGAACTAATGGTGCATCCTCTAACCAAGAAGTAAGTGGCACAAATTTTTCAGGAGTAAAGCGAAGCAAGGAAGGAAGTGAAAAAGTTTCTTCAGGAGCTGTATCTAATAACGGTCTTAGCTTATTGTTATCTTTATCAGCACAAAATCTCCACGGAAGAGATAATGAAGTCTCCCCAACTGGAGAAATTGGACATGGTAGAAATACTCGATATAGCCACGGAAGGACCACACAGGTTTCTTCGTCGAATAGATGCACACATGGCACGAATTCAGGAATAGAAACCTATGGCACAGAACTTAAACCAGCGCCCTTCTCCAGTGGAAAAGCACATCTAGGAGGTACCGACAATCCTTCAGGCTCACAATACAGTCATGCAATATCCCCAGAAGGAAATTCTCATGGCGAAAGCATAAGCTTTTCTTCAGCAACAGGATCTAGTCTTCAAATTGGTTCATCACTTTCTTCAGGAGGGTACGGAAATGGAGGAAGCATTAGTACTTCCTCAGGAATAGGGTATGTTCATTCGACGTCTTCCGGAGAAAATGCATATGGGAGCACCAGTACTTCCTTAGGGCCAGAGTTTGGCCATGAAACTAGTTCAGGACTTCTTTCTGGACAATATGGACAGGGTGAAGGCAACAGTATTTCTTCAGACACCGGATTTAAACATGCAACATCTTCAGAAGAAAGCACTCATGGCATTTCCTCAACAGGATATGATCACGTGATCAATACTGCACTTTCTTCCGGTGGACTTAAACACGGAGAAAGCACTGGCTTTTCTTCAAGAATAGAACATGGTCATTATGCTGGCTTAGGTTATTATTCAGGAACAAGTGAACAAACGGGAAGTATTAGTCAGTCTTCAGGAATAGGATATAATCATGCAACAAGTATAGGACATTCTTCAGAAGGACATGGAAATGCAGGAAGCATCAGTTCTTCGGTAGCATATGGAAATCTAGGACATTCTTCAGGAGGTGCTTATGAGCATGGATCTAACGCTGTCATTTCTTCTGGAAATGGACATGCAACAATTGGATCTAGTGAAGCTTCTTCAGGGGAATATGGTCATGGAGAAAGTACTGCAATTTCTTCTGGAAGTACTCATGGCTATGGAAAAAATCTTGAGCTTTCTTCAGCCAATGATAATGCTTTTGGTTCTGGAGCACCTGGAAAATTAGGACCTGCCAATGGATTTACAGTTATCAGTTCGGAGCAAGTGCAGCTCAATACCATCACTCAGCATGTACCTGTACCTATTCCTCACCCTGTCCCTATTGCTGTGAATAAACTTTTTCCTGTACCAGTCGCTGCTCCCTACACCGTGAATGTGCTTCGCCCAGTGGTAGTTCCTATACCCCATCCTGTAGCTGTTACAGTGAACAGACCCGTCCCTGTCAGTGTGCCTCGACCTGTGCCATTTCCTGTAGTTGAACATGTACCTGTACCTGTAGCTCAGCCATTCGCAGTACACTTTCCTCATCCAGTACCTGTGCAGGTTTTACATCCAGTAGCAGTACCTGTACCTCAGCCCATCACAGTATTGCAGCCAGTAGGGGGATCTTCGGGTAATGCGAGAGTTAGCACTGGTAGTTCTGACTCTGGTGGACCTCAGCATGATAATTCCAATAAAAACTAATCTATTGTTGAGATATTAAACAAAATATGTGTTGTATACTGTTTGTAAGTTTTATAAGAAATAAATTACTGTGACTGTTCTGTTTCCAAATACTATTTTGTTCTCACCTCCGTTAGCAAGTAATAGACAGAAAAACACGTTTAGAATTGCAGAATCGCTATAATATTCTAGAATAATATTTTATTACATTTGTTTTGTAAGGTTTGTGTTTTATGATTGACATTAGATATTTGTGAGGTATATATATATACAAAATTAATTAGTCATATAAATGTTTCTTTATCTGGAGAGTGCTAACAGCCCATTCTTATTAGAGCCAGGAGACTTAAATAATGAGTACATCTGGATCTATTGTAGCAGTTGTTTATGCTTGCTCCTTAATTGCGGATGCTTTTCTTAACTGTGTATAGAATAGAGAAATGACAATAAATCCCTGTTGTGCTTCAGCAAATTAATCACCGTCATTTTATACCTATGCAAGTTGGCAAAACAATGGACAGGAGCATAGATGGCTACAGAATAAACGCTACGTTTAACAGCAGAGTTCTGCAACAACGTAAAATGTAGTGAGGATAACATTATATTAAAAGATACAATGTGTAAGTACTAATTGCAGTTGACATTCAGATAATACTAAAGATGTGAAATGTCGCTATGATAGACGATTGTGTATGATCATCCACAACTTGTTGTCTAATTGTAATACTCTTTAATCAAGTAGGTAAGCTAAGACATGTGAATGTATAAAACAGACATTCAGATGAGACCGATGTACTCGTACATATAGCTTACCGTTACCAAAGTTTATCTTTTAAGGATAAGAGAGAACCTAGATAAAAGGTTTCACCAGGACTCCAATCCTAACCGAGACCTGAGAAATGAATATTTTGTTTCTCAACGACGCTGTCATTTCCTTCTATCATATCAGCGCCGACAGGACCCAGAATTTCCTCTGGAGTTCTTTTACATGACAGTAAGTCTACTAAATGGAGCTTTACTTTAAAACGCACATAAAGACCATCGGACTGGGCCAGAATTGAACTTTCAACCTTGACAACAGTGTACCAGCGATTAACCAATTGACACCAAGAATAAAGGTCATAGAATATATATGGGCATTCTGTATTATATTTAGTATTAATCATTAAGTAAAACTATTTTGTTTTCTTGAACTATGCGTTCAAAAGACTATCACACGAAAAGCTTATCCGATACAGAACAACTAATGTTTTCTGGAGTTGCAGTTAACTTACTTCAGGCTAAAGCTATGCCTATATGGTGCTAGCTATATATTTATACATCAAGAGAGGACGTGGATCCTTTATAAAGAACGTCAGCTCAGGCAAGACCTTGCCATGGGATGGCTCGTACTGAACTGAGTTCAGTAGCTCATACTAAATGCATAATTACGGGCGGGTAGATATCACACTATGAATTAAGCTAAATTATAACAAATATAGGGGTTAATGATCTAATAAACAGGTCCATAAATTAAACAGGCAATACGAATACATATAATCTATTGCAAGCACGTGAACCCAACGAGGAAAGAGAGCCGGGAAAATGAACACTTGCGCCACAAGAATGTTGCTTGTGTTGAGCCGACAAAGGAGCATTGTTGGAGAGTCACCCTAGGCTGGACCCAAGCGACAACTCGTCGCCCGTCGATGCTGTGGTTTGCACATGATACGTGATGCAGAGAAAAGACACCGGGATTTAAGTGACGCTTTTGCACGCGTGATGCAAAAGATGTAAGATGTAAGAGAAGGTTGCATGGAATAGATGCCTCAGAATTTCAAAATAGCGATGAAATTTAAGAATAGGGATGAAAAAAACCCTATAAGGAACGAGTAACGGATCACCTGATCCTTAAGGTGTCCAAAATTTGGCGAAAGGAAGGGAAAATTTGTGAAATGGCGACGTTTGATATTTGCTAGGAAAAGCATTCTCTTTTGGCGAGTGAAAGGAGCAACACGTACTGAAAGTTCATCAAAGTCCGTTTCCGAGAATGGACGGAGCAACACATATTAGTTGATTATCAAACACTGTGTTAGCGAGTGAGAGAAACAGCACACGTTACATCATCAGGACTCTACGTATCTGTTTTTTTTTTTGGGGGGGGGGTGTATAATCCTCCGGAAATACTCTAGTACTCGATGTAATGTTCTCGCGACGTGCAGAAACTACAACGCCTACACGGCTTCATACATAACTCAGCGCGTCCTAGAAATTTACAAGTTCACCTCGGTAGCGTGGTGGGAGCATGTGTGCCTCATGTTCAAAAGGTACCGAGTTCGAATCTCGCTCAGGGTGAGTTACCTGGAAAGGTTTTTTCCGGGGTTTTCCCTTATTCTGAAAGACGAATGTCGTGTAACTCTAAGCTCTATGGACCCCGGGCTAATTTAAGCATCATTTCACCCATTCCATTCATCGTCCGATATGACTTAACGTTGGAGGACGTAAACCTTAAAAAAAAAAAAAAAAAAAAAAAAAAAAAAAAAAAAAAAAAAAAATCGCGACTGTGATTCAAACTAGCCGTCATGTCACGCGCACAGCAGCGGACAAATCCTTAGTCTCGCGCCTAATGTGCGAGTAACACCAGAACAACAGTGACGAATTGCAGTGGGCGAATTGTATAAATAAACTTGCCATTCAACGGTCGTGGTGTCTTCTATGTGATAATACCCATACACTGTCAGGATGCACCCACTCCCTGAAACCCAAAAGAGAGAATCCATGCAGACCTACCCAGAGGAAAACCCGACCAGTTGTAAACCTCCCATCCGTATCCCTCACCCGTCACATATCCTATCATATGCGGTGTTGAGTGGCGGGAGGGCTCAACGAGGTACTTAACGGGCAAGTACCGCCTTAAATGTTTTAAGAACCTCGAAACTCTAACCCTTCCATGTGAATATATACTATTTATTCTAATTATGTCCAAAATGAAGTTTCTTATGTACTCAAGATATAAATGACCAAAATAGTAAATAGGTCTACATAGATGAGTTTCAAAAATATGCTGTTAAAAAGGGTTTATTATGTGTAGTTTCCTGTCCTTATGCTGATGCTTTAATTAACAATGTTAAATCACTCAAAATTGTTATTAAAAAGCCCTGTTTTTCTGCAGATGAATATATGAATGACAATACAACATGATAATATCTAACTTTGTATTTAATCGATATTAATTTACATGTAAATGTACAATGTATAAAAATCTGATGTACTTCATTTGCATATAGCAAAGGCTCGGTATTTAATGGGATTTTCGGTCTTTTGTACTATATTGTTCTCACTCATACATACACACCAAAAAGAGAGAGAAAGACAGACATATATTGAGGTGGTTTTTTCTAGTTGATCTCTCTCATCGCTCAACACCTCATACCCTTACTTTCATCTTGGGAAACAAGCCAGGTGAAAAGATGACTAGATATCAACGTTTCGGGAGTGTGCATCTCTCCCATCATCAGGATATTTATAAAATGTTATAACCACAAATGAAATACTGGATATAACACAACTATAAACAAAGACAAAACACTATCAAAATTCACATTACTGAACAAATGACTGTTTTCAGTAAATTAAATGCCAGGTTAGGAGATGGCGTGAGTATAGAAAATTGTGTCAAAGAAACGTAACTACTTAACTTGATTATCAAGCGGTATTGATTTTTCTTCTTAATTCGACGGATTTCCATTTTAAGGCTGGTTTCCAAGAGGAGCTGAACTGAAATCCAGCATCACGATTAAGCGTGCTCCTTTCAGAAGAAATCGCCGAAGCTTCCTTGATTCTCCGCTCCCAGTAACTATTGCAGTTTGCCAAGATGACCGTCTCCCGAAAATTGGCTCTAGGGTCGTTATTAAAACGACCATATACTATAATACAATATATATAAAGATAAAGATAAAGATAAGCCTACCGCTACAGCCTGCATCCCGTTTACCGGCAATCTATCCGGCAGAATCAGCAGAATTCTCGCCAATTACAACATCACGACCATCCACAGGCCACCTCCGAAGATTAAACATCTGTTGAGAGCAGTGAAAGACAAACTGGACTTCCAAGTTCCGGGAGTGTATCGCATTCTCTGTGAATGTGGGACACCGTATATAGGACAAACCGGAAGGACCAGCGCTACTAGAATAATCGAACATGAACGGAGCATTTGTTTAATGCAACCTGAGAAGTCTGGGCCGGCAGAGCATTGTTTTGATAACGACCATAGAGCCAGTTTTCGGGAGACGACCATCTTGGCAATATGCAACAGTTATTGGGAGCGGATAATTAAGGAGGCTTTGGCGATTTCCTCTGAAAGGAGCACACTTAATCGTGATACTGGATTTCAGTTCAGCTCCTCTTGGAAACCGGCCTTAATAATGGAAATCCGTCGAATTAAGAAACAAAGATCAATACAGCTTGACAATCAATTTAAGTAGTTACGTTTCTTTGACACAATTTACTATACTCACGCCATCTCCTGACCTGGCATTTAATTTACTGAAAACAGTCATTTGTTCAGTAATGCGAATTTTGATAGTGTTTTGTATTTTTTTATAGTTGTGTTATATCCAGTATTTCATTTGTGGTTATAACATTTTATAAATATCCTAATGATGGGAGATATGTACACTCCCAAAACGTTGATATCTAATCATCTTTTCACCTGGCTGACTGCCCGAGAAGAAAGTGAGCGCATTCGTCGCCAGGAAAGCTTCAGGTCTTATTCCAACACCTCATAATTTAGTACTGAAGGCGGAAGGTTGATTACAGTTCGGGAGGTTGGGAACTTGTCGGTTTTTTGGGGGGGATTGCTCGGCATGCGATCTCTTCCTTCCTGCAGGGTGTGGGTACGTCCTTATATAATATAAATTCCCCAGAGGAATTAACAAATAAACACAGCGACTGTCAAATAGTGCTTTATTCACTCCTGTAATCTTGGTCTATTCGCCACCGTATGTATCTATGAGAGAATGCTTAGTATCGCTACGGATTATTGATGAAATCACATAATACGTTTCAATGTTCGACGCTCGCATATGAATGGTGGATTACCGTCTTGTAGGTGTGCTAACGTTTTTGGTGACTGCCACGTTAAAGACGTTCGATGATGATGATGATGATGATGATGATGATGATGATGATGATGATGATGATGATGATGATGTGTGAGTAAGGCGCGCAACTACGCGGTCATTAGCGCCCTATAAAAACGTAACACGCTAAAACCCTGATAAAAAGAACTAAAAAATCTCTACATGCTAAATAAAATCACAAAAAAGAACGCAGAGCCATGGTGGAAGCCAAAGAAGTTTTAAAAAACGTATAAAAGGCATAAACGCATAAAAGTCAAAAGCAATTAAAACACTAGATTCTAAAATTAACCTGTAAAAACAATTTAAAAACCTTGGTCACCGCTGACTCGTCATCCGCCAGTATCTCCGCCAAGCTGACTAGCAGCTGGAGAGAACTGCGGAGGCGGTCTAAACTAGGACACTCCAGTAGTACATGACGGACCGAGAGGGCCCCACCACACATCGGGCAAACTGGAGCAGAGTTCCTATTAATTAAAAAAAAAGCATGTGTAAAATAGCAGTGGCCAAGGCGTAACCGAGCCAAGCATACATCCTCCCTGCGAGAGGGACTGCAGGAGGTTACCCACGGACGGGGAAGTGGCTTTATTGAGGCGGAGAGCGGACCACTCGTTCCACCAACAAGACTCCACAGCTCTCCGCAAAGTAATTTTAAGAACATCTGGGGTAACCTGTGGTATACATACATCGGGCCGGGTGGTTGCCGACCTAGCTGCCAAATCCGCAGTTTCGTTTCCCGGCAAGACAACGTGAGCGGGTATCCAGGCACACACTACATGAACGCCAGAGGCGTATAAAAGCGGTGGGCATCCTGGATGCGCTGTACTAGGGGATGGTGGCTGTACAGCTGCCGAAGGCTCTAAAGGGCACTAAGGGAATCGCTTAGGATTAAGCAATTGCGAATCCTGCGGCGTCGGACGTATCAAATGGCTCGGTATATGGCTTGAAGCTCTGCGCTAAAAATGGTGGTGCTGCTATGAAAACCGAATGTAAAGATTTCGGATTCATAAACATAAGCACATCCAACTCCATCTACAGTTTCAGAGCCACCCGTATATATTAAAACGTGGTCTTGATAACGAGATAAAAACTCTAAAAAATGACTGCGGATAGAGTAGGGAGTCATCGTACACTTCTCATACCGCGTCATGCCCAGATCTACGAGCAACCTATCGTGCAACTAGGGAGGAGTGAGTGAGTTGTGGTGTTTTAGGGCCCGTCGACAACGAGGTCATTTGGGCCCAAAGACGTTCGATGCTTTTCGATATTGACTGCTGTGTTATATGCTTGTTGTCTCTTTGGGTGTACACTGTCCAGTGTAAATCGTTATTATGCACATCAAACCTCCTACATATGGCAATAGCCAATAGAAGTGTGCTGCAACGTAGTCATATCGTGTACTTGTGTGTGAGAGATAGAGAGATAGTGATAGTAACACACAGCGTAACGTAAGAACAACGTGCGTGTTATCGAGAACTATTAAGCGCATCTGCTTAAAACTGGAGTGTTCAATTAAAGTAGAAAAGGGGAGGTCGAAATCACCTCCTTCCACGTGCTGCGATAGAATCGCGCGTTTATCTGTGGTTACTAAGTTCCAGTGGCGAAACATCGCTATCATTCTGACGTATAGGAAATCATAAGCGTTCGCACTCGTAGTTTACTACTTACAGATCAACTTTTCTTAGGATGACTTCTGTGACACAAGTTATGTATATGTGGTGCAAAAGACGTAGTGCGCAATCTCAAAAGATAGGCAAGGTGATCGTCTCTGATCTTGCTGCGATACTCGCTTTTAATATAGTTCATCTTTGAAAACGTTTGTTCGCAGATATATGTAGAGCCAAAGACTGCCATTAAATTGCCCAGAGATTTCTTTGTCTACAAAAGAATTCCAAATACGGTCTCTGGGAACAAACTCGGTCAACCCAGGTAAGAGGCAAACGATCTAGCCACACCGGCGCCGTTCCATAAAATACTACAAGAAATAAAAACTATTTACATGATGTAATACAAGACAAACAATATCAGTATTTCATTCCAAATTAAATAGACAGATGTTCGTTATTTAACAAAAATGAAAATAACAGACAGCAAGAGAAGGTAGAATCGAACCCGACTATAACGATATAATACTCATGCGATACAAATACCAAAACTACTTCAGCAAGCCCTGTGTAGGAAAGTTTTACTTTATTTTATTTTACTTATGTCTTAATTAAGATCATTAGCAGCTTCTAAATAACTGTGCCTACACAGTAGTTAAACGTTAGTGAACTGATATTTTATAAATTGACAACTGAGATCAATTTTCTCAATGCTTACAAACTATATTTTCCAAAGGGATAAACTTCGGGGCTTAATGTAGTTATAGGCTATGTAATTGAACGGGACAGCACGCTTCCTACGAGTTATAGACCTCAATTACGGGTACAATCCCACAGAAGGATTCAATGAAGTGAAGCATCCACATAAAGCTGCAGGCTTCAAGAAGATAGACCACAGAGCTTCGCAGAAGTTCCTAACATTTCCTGACTGGAGAACCGGACCCATTAACCCTCTCGACGAAACACGGGTGCACGCTCGGTGTTTAAAAGTCAACCTCAAATATGTCGGCAGCAGTGAAAAGTGCTAGCCTGTAATGTTAGCTTTTGGAATAAAATTCATAATAAATGTAATTTTAAAGCAAAATTAAAATTGTCAAAAATAGAATTTTGCCCATTACTTTCCGTTGAATACTCTATTAACTGAAAGAATCAGCAGATATCACATATGTATAGGGTAGGGCGGGGATATTCCGCTCACCGGGCTATTCCGCCCGAAATAAGCAAATTGGTTTATTGCCCAAAAATCATGGGCAGCGATGACTTATGTGCTAGTTCATTGTCAAGCTTACTGTTTGTGTGACGTTTCTATGAATTTACTTGACGTTGTAGGCTGCTGTTTTAATGGTATTGACAGAAGAAGATTACAAGGTAAGTAACTCATGTTGCTTTTTTGCTTTGAATAAGAAATACCGTTTGTATCGTGGGGTCTAGTATCTGCAGATAGAGAGATTTTTGATTGAAAATAAGTGTCAGTGCAGCTTATAGTTTGCATAGCATATGGCGCGTCTCTTTGATCATAGCTCTCACATGGTGTGCAATTTCAGAAGTTCAACATTTGGAACTCTTTCGCCCAAGCAAAGAGGGGTTATTCTCGCCAAGTTATAATATAGGCTTTTTGACCTCTTTTAACCTAATTATTTCTTATACAACTATTACTAAATTTTATTTAATCGATTCAGATGGTACACACATATAAACAAAGGAAGCTGGAACAAAACTGGACGTGGACGACATTGCTCCTGCTGTTACGAGCGTATTAAACGGCGATTTGAGAGGAGCAGCGGGGCTTTTCAGAGTGCCTTGCTCTACACTCAAGGATCGTGTTCATGCACATCAACGGCAAGAAGCATTAGGAAGAGGAGTGTAAAAATCAGCAGGTCATCTTACAATGTTCAGTTTGGAGGAGGAAAAGGATTTATTTTCCAAATTAAAATACTTGGCAGCAAGAGGCTTTGGATGTACACTGGAGCAAAAAGAAAAGAAAAAGAAGCGTAGACCTATTGTAAAACTAAATTGTGGGAATAGAGAGTCAAGTGAGAACTTGGCTCCAGTCCAAATAGAATACAGTGATGAGAAACATGCACCATGTGGATTTTGTGAGTTAAAGTTTTATTCTCCGAAATCAGCAACCAAAGGAAACTGGATCAAATGGCAGAAATTTGGACTATGGGTTTCACGAACTGTGCGTTAGTGCAGTTGGTAAGAAAAACTTCATTTGTGATAAAAGTAAAATGCAAAAGTACTGTGAGCGGTAATAGCCACAGGGCCGAGCGTAATAGCCCCTGAGATTTTCTTTCTGTGCGACATTCGCTGTTTTATTTGATCACAAGTATAGCAACTAAAACAGTGTGTTTATAACATCTGCACGCTTTAAGGGATTAATAAAGACTGTTCTGCTCTATATTTAACATAAAAGGTTACTTTTCATTTGTTTTAAAACGCCATAAATTTTAAATGAGCGGAATAGCATCGCTCTACCCTGTATCCAGGACATGTTTAATTACAAGAAGTATTAATTTTGTTTTTGTAATTTAAAATTTAATGTGATATATTTCTTTTGAAATAACTTGAATGATATTTAGTACTACAAAAAGGGACTCAATTACAAATAAACTAATCATAAACACATCTTAATAACTGTGTTATGTTACATAAACATACGAAAAATTTAACGCAATAGTATCGATGATTTTAGGGAGGTTTGCATCAAAAATGTATAAAATCTTCATTTATCGTCGCAGTATTCCAACACGATTTATAACATCATACCGCAAATCTAAGAATTCTCTGTTTACATATATAAACATAAAAATAATTATAATTATCACTATGGGTTCGAAAATTAAGGTATAAAACATTAATTAAAAATATATCCCTTACTTAGCAAATGGAAATTAATTGTCCTTTCACACTGGCCGTTTGTAGGCTAAAGTAGGAAAAGATAGAGTCAGACTGAAAAATTCAATGCCATAGCCGGGATATGAGCCAGCCACGGATCTTCTGCTTGCCGTCCAGCCGCTCTAGTCCTTGAGCTACTATGCCCAACGTGCCGCATGACATTAAATCCTCCAACTGACTCCTGTTTTTCCCGGTAAACAATTAGGAGTTCTCATAAACACATGAGACAACTACCTTAATGGCGACTTACTATGCTGTAAGTACTTTAAGGCCCGGGCTTTATAGTTCGGACCACTATTAGGTACAATTAATGGAAATTAATTGTTCTTTCACACTAGCCGTGTGTAGGCTAAAGTATGGAAAGATATAAGTCGCCATTAAGGTAGTTGTCTCATGTGTTTATGAGAACTCCTAATTGTTTACCGGGAAAAACATGAGTCAGTTGGAGGATTTAATGTCGTGTCGGCACGTTGGCCATAGTAGCTCAAGGGTTAGAGCGGCTAGACGGAAACCAGAAGATCCGTGGTTCAAATCCCGGCTATGGCATTGAATTTTTCAGTCTGACTCTACCTTTCCATACATACTTCGCAAAGTTATGCATTTCTAGCAAATTTCCTCACTGTCGGAGTAGAGGTATCGATATCACATCCGTCCTAACTTGATATAATTTTGTCATCATCTCTCCCTGGCACAAAAACTTCTCGAGAACAACTTGCCAAGTTCATTTCTGTAGGTAAAACGGAACTCATTTTCCTGCAAAATGGTGTCCTGCCTCATTTCTCTTAACTCGTCCGACGTTACTTGAATAACACATCAGAACGTTGGATTGGAAGAGGAGCAGAAGATCAACGTTATCGCCGATGACCTTCCAGGTCTCCAGAAGTCACTCCCTGTAATTCTTATCTATGGGGTTACGTAAAAGAGTGTTTTCATTCTTCATATGTCTGACACTCTTGAAGATCTACGACATCGAACTGTTGAATCTGTGATTCGATAGCTGGAGTTCAACTGATTCGTGTATGGCAAGAAATGAGCCACCGTTTTCAATTTGTCGTATAACACATGGGTGCTCAAATTGAATGCATAATATAACATTGTAAATTTTGGTCTCTCCATGAACGTTGGAATCATCTTTCTATCTTTTGCAGTTTGGAAGAAATAAATATTTGAAATCTGTTCTTTCTTTTTGAACAGCCTGTATATTCGGTATATATCGACGGTCGGCGTTTTCGTACGGTAACTCCCTTAAGTGGCACGGTAGCTAGAGGGTTAATTGAACTGCCCAGAGAGGACGCTGAACAATAGTTACATTCAAGCAGCCTTCTGGCGTATGTATTTCTGCCGTATGTCTACCACCACCTGACGTGAAATCTAGAACCAGAAAGCTGAAAAGGAAACATAACATAAAAGAAATGAGGGGAAGGAAATCATAGAAGGGAAACTACTTCAATATTCGCCTGTTGTTCAGGGGAAATTACGAAAAGACCAGCACCTGTGTGGTAGGCGACAGGAATTAAACTCAGGATCTCCCAAATGGGAGCCTCACATTTTACCACAAAGTCGTCTGGCTAGGTTATCATCCTTTCTACAGTATCGTGCAAATAATTATAGGTAACGTAAAAGATGGTTAATTCATTAGCGAAGATGTAGAATGTAAAACGAAAAAGTTCGGAGTTCCCACCTGAATATGTTTGTTGTTCTCTCATATATGTTGAGCAATATAAGGCCGTGCACTGTCGTGCAGGAGGACAACTTTACGATTGACTAAGCGAGTTTACTTCTCACGAAGACTTCCGTGGTCTGTGTTTGTAACATTAGCACATGCACTCATTAGTACTTTTGTAGTTAGCATAGAACCATTTCTTAAGGAACAAAAGTAAATACCGGTAAACCCAAGAGGTACACTTACATCAAACAACGTTGGATAAGATTCACTTTATTAAAACAATCTTTAACATCAAGCCACTAAATAAACAACACTGAAAATGTTTATTTCCTCACAAATGTAGAGCTGTTATCAATCCATAGGGATGGTAAAGTGATGCAGGGACGGAGCGAAACAAAACTTACATTACCACTCTGATATGTAAATACATGATACAATCCTCGTGGAAGAAGAGATGTAGGACGCCCTAGAAAAACATGGGAATAGCTGATAGAATGTGAGGCGGAAACTTCCGTCCAGCCCCAAAAATGATTATCATATAATTATTTAGATATTGTCTATATGTTATTTATATGTAATAATTATTATATGTGGTGTAATTGCACATATTATTTTACTTATATGTGTACACATGTAAAATGTGCTCGGCTTGCTTGGCAGTTTAAGTTCTCTTAAGGGGACATTTTTATGACTCTGTTTACTAGCAACAATTGTCCGCCAACCCTAAGGGTAGCAGGCTGTTTTATAAGATAGAGTTCAAGGACCCAGAACAGCGTCTGTTTTTTGAGAAACTTTGATAAACAGGGAAACAAATAGGCCTCAGCAGATAGTTGGCCGCCTATTAGAAGATAGAACGCCACTCACGCTATGTATAGCGCGAAAACATCGCCAATGGTGTTTCACATGAGCTGACGCCACGGGGCGGATGAGTTATGTATAAATATCTGGGAAAACGTCCAGCAACCCCCCATTTTGCCGACATACAGTAACACGGAAAATCTGCGCTATTCGCGCTCAAATTATCGCGTTTAAAATGGTCCGTAGATCCCGCGTGTGATTAACACGAGCAAGTGAAATCCTGCGAGGGCAATAATTTGGAATGCCATATGAAGGTATTATTCGTTCCTGTGGAGCCCGCAAGCCGAGGACCTAGCCGACTGACCTCAGACTGTATCTGGCGATCATGTACGTGTAGTAACATAAATAAAAGATATATATACTGTCCGACCTGTCCATTTGACCCTGGATCTCCGACACCTGTAACCAGTCCGGCAGAGATAAGCCCTCGCTCCTATACTTCCGTGGAGTTTCTGACGCAGCCGAGGTACCCCACATCACCAAACCCATCGAATGACGTCGGAGAAAGCAGCCGAAGCAGAAGCCAGAAGCTGCCATTTTGAGGTAGGACCTCAAAACGTGTCCTGTGACTTGGCGGACGCGGTTGAGACCAGCTGACCGTCTCAAATGCGAAGACGGAACAGGCAGAAATGCCTAATCCCTGAAGTGATGAAGAAGATATGTAAATACACAACTTCCCTTGGAATGCCTTTGTGATGAGCGGTTGGAATCCCAGTCTCTAAACCCAGAGTGCCATAGATTTAACTTCCAGGTGAGACAAGAAAACTTTTCCTTAATTATTATATTTTCCTACCTTCAGCAGAGTTTTAAGTATGGAGTGAATGCGAGTGTCCTATATTGTAAAAAGTATTATTAACGCAACGTGCTTGTGATTGTTGAAGTCTCTAATTATTTTTAAGTGTTTTTTAAATTGTTACTTATATCCGTTTCACTTTAAATAATATATTAAGACTTCAAGTTTCTACAGTTATTTGTTTCATGAAATTAATTATTTACTACGATATACTACAAATCTTAAAATTCTCCACGGAAGAGATTTTTAAAACTATAAGATGAAACCTAATTTTTGTTCTGTTCAGGAAAGTAAAGCTCTGAAAGTAGAATTTAATCTTTAACAATTACATGCACAGTGGTTCGGAGACCGGAGGCCACCCCTCCGCCCCCCCCCCCCCGGCCAGAGCAAGGAAGACTCCAGGCAAGCTTGCACCACCGGCGTCCCGCCAGCCGCGTTTCTGAATAGGCCCACTAGGCCGACTCGGAGAGCGGAGTCCATCCGCCGGAAGATTAGTGTTCACTCAGAGCATATCTTCCCGCTATGCACCGCCGAAACTCCCACCGACACTTCTATCCTGAAAGAGACCACTTGATGAGAGATGATTTGAAATGATAATAGAGGTGAAATAGAGGGACAGAAAATTCGGGAGATGTAATTAACCTAACCAGCATTCACAAAGTGACCCGGAAAGTCCCCGAACAAAGACATGGATCGGGTCGGTTTGTCACAGAAATTGAATCCGGGCTTCCCGGATACGAGCCAGAGACGAAACCGCCTGAGTCATCCCGCTCGGCCCAATATTATGAAATAATTACTCTTACGTGCAGTTCGTAATGTATTTGTAGTATACATTTTTATAAGTATTTCCTGAAAGTTCAGTTAAAATTGAACAATAAAACTTCAATAAGAAGCATTCTGTACTACTTACTTATATGCTGAAATTCTTAAATGAAAAAAAAAAAAAAAAAAAAAACTGGCGTTAATGATTTGAAACACTTTGTATTGCATATTTGGCAACTTAAAACCTACCAAGTATGTAAACAATGAAATAATTACCAACATGAAAAAAGCAATGATAATAAGCGCAAAATAAAACTTCGAAATGTTCATCTGTTTTATAAATGTTCAATAGTACATTGAAAAGCAAGGATTCACTTCACCTACAGTTTAATGAGTTCTCCCCTCAAGCTAACTCCTTTTGACCATGGACACAACTAAAAAAAAAATAAGGAAACTAATTCATTTTCCAACCTGTCCAAAGTCTATTTTCATTTAAAAATTCCCATAAATGGCGATGATTTTATTCAAGAATCGCAGCAATATATGTTTTGTTGCAGAAAGGGAACATGCAGAAGACTGAGATGTCAGACAGCGGTTTAAAAAGCAGGTCGATATTACGTTATCCCTGAAATCACTTATTTGATCATTTGTTTTATCATATCACTCACGCAGTATGTTAAGAAAAATACAAAGTAAGTTTAGAATATAAAAATATGTTACAAATAATATTCGAAGAACACGAACAAAGGTGAAGATTTCGAAAATGCTTTGTGATAAGAAATTGCCTCTAACAATGTTATGTTTTAACAGAATTATATTGTTACTAAATTAACGTTTACTAAATTAAATCTTTATAGCTTTTCAGTTTGATTATTATACGATCCTGCTATCTTTGGACACGCGTCCACAGAGAGAGCCGCACATGTAGGCACACACAAGGCCCCATATTGAAATTTTGAGTGAAGTACAATATTTTTCTATGCCGTACAAGCCTAAGCGAGAGAGAAAATAAAAGTCCAAGGGGACCAATAGTCTGTCTTTTACACCTATGTTTATATTTTATGTTTATTGAGTAAAACCTAGGATGCAGTTCAGGTGTTAAATCTGGACCCATATTCGAAAGTCATATGTTTGTACCCTATGATCTCCTCCTGACCCATCTGGGGTCTCCTCGGGTCTCTAGGCAACTGCTGACCAGGTTCCTTTCATCCCCCGAATTTCCTTTGCCTCTATTTCATATCCACACCTCATTTCATCCTTCGACTGGAGTCGAAGGCGCTGCGTGGCAGGGAAAAATGTTGCTTTTTGTAAAGCCCTCCCGTCAGTGCTGTCTCCGGCGTACGAGTCTCGCAGGGTTATGTTACCACGCCAAAAGAGCGGGATGCCGGTTTTACTACACACTACCGGCGTATTTTAATCTGGGACTGTTGTGCGCTATGCTACTTCTGAACCGACCACTCTTTTC
Source organism: Mantis religiosa (assembly GCA_030765055.1). Lineage (NCBI taxonomy): Eukaryota > Metazoa > Arthropoda > Insecta > Mantodea > Mantidae > Mantis > Mantis religiosa. Next base: position 110,097,829 of record CM060955.1, on the reverse strand, counting down.
TTCTCTAACTCATTTCTCACTCCCGGGACGTTCTCTTGAGTGCCACAGGTACACAAGATCACATGGACGTTTCCACGGCATGGCGTTGAAATTTTTTTCGCCTTCTTAAGCCCGCTTCATTTATATTCGCGGTTTCTTGACATAGAAAGTTTGGCTTTTATTCAATGTTTGTATTTTCTTTATTTGGTATGTACAGGAAATATTGCATCCCATCCAAAAATTAAAATTATATATTTTAACATAAATGCATATTTTGTATTCCAAAAATTTCAACTACCCGACATTCGCCTTTCAGGATAAGGGAAAACCCCGAAAAACTTTATCCAGGTAACTCATCCCGACCGTGTTTCGAACTCGGGAACTCTTGAACGTGAGGCAGACACACTACCATCTACGCTACCGAGACGGATAATATCGTGGATATACCACACTCGCATATAAATTCCATATCATACAAGGACCTAACATTATTTGTTATTTTATACAGAAAGGTTCTGACAGTTAAAATTAAGATGCTAAACAGTTTAAGACATTTGAATGACCAACAGAATGTTTATATTGTATATTTAGGTTAATGACTATGTGGTTTTCTGCATTCTGAATTCTTTTATTATTATTTCGTTGGTAATTCATTTAGTAAGCAAATTTTAACGATAAATTAATCACAATGTTCTGAAATAACGAGATCCGCAGCTTTTTTTCTTTCCTCTATTCCTTATTTTTGTCTTTTTTCTTATAATTGGAAAATATCTTCAACATTTTGTTTAAATTACTGAATATGAGGTACACATTAAATCAACTGTTCTTCTTTGTGAAGCAATACTGGATTACGAATCCAATTAAAGCTATTCGAAAAACCAGAAAGAATTTGCCGTGCGCAATACTCTCCAAATAAAGATTATATAATTTGACTAGTATACAAATTAGAAACAACTGGGTCACTGTTGAGTTAAAAAGACATATCTGAACGACTGGAGGGGCCACCCCGAAAGTCTTTAGACGTTTTTCCCCAATAATGAGACAAGAAAAAGCATAAAAAAATAAATATCTGCGTATCTCGTTAAAGGGAATTCAAAACTCACGAATATATCGCTTACGATAAAATCTGCTCATTAAGCGAAATTCTAGCTAAAGAAATGCATTAGTTGTACATAAATCCCTCTGCGTGCGGCTTGTAGTCATTTGTAATTCTTTGACCTTATCTTTATCCTTTCTTCTGGAGAGTTGTTGTCACAATGGAACCTGTATAGGTCTAATTGTGTGAGGTGCCCCCTTCGTTGTATTACCTATACCTGTAACCATACATTGCTATTTATTTTAATTTTTCAATAGTTTATTATAATTTTTACGTTCTTTACTACACACTATACCTTGTAGGGCAAGTATTCTGTTGCAACAAAAAGTTCGATGTAGAGGTTTTACCAGAAATAGGAGAACTGAGGTTCCCTGAAAGCATTTAGAAACAGATCCACATGTGTTTCTTGTGTATGTGTGTGAATAACTGAAAATGCAAAGTTATTACTTTGTAACGACAAACTTGTTACTTCAGTTCAACAACTTCCAAGGATGCAACACAAGATTTTCGTGAAAATCTCCACATTCTTTACTTGGAATATGATGTTTCATGTTTTAAAATGGCTCTAATGCTTAGGATTATTATATCATACCATTAAGATAATCATAACAAATTAAATGTGTATATTGAATTTCCTGGGACTGGACTGGATTGAATTGGACAATGCTATGAAGGGGATTCCGCAGGAAGGTCCAAATTTGATCTATTGTACCTATGACCCAAGTGGGGCAACTAAGGAGGAAGGATGAGGCGAAAGGAGACATAAGGCGGCCATATTAAGGTGTCACGGCTGTGCAGAGGGCGGGGTCTATTCAATTGAACAGTTGCAATCTTCCCAGGAGGTCAGTACAACCTGCATCCCACCCACCGTGATCCCGAAACGACCCTCCAGAGCGGCACGAAGACTGTCCCATCGGAGGAGAAAGTGTTCACCAGGAGTATATCATTCATTCATGCATCGTCGAGACTACCCTAAAACAGACCACCAGATGTGACATGATGTGAAGCGATAATGGAGATGAAATGAGGGGACAGGGAATTCGGGGGGTGTAATTAACCCAGCATTCGCTGGCGACCTGGCAAAACCTCCGAAAAGAAAACCCATGGGTCAGGTAGTCCGCTCAGGGGAATCAAACCCGGACCTGCCGACGAAAGCGCCTGAGCCATCCCGCTCGGTTGAATTTCCTGGGATTGCTCGCCAAAGTTCTGTTCATTCTGGGAGTATTTTGTATAACTGGCAAACCGTAAGAGATGAACAAAATCTTGCTACACAAAAAATGAGATCTTGTTAAATTCAATTTATGCCAAATATATTTTAGAACGGGGTGAACATCTCACGAAGTATTTCTCTTCATTTGTTTGTATTTTCAAAACAAAAAGGACTACGCTATTTGTTTTTTCTATTTTTTCCTCGGAGAGACATTGACCATACAAAGAGTACAGAATTTTGAAGACATTACACAACTACCAGCTCTTAAAATATTTGACGATAGCTTAAAGACTACTATATTCACATATTCCTCTGCATCTACAAGAAAATTAGCAATAAAATAACTTCTGATTAAGATGAAGGTTCTCGAAGTATCATGTGTGTGTCACACTCCGTGTTCAGCTGGAAAGGCATCACTCTTTTGTTTCTCGCCACATCTGAAGAGTAACTGATGTATCCTTCTCACAATGTGATGTAACTATTTGTGCAAACGTGTATCTCTCTTACCATGAGAACATAAGTGTTTGTAAGAATAGCCAGTGATATAAACGGCAGTGGATAGAGAAAATTTTCCGATTATAAATCATTCTGTTCTCTCCCATTCTTTCTTCTTCGTTGTTGCTCGCTTTGGATTGCCTCTGTTAATCTTCTTCACACAGGAAGCTGAAATTAGCTAACACGCAGGCGAACGTCAAATATTTGTAAATGAGTTTGAAGAGTAATATTAATAAGATGAACTTTTCATTTCATAATTACCTAATACAAATATCTTCACACAGGAAGCTCAAATTAGCTAACAAACGGATGAAAATCAAATATTTGCAAATGAGTTTCTGTGAGCCAACCAAGAAGGCAATGAGTTCGTTACTTAATATAGTCGCTAATACAGCGTTTTCGTTACGAGTATTCTCTACATCAGTTCCGTTGAATATTTAAAACTAACATTTACTAGAATGTTCAATATAGTCCCATTAAACAAAATATTCCCAAAAATCTGGCATCAAACTAAACTGGAAGCCATATTACAACCCACTTTTTCACTACAAATTTTGTTTTCCAGATGTGCAAGATATTACATACTAAACATTTTGCCTGCTTAATGAGAACAAACACATAACGAACAAAAACAGATTTAATTATAGGTAAATTAACTAGCATATTTCATTTTTCATTCCTGTTAAAATATTATTTTCTGATTGTCTGTTTTTGGCCGCAGAATTTCAGTACACAAAGGGCACTCTTGATTTGTTACATGGTTGACTTACATGCAGTTCAATATTGCCCTTTTGTAATCTATGACGTAAAACTTGAGAGCCATCTATTTGTAAATAAATAAAATAAAACAGCGTAACAATATGATTACGTATCCATTTATTGTTCTTAATCTACAAACATATGCTAAACAAATCTGAGTTATTTTTACGTGAGAAACAAAGCAATTTTTTAGCAAGAGCTATAGTAAAAATATAACTAATGACTCTTAGGGAAACTAAATGTGTACTATTGTTGTTGTTATTACCTTTTAAATTATATATTCACCTTTAACAAAGACAGTTCAGGATGTTTGACTTGATAAACCACTGATTCAGCTATTGCTTTCTGAATTTCAGTTTTCTTTTTACATTTATTTGTCAGTTTTTCAGTACTGATTACATCCCCATATTTCCATCATTGTGGTCATAGGGAGTGGTTCTATTAAAGGAAACCTTCCCCGCCTCAACTGAGAATGAACTCTGGATTGAAATATGAATAATTTCTTAAATCTGAAAGTGTTGTGGCAACAGAAAGTCATCATTTTTATAAGGCACATGAGCTCATACCAAAGGACACATGTGGTTATCTGAATGAACATTCGACAACCTCAGAGTTATATTCTCCAGATTCCCCAGCTCTGGCACCTTCTCTGCATTTAGGAAGAATTATAAATTATCCACAATTTACGTTCCGGTGAATTTCAGTGTTGTGAAGGGCATAACTCGGAAATGAAGTATTTTTAATTGTGCATATGCAGATCTATACGGGAATATACATGAGTCTAGAGAAAACATGAATATCTTTGCGAGAGTTACAGCTAAGATATTAGATCACCATGCAACTGCAGTTTCTAAATAAGAATTATGTCATATATAATGTGATTGTGAGCACGCTGAAATCTCATCTTACAGAATGCATTTACTTATTAGAGTGGTAATTGTCATGTTACAGTGTTTATATTTTACGAAGCCCTTTCAAATTCTAATTCGTAATTGCAGTTCTTCCACCAATGTCTTGCTAGTATGACTATTCAGGGTCACCCTAAAGCTGTAGGTGGAAGGTTTAAAATGAGAAAAGTAATAATTAAAAAGCATAAATATAACTGTTTTACTGCTGTTTTGAATCAATAAAATACACAAGGACTACATATATTTGCCAAGTTAGCATAGCAGGGACTTTTGAAACAAGAATAAAGAAAATGGATGCTAAACCAACATTGGAAGATTGAAAAACTGAAAGAATATTTACAGCGAAGGAAGAAGAAATTGCCCTTCCGCTAACGCGTCTGATTAATTGTCGTATCGGAGATGAAATTAGTGCAATGGCCTTACTGGTTGTGTGCACCCAAAGCAATATCTTAAAATGTCTTGAAAGAGGAGCATATTCTACTCCTCAATGTAGGATACATTTTGCTTACTATTTGTAACAAGAGTACCTTCACAATCTCTAATCGTAAATCCAAATTCAAGCCGTACTGTCCAAAACTTTGTCATGGTCATTTGAAGGATGATACAGACTGTCAGATATGAAGAATCAAATTTATTAGCAATTAGAACTTCCTGTTAAGATCCGGTCTGACGAAGCCTATTTCAAATTGTCAGATCAAGTAAATAAACATAATTGCTATAGTGTGGGTTTTATAGTTTATAAAGCTGCACATAACTTGATTTAATTGTAATAAACACATCTTTAGAAATATTTAACATTAATATGAAATTAAAGTCACGTTGTAAAGAGTTGACTGTAAATTAAAAATACATGAATTAAATTTTAAAATAGAGTAGGAAGGAAAAGACAAATTGGCACCCGCTAAAATATAACAAATAGAAATAGAAATTTATACAGATCCAAATCCAAAATAATATTAAATCAACCAAATTTACTTAGGTCATATAAGCTGAATGAAATCATAGATCATTTTTCAACCTTTTGTTCAGTAAATTCATTGCTATGTAAAGTTACTCCTGTGGGACAATATTTCGGTACACCGGTGATAAGATGCTTGCAATTGACAGCGTCATTAACAAACAAAATATTTATTTATACTTTCCAAGGAAGTACAAACTCCGCTGCGGAGGTTTCCAGAAAAAAAGAAAGAAAAGACAGAGAGAGGGAGGGAGGGGTGGAGGGAGGAGGATAGAGGAAAAGAGGAAGGAGGAAAGGAGAGAGGAGGAAAGGAGAGAGGAGGAAAGGAGGCGGGAGGAAGGAGGAAGAGAAGGAAGGAGGAAGGGAAGGAGGGAGGGAATGAGGAAGGGAAGGAGGGAAGGAGAGAGGGAGGGAGAGATGAGGGGATGAGGACAGAAAGGAAGGAGAGTAGGAGGGAGGGAGGAAGGAAGGAACAAACAGGTTTTATCTGATAAAATTGTGGATTTCCATGTATGAATATATCCCATTTTAGTATATTTTTGCATTTTGAGCCAACGTTGCATGTTATCACATTTGTAAGCTCAACAAAGAGTGGTTTATAGATGTTCAAAATTGAAAATACAAAAGTACAAGCCTATATTGCCATTTCGGTCTGTATTACATTTGCGAAAAATCACCATTCCTAATAAATATTTGTGGAAGCAGGTAGATTAGCGGAGAGATCAGCTAGCACCTCGACCGGCAATTTTGAATATACATCCCCTGGAGAAATGTTGTGTTGAACACTGGAGGCTTTTGAGTTCCAGGAACGGTCTACTTTGCTGATTGAGGTAGCACCATGTAAATACCCATGTTCAAAGTGAGCGGCCACCAAGTATCGAACTACGGCTAACTCGGAGTCACCTCGCTAAGCAGGTGAAGACATCAATTGAACCTCAGGTGTCGATGTGTTATGTGCAGTGTGCAATAATTCCACGGGTTTCTAATTTGAGAGTTAAATGCTTAACTAACCTTTCTCAGGGTGTATGTAAACTGAAATGTTGCTGAAATGTTGCAGTTTTTATGCAAATGTTTTAAAAATGTTTAACATATTGTTCTGCCATAAAAATCATTGTACTTCAAATATTACTTTTTAAAGCATTTCCACAGCTGTAGAACTATCTATGTTTAGGTGTAGCAAACATCATGCACCAGTTATTTAAGGGCATTCTCCCAGAGTTCCTGCTGAAAATATGAACAAGGTTGATTACAAATTACATTGTATAGAACCCTCTAATGCGCAAAAGTCTAAGACTAATAAAAGACATTGGAAGTAAACAAAAGACAATAGACCTTTGCCCTGCTGACGTACTCAAGTGGTCATATGTTGGAGCTTCGACTGGTTTAACTGCAACAGTTATGTAATTTGAGCTAAAGTTTCAAAATTGTTTATGGGTGTAAAACTTAGCCTTTTGAGACCTTTTACGTAATTTCCCTTAAACCATCAACCCTTTTTTGCATATTTGCAAGCTCATATTTCAATATTTGGTAAAATTAAAAATTATGTACCTATCCTTTTGTGCAATGGAATACATGAATACATGCTACTATAAATATCAAAACCTCCGAACGCAGTCATAGTCCCTTCCGCGTGTTCTAAAAGTGATTAGGAGTGAAGCGGATGCCTTAGTTACTGTAAAAGTTCGTCATCCACAAGGTGTGTTCAGTCGAAATGTACGTCCTATAAGTTTGTTGGAGGTAGCTATTTAATCGCAATTTACCGACGTCCTCACTATGAAAATGGTAAAAGATAAGGATGGCAGGACATTTCGTGCACTCCATGAATTAAATACGCATCTCAGACACAATTACTGACATCGATGTTGATGAGAAATTGTTTTACCTGATGCGAGGTAATCTGGACAGTTTCTGTAATTCTGATGGAAGACACGCTCACACAAGCCTCAGCGTCCGTAACAAAGGAAATATAAATAGTCCGATCAATATTATAGAACTGTCTCAGGAATGGAAGTTATGTGATAGTTATATGGTTTAACAAACGTGCAAACAGGCTATGACATAAATTGAACGAATTGCCCCATTTTATAACAATTTCTTATTTAATAAATGCTTTCATCCGTTTCACTCTTACAGTTTCTGTATCTTCTCACAATCTCAAAGAGTTTTCATAATTTTCGTTAATTATGAAGCTAGAAGAATGGTACTAAGATATGAAAGTCATTAGTAGGCTTACAACACCTTAAATTAAGTGTATTAGCTGTTTGCTCATAAGCGCTGGTTTTTTCCCAGGACCAGTTCATTGCGTGAGTCTCGTAACGAACAAAGAATACTTCCTGTTTTATGTTAACCTTACGTGTACTCTGTAATTCTGAAACAGGAAGAAGTATATGGCTTAAACTCCCATTTAAAACTATTATACTAATATTTGTCTTTACTTTTATTGGGTTGATCAATTAAGCACGCATTAAAACGTTCTTCTATGTACTTGGCTTCTTCTTTATAATTTACATCCTCCAACGTTAAGTCGTATGAGTGGAATAGATGAAATGATGCTCAAATGAGCTCAGGGGCCATATAACTTAGAGTTACCCGGCATTAATCCTTCAGGGTAAGGGAAAACCCCATTAAACCCATTATCCAGGTAACTCACCCTGACCAATATTCAAAATCGGGACCTCTTTGACGTGGGGCAGACACTTACCGAGGCGGGTCGTACTTAGCTTGGTTAGTAATCTCGTTCCATCATCGATGTGCAGCTAATAAGAATTCTGTTTCAAGAAAACAAGTACTTACCATTGCAAAAACCCGCGACCTTTAAAAAATCTTGGAATTTATAGTTTTCTGACGATGGCGCTTATTGTGATTAATCTGGGTGAACGCGCGCCTTATCTTGTTTATCGTTGCGATTGCCCACCGCCGATCTCCCGATAACCTTGCGGAATGGCGGTGCGTCGATGCGTGCTAACATATGACATTTATATATTGGGAAAGAGTACATAGTAAATTGAAAATAATGTATTTTATGTATACTGAAAGTATCAGTTTTTGATGCTCATTGTTATCTCTTTTTTATTGTCAAGAATATTTTTAATGTTTTAACATTTTTGATCGGTTAGGTTATATAGGACGATAAATGAAATGAGTGAAATAAGGATCAAATGAGCCCGTGGTCTTTAGAGTTACATTTATCTTTCAAGATACAGAAACACTCATGGGGGGGGGATTAGCCATTAAAACACCCTAAACTCGAACTCGAGACCCCTCAAATATGAGGCAGACATTCTATCCTTACACTTCAGTAGTGGGCTGTTTCAGCTTTCGTCTTACTTTATATCTATTCTTGTCTTATAAGAGTGGATAGAAATCTCAGTGTCGTGTTGTATTAATTGAAAAATCTCAATGACTGTTGCAAATCTCAATTCCAGGTACATAATTATTCCAGAAGAAATAACCATTCGCTCCTGTAATAATTAGCTTGATCAGATTGTTGTCTCTTTGATGAACAAACTGCTTCAGAGAGCAATTAATAATTTTAAGCCCATGGATTTCAATGACTGCTCCAAGACCCATTCTTGAATTTTGTAAAATGTTAAAGAATAATTATGCCCTCTTTTCATTTTTAAACTAAGTTTTTAAACTGTTCTTGACTGCAATGGAGTGGTACATTAATGAAGTAGCAACGTGTAAAATAAATATATAAAGCAAGAAATAAAATAGCAATAGCAAGGTTCCATGATCTAAGTATGTTGTACTATCTAAATAGCAAATATTCTATACAAATAATATCATACTTAATATATATGAGTTTTAAAAATATTACATTTTAATCAGATTTTATCTTCACTTACATTAAAATAATTGAAATGCGGTCCAAAATATTTAAACTGTAGTACTGGGTAAAATTTGTATAACATGGAAGTAAAAAGAGAGCCATCTTTAAATAATTCTAGAGAGATATGCTCTTTAGAAAGAAAAATCATTTTTGTCTCTTTATGAATTCGTCTCAGGAAACTTTACAAGCGTCTTTTCCAACATTACTGCTGTGAAGAGCTGTCTGCCCTTTCACAATAGGTCTATAAGCCGGAAACCAATATTCGATGTCGAAGTTTGTAACCGGAGAAAGCTTAAAAATCAGAACTCCTCATTTAATAGAAAATCTCCTTAAATAAAAAATAATTCACCATACCCTGCATAAGCTATGAATTTTTCTGATACTCTAGTTTATCTTCTTTGCATAGGAGCTACGTGTGGTCGAGAAACTACATCAACGTCCCGAAGTTTACAGATATCTTAAAGACACAGATTCGGAGACAATCCCAACCCTCTATTTAGGTGAACAAAAGATGATAGTTCGTTATAGCAAATGAAATTATATTTCTAGTCTCGATATATAGCATACTGTATCTACAAGTCTAGTTATTTTATACGAATATATGTAGTTTCTAAAACATTCAAAAATAAAATTCATCTTATTTGATTTTCACTTTTTCTACCACGTATCTTGTAGGCAGAGATGGTATAACTTAAATAGTTTATACCGAGATGTTACCAGAAATATCTTTTAGGCCACCACGATTGGGGAGAAAATAGAAAAAAATTGAACAGCATATCTTAAAACTCAAATGTCAGTTAGATACCAAATTGGTAGTGGTATTCTTGACATAAACGTGTTCAAGGATGTCTTCTCAACAAACTGTAGCTAACATGGGAAATGTTGCAAATAGTTTAATTCATCAGTTGTGATGTAACGATTTTTACTAAAACACTAAGTTCCTCAGATATTTACACACATGTAAAATAAAATTTACATCTTGAATTTTCTGAAATAGCCCAAAAAGTCTTCATTATTCTGAATGACTTTTATATAACTAGTGATACATAAAATCTTATTACGTTAAACATGTAAGCTCTCTCTAATATACACTACTCTATACATACATGCCAAACAAAATCTTATGAATTCAACATTTTGAAATATTTGTCTTTATTGATTTCAATTTCAAACTCCTTTACTTTTCTCAAAAGCAGGTCGCAGTTCGTTTGTTTCGGCGTGAAATTTCAGAATTATTACATATCGATCCGCTTTTTAAAAGTCTATCGCTGTTTTAACTTAATGTATCCTTCGGCGAAATTTTAAACATTAATTGAAAACCTATCCAGATTAACAAAAAATAGAATAACTTTTTGAAAAGTAAAGAGAATGTTATGCCAATTCAAGGCATCATACTTCTTTGCGTTTTTCTTTTGTTCCTTTTTATAGACGCAAATAAAGGAATACTCCTGTTTGTTTACAATACCTCTTTAATAAAAATTGTATTTCTATGTAAATACTTCATCTAGTAACAAATATTAGTTTACGAAGTACGATACATTGATCTCTTTCTGGCATTCTGGGCTGCACAATCCAGATGTATGTTAGAGAAATACAGCCAGGGTTTTATTATGCCATATTTGAGATAAAAAGTTATACACACATAACAGAAGCACAGAAACTGTACGTTATCTTCCCATTATACAAATGAAAACCTGGCAGCTGTCCATTGTTTGTTCTCCACTACTTAAGTCTTTTAGAAAGCTTCAGCACTGCATGCACTTAATCTCAACCTGATACATTTTGGAAAAGGGGAAAAGTTTTATCGCCGAATATTTGTTTATAGGTTGTAAGATTTTCTTACAACTCTATAGTTCAAATTTGCAGAAAAGATCTCGGTTTTCTTGTTTTATAACCCAATGTGTTCAAGAATGGTGAAAATACAAGTCGTCGCTGTTAGTGAATATGCGTAGTAAAGAAGCTATAAAGAATCATTGTAAACTTAAGTCGATAAACCCTATGATATGGGTTAAGAAATTTTGCTTCCACTGTTGTATTTTATATGTCTAGTCTAATTATTGTGATATCTAATTGTGCAATAGTAGCTCGAGATTCAGGTCTATCTCTGTGGACTGGAGAGCGTATGTGCTAGATCAGAAGGGCCTAGTTCAAATCTCTGTGTGATGAGTTACTTTAGCTGTGGCCCCTCTTCAAAATTATTTCACTCATTTATTTCTGAAAATCTGAGTCGTTTCAAGAGGGTTATATATCATCTACTGGTAAAGTACTGGAAATGGTGTATTCCATCCAAAAATTCTATACTGTCATTTCACCAGAAATAATTTTTGAGGTTCGCTGACTCAAAAAATTGGACACTATGTTTGCACAGGTGTGGTTATGTTTCTCTGTGATTCTCTCACTTCAAGATACCCTTAAAATAGGGCATTTTACATTATTCTTTCACATCCTCAAAAGTTTCTCTAAGAATTTTTCATTAAAGTGGCATACAGGGGTGAGCGAAAGTATGCTTGGACTAGATATTTCTTTATTCGTATAAATTAACATGTGGATAATATGTATGTACAAGAATTAGACTTTCAGCGAGATGGTACTCTTGTTCACTATGCACGAGTTGTGAAACAATTTCTAGGTGAAAAAGTCCATATAAATGCATAGCACGATCAATGAAGGTCACAGAATCTTACTCCTTTGGAGTATTGTGTAACATAAACGTGTTCCAAGATTATGTACCGTGGATAATATAATAGAGTTCATCAGACCGGCATGTCAAGACATTAACAAATAAAGTCTGCCTGAGTTTAAAGTAAAACCTACAGCAAAGTGTTTTGGCGAACATTCTCGAGTGATCTTCTGCTAAGAGTTACTTCATAAACCAATGTAATCTTTATTTTAATTACTGTTCAGTACTTTCACCTAAAGTTATATGTTTATAACATTGACGCTACAAATGAAGTGTACATTTCAAATTTCTGGGAACAGCCAATGAGGTTCTCTTCATTCGAATTAATGTTATAAAAGAGATGAATCATAAGAGATAGACGAAAATTTACTCTGTACACAAAAACAGTAGATCTCTCAAATAATTTATTTGGGGCATCAACCAGTTCTGATATATCATGTTTATCTCAACTAAGAGTAGATGAAAAATTAAGTTTTTGTGAACTTAATTTGTATCAGAGAAATAAAAGTAAACGATAGTGCCTAGAAAATGTTATATTTGTGTAATACATGACGTGTTTTGTGTAATTCTGGCATATTTCTGTCATATATGAGTGCTGATGAACAAAGACTGGGACTGTATCTTCCGTGATTGTTTCCTATCCCTATCAAATATTTAAAAAGGTGAGTTTTTATGTATAAGTCCATAGGCGGTAGCATTCTCGTATCGGTAGGTTGGTAATAATGCTACGTGCATTTCGCATACCAGACAGTGGAGGTGATGCGAGAAGAGGACTACAGCGCAATCTGTTTAAATGCGCTGAGTAAGCGTATTGCAGATAAAGGACCAGAGCTTTCTCGAACTGTGTGAATACTTCATCGCAATAATGCGTGGTCTCACGTCGCAAATCAAGTCATGCAGTTTCTAGCTCGATTCAAAATTACCTGTGTACCGCAACCAACTTATAGCCCCGATCTTGTACACTGTGACTTTTTATTACGATCACTAAAAGCAAAGCTTAGAATCATTCGATTTGAGAACTCTGAAGGATGCTCAAGAAAAGTGACCTGTAAAGATGCCTACAGCATGTATTCAAAGACTGGCAGAGACGCTATAAAAAGTGCATTGAAGTATGAGGGGACAACTTTGAAAAATACCATATAAGAATTGACATAGAGCAACAAACTTCTGTGAAAAATCAGTCTTAATCTTTCTTGATCAGCCCTCGAAGTATGTCATCTAATAATAAAAGAAAACACGCAAATGTTTTAAAACGTAGGTTTGTCTAAGGGAAACTGCATGTACTGATACGGGACTGATAAAGAAATGATTTTAAGATAGGTAAACAAGTGTGTAAATAGTTTATGAAGGTTTAAAGCTAATGTGTTTTAAAGTCATTAAGTAAGCAATGTAAAAATTTGTCATGATTTCACTAGTGTAACTCAAGTAATAAGGTTTCTAATAAATAAGTCGATCAGAAACCCATTAGATTGCAGATCAGATCCTGAAAAGCATGACACAAGGTAACTTCGCGTTTGATATACGAATTAGTAGTTTTAGGAGTTGGCAATGTGTGTGAAATAACTGGCGAGGGCAGTACATGCAGGTGAAAGTTAATGAAAGGGCGTGTATTTCTAAAATTTACATTTTTCTCATCGAGTTTTTCATGTACACGGTGTTCATTTTTATCTGTGATTTTACCGTGCAAAATTTGACGTCATCAATAGCATCTCTGATGGGACGAGTTTATATACGATTCCCCTAACGGCTTGCGATCGTACTTGATGTGCTGACAGCAGCTTTGAGGCCTCCCTCTACCGAGAGGTAAATATACTATTTGAGGGTCTGCCCGCGTAATATAAAGGTGTGTAATTTCGCCTGGTGCGTAGACACGATAACTGTTTTTGAAAAACTATATACTGCAGTGCAATACACTGCAAAGCTAATTGTGCATCCATAAATGTATACCATGAAGAATATACGAAATGGTAAGTCAATGAACACTTATTTCGCACTGAACATCTGTTTTTCTGTTATATGCATATTGTAAATCTGTCACATAAAATACAAAATATTGCTATTTTATCTCAATTCTTTTCTATCACCCAGAGTTTCCTCACAATGTAACTTCATTATAAACCAGAAAATTAGCAGAACATGTTCTAGGAATGAAAAATAAACAAGTGTTACATTATATACAAAGGTTTTATCCAAGTCTAAACAAGAAAATATCTCCAGTACATAGTCTTAGGTGTCCATTTTCTTATGTTTCCTTTCTCTCTTCCCCTTAAATTCTGGCTGTGTTGCGAGAAGGTATGCTTGAGGCCTTTCTGTCATAACATTATTTATTGCTTCTAGATTGGAACCATTCACTTTATAGCGTCCAGTATCTCTTTGCGAATAACTGATCTTGAAAAAAGTTTGATGCACTTATTGGTTTTAAGAGACATAAGGATATCAACATTAAGACATTTTAGTTAAGCGTGAGAATGACAAACAATGTATATCATATACCTCATATACCTACTAATAAAACGTAAGACGTTTATGTTGCAAACAAAAGTATGTCAGTTTGACGGTACCTGGACACTTTTGACAACATTCGCTCCGAGGGACTTGTCTGAATGCTGGATAGCGTTGCATAAACTCCTCTATGCAGCAGCTTAAATTATATTTATATGTGGCACCAAGTTTAATGCCGGTACGAAAGTATCATTCAACCATTAAGACGTGGTTCTCTGTGTTCATATCCAGGGGAAGCTGGTTGTACTAGTTAACAGCACAACCACATTCAGAGCGCTGTAAATTGCTTACTGCTCCGCGGAAATTACCGTATTTTCTCCGTAGAGGGCAGTATGATTTCAAGATAGACTCACCAGTCAACTATGACGTTATTCTTGCCCAATCGTAGGGCGGGAAATATAGAATAAAAATGAACACCGTGTATTATGAATGTTTTTACTGTGATCAACAGTTCCTTGGCTTGTACACCACGCCTGATCATATACATTTAGCGATAATTTCAGCTCAGCATCTCTGTGACTAACCGCACTGACATTTCACGTCACTATTACGGGAACAGTTATCTTTAAACTGTAAGGTCTGCATAACTCGATGCCGATGGGCGATAAGTTTTGGAAGTAATTTTAATCCTTCTACCTTAATGTCGGCAACTCACGTCAACGATTATCCTAAGACAATCTCTTAGTTCATCACTGGAGCAGCTCGTAGCAGATTCACTGGCGAACAGGACTGCAGACGGCATCGACGGTGACTGACACTAATTGTTTCGTGTATATTACATAAGTAAGTCTGCTACAGTATTGAAGCATTTCAACTGCTTGAAAAGAGTGGTGTAAATATAACTCTCAAAAACTCCATTTAAAACATATCTTGCAGTCTTCATGTAATATAATACAATACTAGATGTAATGGGGACGTTTCGGAAATTTTAAGAACAAAATGTGAGACGCATTGCCCACTAAGCGGGTGTCACAATTAGTGTATATGAATCGGTATTTTATTATTTATTCTTACACAACATTTTGAAACATGACATGACATTCTTCCTGTATCCAAAACAAAGGTAGAACGAAACTCTTACTTTGCACTCTACGAATCTTGTTTTGCATTCCAGTCATGTCATGCCGAGATTTTATTCGAGATTTTTTTTTCTGAGCCCGTTGGATGAATTTCAAGTAGTTTCAGGTCTCTAAACTCATTTGCACGTTCATTTCATAACATTATCATCTAATGCAGTAAATCTCAAGTTTCCTCCTTTAGAGTTGTTTCCATGCCTCCTCTGCTTATATTTTCAGAGACAAATGAGTTTTACTAAACAAAACAAAATCGTGTTCCAGAATTCACAAGTAAACTTAGTAAATAATTATAGCTGAATAATGACAACTGAAATGCACAAATAAGTGCTATTACTTGTATGAGATGAGAAAGGTGCCAATGTCAACTTAACTTATTTAAACTATTGGCCCTGAAGAGAAGTTTAAAATACGAGACGAACTAGTACATAATTTAAGTTACTCTTGCCAGAAATTAAGCACACAAACAATTAAAAATATAAACTAAAAATAATGGCAAAATTTAAGCTGGAGCAAATTTCTTTTAATAACGTAGCCTTAAACATACATTTATTATTTCTTGAATTGCTTGGATGAATTAATTGTAATTAATTGTAATCGCAGTTAATATTTAGACATAGTTTAATGATTTTAAATATCAACTCTGCCAGAGAAGTACTTATTTAAAAATGCATTTTAATCAAAGTCTCTAAAGAGAAGTAAACATGTCACAAATTACTGGCAAAATTAAAGCTTATCTCTCCAACAGCAAGTTTCAATTAATATTAAGATGTTTTACATCAATTGTTTAAAATTTATTGTTGAGTTTATATACCATTAGAATCAACATGTTTCTAAAGTGCTTTTTGTATTACTATGTCAGAAATTGTTCACAGTTTTATTGAAAGTAAGAAGTAATATTATTATTATTATTATTATTATTATTATTATTATTATTATTATTATTATTATTATTATTATTATTATTATTATTATTATTATTATTATTATTATTATTATTATTATTATTATTATTATTATTATTATTATTATTATTATTATTATTATTATTATTATTATTATTATTATTATTATTATTATTATTATTATTATTATTATTATTATTATTATTATTATTATTATTATTATTATTATTATTATTATTATTATTATTATTATTATTATTATTATTATTATTATTATTATTATTATTATTATTATTATTATTATTATTATTATTATTATTATTATTATTATTATTATTATTATTATTATTATTATTATTATTATTATTATTATTATTATTATTATTATTATTATTATTATTATTATTATTATTATTATTATTATTATTATTATTATTATTATTATTATTATTATTATTATTATTATTATTATTATTATTATTATTATTATTATTATTATTATTATTATTATTATTATTATTATTATTATTATTATTATTATTATTATTATTATTATTATTATTATTCTTATTATTATTATTATTCTTATTATTATTATTATTATTATTATTATTATTATTATTATTATTATTATTATTATTATTATTATTATTATTATTATTATTATTATTATTATTATTATTATTATTATTATTATTATTATTATTATTATTATTATTATTATTATTATTATTATTATTATTTTTATTATTATTATTATTATTATTATTATTATTATTATTATTATTATTATTATTATTATTATTATTATTATTATTATTATTATTATTATTATTATTATTATTATTATTATTATTATTATTATTATTATTATTATTATTATTATTATTATTATTATTATTATTATTATTATTATTATTATTATTATTATTATTATTATTATTATTATTATTATTATTATTATTATTATTATTATTATTATTATTATTATTATTATTATTATTATTATTATTATTATTATTATTATTATTATTATTATTATTATTATTATTATTATTATTATTATTACTATTATTATTATTATTACTATTATTATTATTATTACTATTATTACTATTATTATTACTATTATTACTATTATTATTATTATTATTATTACTATTATTATTATTATTACTATTATTACTATTATTACTATTATTACTATTATTACTATTATTACTATTATTATTATTATTACTATTATTATTATTATTATTATTATTATTATTATTATTATTATTATTATTATTATTATTATTATTATTATTATTATTATTATTATTATTATTATTATTATTATTATTATTATTATTATTATTATTATTATTATTATTACTATTATTATTATTATTACTATTATTATTATTATTACTATTATTATTATTATTACTATTATTATTACTATTATTACTATTATTACTATTATTACTATTATTATTATTATTATTATTATTATTATTATTATTATTATTATTATTATTATTATTATTATTATTATTATTATTATTATTATTATTATTATTATTATTATTATTATTATTATTATTATTATTATTATTATTATTATTATTATTATTATTATTATTATTATTATTATTATTATTATTATTATTATTATTATTATTATTATTATTATTATTATTATTATTATTATTATTATTATTATTATTATTATTATTATTATTATTATTATTATTATTATTATTATTATTATTATTATTATTATTATTATTATTATTATTATTATTATTATTATTATTATTATTATTATTATTATTATTATTATTATTACCATATTTTGTATCTATCTTTTAATAATTACATCAAGTTACTCTTATAACCCTATTACTCTGCTATTATGGAAGCACTTGTTTAGCTTCTCAGTACGCTATTGGTGTCCCTGTAAATTACAGGTGAGTGATCCCCAAATTTGCAATAGGATATTTATTAAACGTTCGCATGGTGAGTACTTTGCTTTGAGTAGCCCGGGTTCAGACTTAGTCTCATATGACTGGTATTTTAGGGCTTTTGGGTTCATAAATAAAACACGATATTTTCACCAATCAAACGAATATTTAATACTTTTACCTAATACTTTGACCTAATACTATGTATTATGTCATGTTATGTCATTTCTTAAACTTTGAACTCAGCCGCATACAAATATCGCCTATTATCTTATATCGGCGACACTAACGTTCCATTCTTTATGCATTTTGCGGACAATATGTTAAGTATATATTTGTGACTATTTTAATTAAAGGAACATGGAACATTCATAAGCAGGAAATCAAATTTCTTGCGGGTAACGAAGCAAGGCCAAAATATGATTAAATTTTCTGTGAATATCAGATTTGAAACAAACAACTTCATTTTCTGATACAATATCAACATAAAAGAAGCTTCAGTTGATTGACAGCAATTACACAGAAATAATCAAATACTTTGATGGTCAGGAACGAAATACAAGATATTTCATATCCATACAAAAAGGACGCAAAAGGCACAGTGTAACAAAAAAGCGCCACGTACAGAAAAACACAACATTGAAGCCATCTCTAGAACAGCCGTTACCTACAATTTAACAGGTTTGTCATTTTGTCCGGCGAACATGTGGCCTGCTGGGAAGGATAGCTGGGACCCGGGTATTTTTTTATTTCAGTATATTTTCATTATAAAAATTCGCTCAATAAGAGATATCAAATTGACAATGGCCCCCTGTGGTTTCATTTGGTGGATGCGGGGTTTCTATAAGGGGTGTGCACTGGAATGTTTAGGTAGCTGTCTGTATTTATTGTTTTATTTAACTTCGAAAATTTAGATTTTTATATCTAAAACTTTGTAAGATTATATCCTAAAGGAACAAAATAAATAACATAATATCTGGGAATAATAATATGTATTGATTCTGTAAAAGAAAAGTAACTAATACAGTTGGGAAAATATGCCAAAAATAGTTATGAAATGAGCAATCTACAACTAACAAGTCTTGATATGTTTAATATATCTATTACTTAGTTTTTTAAATATGTATATATAAAGATATATAAATTTCGGATAGCAAAGGCAACTTTTAGGCTCAATTAATGACAGTAAACATTGATGTTACTGGCTTAAGAAAACTTGCAGTTCAGCAAGAAGAACGAACATGATTTCTGTTATGAAAGTAGGTCTAAGTGCAAAAAGATGTTGACCTTGATACACCATATTATCTTAATAATGTCTTCTTTTCTGTAATATTAAATCACTGGTAAGTATAAGATATCTATGAGTATGAGGCCGGAGCGACTTGTGCAATGTATTCAGACTTTTTCAGGTTTAATTTTGAAATAAAACTCTGGGAATATTTATACATTAAAGCACAAAATGAAAGTAAAACATAAAAAATAAAAAATTGACTACTTAAATTTACATCTCCCCGTAACTTCTATCTTGGGCAGTTAAGGTTAGAAAGTACTTGATTATTCCTGAACCGAGCAGTTCACAGTTGATCCTTCAATGTCTCCCTAGAACATATACAATTTCTTCCCTCTTGAGATTTATATTTATGAAATTCTTTAGGAATGTGATTATCCTTCATTCTTTTCACATGCTCATGCCACTTACTTCAGTATTGGTCTGTCTTCTTTATTATACTCAGAATAACTACGAATTTCTAGCTTTCATTTGTAATTCTGCAATCGGTAACCTGCTAACAGCCTGAGTACTGCTTCAATTGTTCTTGTTTTTGTTTGTTTTTGTTCTTCTAATTTTACGTCCTCCAACGTTGTCATATCGGACGGTGAATGAAGTGGGAAATGATGCTCAAATGTGTCCAGGGTCTATGGAACTTAGAGCTACCCGACATTCGTCTTTCAGGATAAGGGAAGAAACCTTGTCCAAATGCTCACCCTGACCAAGATTCGAACTCGGGACCTCCTGAACGTGAGGCAGACACGCTACCATCTACGCTTCAATTGTTCTTTCCCAACTAGTTCTTTAAGTCCAGGTTTCTGCTGCACAAACCTAAACAGACACTCCAAAACCTTAAAAAAAGCTTCAGAAACTTCTCTTGTATTTCTTTTTAATTTTTTATTGTACTAAAGTTCCTTGTATTGTTGCAATAATTTGTTAGAACTCAGTCAGTACTTCCTCCGAAACTTTGGTATTGATAGATGATATGCAGTAACCAAGAAAATTGAAGAGATGAACTTATAAGACTTCTTTCCCAATTACATTTATGGCCCTGATATGCTTTTTTCACAAAATATTATAATTTAATGTTTCCCAAAGAAAATTAAACTTAAGTTTCTACAATTAATGTAAAATCCATATAGCTCTTTGTAAATTATCCTTTAATTCTGCTATCATATACTGGCCATATGCGGAGTGTACAACCTTTATTCAAAAGTACAAATCAACTATTCTTTAGCATGTTATCTATATAAACATTGAACAATGCCGAAAAAGTCTTACATTTTCTTACTTTCGTGAGAAATATTTTGCTTTCAAGCCAATTGCCTGATTGCAGCTTATTTTTACATCTAGTGCATTCATTCCTTGCATTTAAAATGTTAATTTATTTAAAGAAGTGACAATACTTAAAAAGCATTATGAAAATAAAGTTATTTTACGATTACAAATGAGTAATTAGGAAATAATGTATTCACAAACCTATGAGGATGTTGGTGATGGAGGGGCAGGAGAAGATTTCCTCATAGAAAGTGTATATGTAATATCTGCTGGAGCATGGACCAGGGCAACTATAAAAGCTTGTTGGTTCCCAGAGCATGTCACTTGCTCCAGTTAGCACAGCACAGCAAGGCTCCAGTACAACCATGAACATCTTTTTGGTAAGTCTGTCCAATATCCTATACACTCTTCACAAATTTTCTTTAATTCACCTTGTCAATATGAAAAATGCAATATATTAGATATTTGCTGAATGGAAACACGCGAAATCTAAATTATGTAATTTTAGCGGAATTTTGTTTTATACTTGGCACAAACTTCTAAGAAAAATTTATGCTTCAGCAATTATTTTCCCTTTGTTGACCACTCTCTCTCTCTCTCTCTCTCTCTCTCTCTCTCTCTCTCTCTCTCTCTCTCTCTCTCTCTCTCTCTCTCTCTCTCTCTCTCTCTCTCTCTCTCTCTCTCTCTCTCTCTCTCTCTCTCTCTCTCTCTCTCTCTCTCTCTCTCTCTCTCTCTCTCTCTCTCTCTCTCTCTCTCTCTCTCTCTCTCTCTCTCTCTCTCTCTCTCTCTCTCTCTCTCTCTCTCTCTCTCTCTACCTTACGCACATACACACACAAACATTTGACTTTTTTAAATTCAGTAAACTTCACTAGATTTTTTTAATTCAGAGTGTAAACTTCCTTTACTGCAAACAAACGATATTGAACAATTCAAAATTACATTTTTATTTTTTATTTCCAGCCTTATAAATTTCCTTAAAAATGTACTCTTTAATTTATGTTATTACTGAGGGCCCAATACCTATTTAAAGTGTCATGTACCTCCATTTTGCAGTCCAAACTTCACACTTCACAAAAAAGTAATCATAATCTCCATCCACGCTAGAGTAAAGAGGCAAAGTTCAGGTCAACTTTTAGGGGAAGTTGAATCTCAAATATGTTACTTCTGTTATGTTTGGCAGCTTAGTATGCTCAGCCTATTTTGTTTATTTTATTGAAATTATACGAGAGTTTATTTTGCCTAATCAGTTGTGAACAGATTTATCGGTGAATAGCATTCTCTGATGTAAATGACTCTTTTCTCAGAAAGTGTTGAAGATGGGTGGATTAAATTTTAAGTTGATAAAAATAACTTATAGATGCTATTCTGGATCTATTTTGAAGTTGACAATTTCAGTGGTTATATTTTAAAAAACCGACAAATTTGAATCAAAAGGTGGAATATTTGTGCAAAACAATTCTAGCTTACTTAATAAACAAGGCAAACATCAGTCGAAAATAAGCTAATAAGTAAAAATCAGTAGATTATGTTAAGTCTTTTTGAGATAATTTATTACGAATTTAGCACATTTTATACTGGAAGTCTGGAGCTTTTAATCTTACTTAAAATTATGAGGACTGTCGAAAGTACCATGGGTAAGTACTTGCAATGAATTGACAAATCACAAGAATTTCAATTTTGTGTACTTGCAGTCTAGCATAGGTGCCAAGATAAGTCAGTGATTTCGTTTGTGGTCTTCGAAGATACGTAGTTTGATTCCCTGCTATGTGCAATTTTCCATGCCTTTACATTGTGAATACCTCATGTGAAATATTCCAAAGCTCAAAGTGATTCTCAATCCACAGAATAGGCTTAAATTCCTTCGTTCGATTTCTCATAGCCCTCCATCCGTCAGAGTAACGGCGCGCCAAGTGCCTTCAAATGAATGAATGGATCCATCCATCAAGTGGTAAAATTGCTAGACTAGCAGCTTTCGGAGGAGAAGCAAAACGTTAGTCCAATGACAGGTTTGTGACATATTAAATGAGATCTCTGAGAAAAATTAAGCAATCTTTTACGCCCAATAGCAAATGAGACGCTGAGATATATAGCAGTTAAAGAATGTCTATAAATAAAGGATAAATTTGCATTTCACAAATATATCCTTGTATGGTGATTTGATTGTCCACTATTCACCACCTCTTCTTCCGTCAGACAAATATCTTTGTTTCACCAGTGAACTAATTTGAATAGGTGTATTTAGGATAAATGAAACGGTTCAAATGTTTCTGAATTGGTCATTATTTCCTCCTCTCCACACCATTTATCGTCATATCCGTTGTTTTATTTTTAAGTTTAACCAAGTAGGCCATATGAGGTGATAATGAGATGGGTAAAATGTTGCTCGACGGAACTTAGGGTTCATAGATAAACCTTAGTTAACCAAACATCCCTGTGAATGAAAACTTACTCAGATACCTCATTCCAACGAAGATCTGAAATCATGGCCAATGGAACGTGAGGCATAAACGCTACTGCATACGTAAAAGAGCTACTTCCAGAATGCATTTATAGAGTCTTAACTAACAAAGATTAAGAATAATTAGAACAGATAATACCTATTTAATACAAGTTTTTACTAAAAATGTAATAAGAAAACAAGCACTAAATTAAGACCTGAAGCGTTCCTGGCGACTCATATACTCACTTTCTTCTCGGGCAACAAGCTAGGTGAAAAGACGATTAGATATAACGTTTAGGGAGTGTGCATCTCTCCTATCATCAGCGTATTTATAAAATGTTATAACCACTAATGAAAACCTGGATATAACACAACTATAAATAAAGACAAAACACTATCAAAATTTGCAATGCTGAACAAAAGACTGTTTTCAGTAAATTAAATGCCAGGTCAGGAGATGGCGTGAGTATAGAAAATTGTGTCAAAGAAACGTAACTACTTAACTTGATTATCAAGCTGTATTGATTTTTGCTTCTTAAGTCAACGGATTTCCACTTTAAGGCCGGTTTCCAAGAGGAGCTGAATTGAAATCCAGCATCAGGATTAAGCGTGCTCTTTTCAGAGGAAATCGCCAAAGCCTCCTTAACTCTCCGCTCCCAGTAACTGTTGCATATCGCCAAGATGGTCGTCTCCCAAAAATTGGCTCTATGGTCGTTATCAAAACAATGCTCTGCCAGCCCAGACTTCTCAGGTTGCATTAAACGAATGCTCCGTTCATGTTCGACTATTTTGGAGGCTTTGGCGATTTCCTATGTAAAGAGCACGCTTAATCGTGATGCTGGATTTCAGTTCAACTCCTCTTGGAAACCGGCCTTAAAAATGGAAATCCGTCGATTTAAGAAACAAAGATCAGTACAGCTTGATAATCAAGTTAAGCAGTTACGTTTCTTTGACACATTTTTCTATACTCATGCCATCTCCTGACCTGACATTTAATTTACTGAAACCAGTCTTTTGATCAATAATGAATTTTGATAGTGTTTTGTCTTTGTTTATAGTTGTGTTATATCCAGTGTTTCATTTGTGGTTATAACATTTTATAAATATGCTGATGATGGGAGAGATGCACACTCCCGAAACGTTGATATCTAATCATCTTTTCACCTGGCTGGCTGCCCGAGAAGAAAGTGAGCAAACACTAAGTTCATTCTCTGGTAAGTTGCAAACATTTTAACCGTATCATATAACAATAGTATTAATCTTTTTTTAAAAAATTCAATTTAATAGGCCTCTTAGTTCCTAAGGAAAACACAACAATAATATAAATAAAATAACATTTACCTGTTAATGTGAAAACTCAGATGCTACCAATTGTATCTACAGGTAAATTACTGTAGGTCACCATGATTAAATAGAATACATTAAGGTGCGTATTGGTAGAATGCTGTCAGAAATATACTGTAGTGGTTCATGAAAAATAACTGCCCAAAAATAGCTGCAAGAATAGACACAAGGTATTACTAAAGTCTGCAGGAACTTTACGAAAAGTAATTAAGGACTGTGAGATAAAATTAAAGCATGTGTATATTACCATTGCCTATTTTACTCGTACATATATTTAGGCACTGAAATAGGAATTAAATAAAGCTTTTAATGTGGAATTAAAATATCAGCAAATAAATCCAAAACCATAGCATTTAAAGGAATTAATCCAGTAAGATCAAAAATAGTGTTAGATAACATAATAATTGAGCATAAAACACACTTTAAGTATTTGGGATGTAATGTCTTGTACCAAGAGGAAGCTGATATAATAGAGAAAATAAATAAATTTAACTATATAACAGGCACAATAAAAAGAACATTAAAAAATAAAGCAAGAAAGAACTCTATAATAAAACTATACAAAACTATGGCAATACCAACTCTGATCTATGGATCATAAACATGGACACTAATAAAAGGAAATAATACGAGAATACAGTCATCAGAAATGAAATTCATAAGAGCAATAGCGGGATATACCAAAATTGATAAAAAAAAACTTAGGATATTAGGACAGAATTAAAAGTAAAAGAAATAAACCATACTATTGAAAGAAATAGAAATAAATGGAAATAACATGTTCAGAGAATGAATAATAACAGAATACCAAAAATAGCCTTAAACTATAAACCTATAGGAAGAAGAAACCAGGGAAGACCGAAGAAAAGATGGGCAGACCAATTTGGAGCCGGAACGGGTTAAACAATCCAAAGCCGTGAGGTAGAAGAAGAAGATTTGAATTTCGTGTTCAACATACATGTATACCTCTTTTGATGCACCTTAATAAAATTACTCGCTAATTTTCAAACCTATATTCGGTGTAAGCTTTAACATTGCGTAATAATCTAATTAGCCCTCCATGTTTTAGCATGTGATTTCTGAGAGATAGGTAAGCTTCGTACTTATTAAGAATTAAGTGTTTCACAAAGTCTTTTTCCTCTAATCTAACTCATTAAACTCTACTCACTACGTATTCTAAAATCTACCGATATTAGTTATATGATAGAAAAGAGCATGAAAGCCGAAAATTTGCATTTCATATTTGTTCATGGCATTGAAGTTTACAATTACGTCTAGGCTCTACGACCTTCTTTTCTTGCATTTCTGACCTTGTCTTTTCACAGGTTTAGTGAGAATAATCAAACTGAAATTAGTCCTAATTTGGGGCAACTATAAAAGACGAAATTAAAAGTGTTTGCAAAATTGCAAGCAGATTTAATATTTCCAATCACCTTTTTATTTTGACGGTAGATATCAATGAAGCAGATAATGTTTGATGCGTGTTCGGGCAGCTTTCTGTAGTATCTCAGCGAAACAGCAACAACAACAAAACAGAATTTCCATGGCTGTTCATCTCAGCAGCGGCAAAAAATGTTCTATTTTCCAAGTGAATGATGTTTCTCAAAAACCTAAGCTTACACAGCCGTAGTAAAAGAGAATGTACCAAAACAAGTAAATTTATAGTTAAATGTCTGAATTTCAATAATTACCACTTTTATTACATGCTACGAGGGCTGTTCAGTAATGAACGATCACAACCTTTTTTACAACGTACCTTTACTCATCCTCATAATTTTGATGGTCCTTCTCAAAATAGTCTCCCCTGAATGGGATGCACTTGTCCCAACGTTTCTGCCAGTCTTCAAAGACATTTTGGAAACCATTTTTTGAGAGATGATTCAAAATCACGTTCGCAGCCTTCACCACTGCTTCTGATGATGGATAATGCCTCCCACGAAGGCGTTTCTTCAAGTTAGGGAATAGAAAATGGTCACATAAGGCTAAATCCGGATTATAGGGAGGGTGAGGGATACACTTCACCGTGAATTTTGCAAGATATTCAGCAACAGCATTGGCAATATGCAGCCGCGCATTATCGTGGTGCAGCATCCAGCCTGCTTCACGGAAATGTAGCCTTTTGCGCATGATATGAACTTGCAATGTTTTCAAGACATCCCTGTAGTTTTGCCAGTTACTGATGTGGGTGCAGGTACAACATGCTGATAAACCATTCCATGAATATCAAAGAATGAGATGACCATAACTTTCCCAGCAGAAGCAATCACTTTTGCTTTTTGGGGGGGTTGGTGATGAAGGTGATTCCCACACTGAGCTTTGCTGTTTGCTCTCAGGATCAAAATGATGTAGCCAAGTTTCATCAGCAGTGATTAGGTTTGGAAGAAACTCCGGATCTTCTTCTAACATCAACTTTAACTGCATGTAGACCTGCATGCGAATGTCGTTTTGTACGGGAATCAACAGTCTTGGAACCCATCGCGCACAAACACGTCTCATGTGTAATGTTTCTGTTACCAAAGTGTGAGTGACACCCAATGAAATGTTCAGTATTGCAGAAAGTGATGTTAAGGTAATTCGTCGATTCTCTCTCACAATGGCAGCAGCAGTGTTGATGTTTTCTTCGGTAAGAGCAGTAACTGGAGCATCGGGTCCAGATTCCTTTGAAATTGATTGTCTCCCCTCTTTAAACATCTTAAACCACCATCGAGCTGTGTTGTAGGGAAGAACAGACTCTCCATAGGCCTCCTGTAACATTGCATAGGCTTCAACTGAAGATTTGTTGAGACGAAAGCAGAATTTCAAAGCCGCATATTGTTCCTCGCGTGTTACTTCCACTGCAGCGGTGGGCGATACTGAACATGTTTGAATTTGTCTGGTTCTCACAGGCGGGAACCAGGAGTACCAACAATGAAACTACTACGGCGTGTTTGGTTTACATTGAGCTAACAGAATATAATAAGTTTGAATTTTAGTGCGAAAAATTATGACCGTAAAAAATTATGACCATTCTTTATTAAACAACCCTCGTAGTTTGAGGAATCAAGGTCTTTCAACTACTATGTCAATATATCTAGCACTACTATTTTTTTGCCGAAAATTTATAAAATTAATGTTATAAAGTGTGCAAAATGTGTGTCGGAATATGTGTAGAGTAACCATAGAAACCAATCAGCTGATTATTTTATCCTTAAAAACCCCAATTCTTCCAGATGCTCACAACCTATATAATGTTTCTATTGGGGCTTAGAGCTTACTTATCATGTAACCTTTCCTAATTCTGTGCTTGGGCCACACGGCTTGTTGAAAGTTACGGAATACCATATAAAATCAAAAGATGTTTATACTTTCAGATACTCAATCTAAATAAATTCTTGGATACGCATTAAAGTGCGCACTGATACAGTGTGATCCACATAAACCTGAACCACCTCAATAGGCCATAACTTTTGAACTAATAATAGGATACACGTGCAACTTTGGGAGAATATAATACACAATTGGGAGATTACATTACACTATTTACATCTCAGAGAAAATGTTGGAAGTGTCCTCCACCAGCATCTGAAGTTTTACGGAGAGTATTCACGCCAATGTTATTTCTTTCTTTTTGAATGGATTCCTTGATAAAATCAACTGTCTGTGGCCCCTTCTTGTACACTCTCTTTTTAGATACAAGGAAAAATCCGGTGAGGTTAGGTCAGGGCATCCGGGGCGCCATAGACTTTTTGAGATTATTCGACTATCAAAGAAATTGGTTACAAGTTCCATGGCACGTTGCTCCATCTTGCTGGAAATAACCTTCTCTCAATTCGATATCATCTCCGCAAAAATTCAGAGAATATGGTGAGACGAGTGCAATTAAATTACACACTATTGAAGACTTCACAAAATTATCACTATTCCTATTTTGAACCCCGTACTTAGGAATGCACCAGTGCAATCAAGGTCAGACAGCTTGCTAGGAATATCTTAGAACTATATATATGAAACTATAAGTACTTTACAGTCAAAGTGCAATGAAAGGAAGCGTGTCCGAAGCCCCTACATATGATAGTTTATGTATAGTTTATATGGTGTATATTAACAAACTGTGAATAATTGTCATTTTTGCAGCAGAACAAAGTGGTCTGTAAATTAAAATACGTAACAACAAATTCGTTATCATTTATTTCTGGATATGAATATCTAAACAGTTATCAAAAGGATCTGGGCATTACTCTCACAATTTCTCAGCATTTTAAAGTGTTTTACAAAAATATAGGTTACATTTCCGATAATTTGCTTGTTCTAGGTTTTATGTCTGATATTCGCTGCAACTGCAGCTGAGCATCAGCAGAAAACATCATCAGGTGTCAGTCATGGTCATGGAGGGTATAGCTACAGTTCGATCACCAGGGATCATGGTGTCGCTTCAGCATATAAGGTCAGCTCTGGAGGATACGGCCATGGTGTATCCTCTGGAGGATATGGCCATGGTGGAAGTATTGGTATAGCATCAGGAGGATATGGCCATGGTGGAAGTATTGGTACAGCATCAGGAGGATATGGCCATAGTGGAAGTATCAGTTTATCCTCTGGCAGTTACGGCCATGGAGGAAGCACTGAGCTATCTTCAGGAGAATATGGTCATGGAGGAAGTATCGGTGTGTCCTCTAGTGGTTACAGCCATAGTGGACTATCTTTAGGAGGATACGGGCATAGTGGAAGTATCGGAGCATCCTCTGGCACTTATGGTCACGGTGGAAACGTTGAACTATCTTCAGGAGGATACGGTCATGGAGAAAGCATTAGTATATCTTCAGGACATGAAGGGCTATCTTCTGGAGGATACGGCCATGGTGGAAGTGTCAGCCTGTCTTCAGGAGGATATGGTTATGGTGCAAGTCTAGGAGGAGGATACGGTTACGGTGCTGGAGGATTTGGAGGTGCTGCGACTGGAGCAGGTGCTGATTCAGGAGAAGTTCAAGTCAACACCATAACTCAACGAGTAGCTGTGCCCGTCCCTCAGCCCGTCCCTGTCACTATCAACAGACCCGTTCCTGTTCCTGTTGCTGCTCCTTACACCGTTAACGTACCTCGTCCCGTCGAGGTGCCCGTACCCCAGCCTGTCACTGTTACTGTCAACAGGCCTGTCCCGGTCAGTGTACCTCGTCCAGTGCCAGTTCCTGTTGCTCAACATATCGCTGTCCCTGTAGCTCAGCCCTACGCAGTTCCTGTACCTCAGCCTGTACCCGTTCGGGTTTCACAGCCAGTACCAGTTCCAGTGCCTCAGCCTGTTGAGGTCCCAGTTCCTGTTGTGGTATCTTCAGGAAGTGCTGGAGGATTTTCAGAAGGCGCTGGTGGTGCTGAGACTAGTTATTCCGGTGGTGCCGAATTTGGTCACTCTGGAGGAGCAGGTTTTAGCCATTCTGACAACGCAGGATATGGTCACTCTGAGGTGGCTTCATATGACCACTCTGGTAGTGCCAGTAGCGAAAGCGCCGTTGAAGATCACAGCAAGCATTAAGCATTCCAAGTGAATATTTTGTTCCTAGCAACATAACAAATGAATGTTTATTTATTCCTTTTGTACTGAATTCCATGAACATTTCTAATAAATACGTGTATTTATAATGCCTCAGGCCTTCTTTCCTAATATTACCTTATCAAATTACATAGCATACTAGATCCATTAAAGCATATCAAACTTGGCAAAGCAATGTGGAACACTAACATAAGGCGTCATAAATTAGAATCAGGTAGGTGGGTGGTTTTACCTTGGCAGCCTACTGGAATGGAAATTATCGCTTCATAACTCAAGAAGTAAGATATGGACACCGCCTGGAAAGTACCAAAAGCTCTCAATGGCGACTCGCAGCCCTGTTTATACAAATAACTCCCACGTTGCTTTTATTTTACCAAAACCAGCACACATACCTCCACTTATTTCTTAACATAGGAAACATTTTAATCCTGTTCCACATTAAACAAGCGGGATAGCTCAGTGGTAGCAACGGAAACCCACATTTGGGTGGTCTGGAGTTCGATTTTTTGGTCAGTTACCATGACATTGGTTACTTTCTACTCTAGTGGGAAAACCACGAAAGTAAAAAGGCTTATGCTGGGCTGAATCATATTCTACCATAACTTTTTGCTTGCACATTTACTCCCTCAACCTGATAAGTTTATTGGACAATGGATGACAAAGTGAGTGAAATGATGATCAAATGGGCCCAGTCCTTAAAACTATTTTTACTTTATGTCTTTAATTATTAATTTGCATATTTACTTATTTATGTAGTTATGTACTCATTTATTTAGTTATTTATTTACTTGTTTACTTACATTAATTCATTAATGAACTTATTATTTTTAACTTAATTTTTTAACGTCCTCCAACGTGACATATTGGAGGATAAATGAAATGGGTGAAATGATGCTCAGATGAGCTCAGGGTCCATAGAGCTTAGAATTATCTGACATTCGACTTTCAGGATAAGGGAAACCCCGGAAAACCTTAAGGGGGGACAGAAGTGCCACGTGACTCAGACAGCTCTTAAAAGGCAAGTAAGGAGGCTCACCTTATGGCATCCATTCGTGTTACAAATACATCCAGTGAGTATTACGTGAGCAGAGGTGTGTAGTCACCCATGTTGCAATATCGTTGTTCCCGGCTTCTGCCTTCCGCATATTTTGTCGCTCGCAACAGTATACTGCTATAAGTGCAGAGTAAATGAAATGAAATGTGTCGTATTTAACGCCCGCTTTTACTACATACGGCAGCGCACGCGGTGACACTGATGATACATGAGATGAAGATAGAGCATCGGTGGAATGAGATAACGGGGGAAACCGTAGGTCCTGGATAAAACCCGCCCCAGCGCCGTGTTGTCCACCACAAATCTCACTTTGCGGTCGCCTGGGATCGAACCCGGGCCGCATTGGTGAGAGCCAAGCGGTCTAACCACTGAGCCACGGCGTGGCCTAAGTGCAGAGTGAAAGGTTGTGATTTGTAGATGAATTGCAACACTGTAACTAGAGGGATTCTAGGTTTGTTATTTTATATAGTTTATATAGCGAAAAGGAAGAAGATAGATTGGAAATGGAGCCACTGGCCACGAGCGAGTGAAAAAGGCGGCAACATTGCGATAGAACGACCGGCAGTAGCTATAACGTCAAGTGTCAGGTTACTTCTCCCAAATTTAGACTTCTTTTCAGAAAATTGTGAGGCTTTCAGCGATGGGCAAGGAGAGGGTTTTCATCAATAAATTTCTACTATGGAAAAGAAGTACCAAGGAAAGTAGAGTTCTTATATGCCGGCTGACTACTTTTGGACGTAGATAGATATTTCAGATGCAAAATATGCCCAAAAATCGATATCTACCGTTTCCTAAGTAAGTTCAGCCAGTTACTGATTTACCTAAAGTTAAATACAAATTCAAAGAGTATCACAAAGAAAGCTCTGCCAGATGGGAAAAACTGAAATGCCATTAGAATTCTAAATGAAAAATACTTCTACAATGTGCTATTTTTACTCTCGTGAAAGAAAAAGGGTTCAGTTTTGTCGACCAGTGATATCAGTAAAATAACGAAAAAAGAACGTACAACGTCATGCAGCTAAAACAGGTTCAAGGGATTATCCTCTATTAAGTCAGTCCATCAGTACACACAATTTAATTACGCAAATACTAGCAGAGTATTTCTCTGTAAACGACCAGTAGATGCACGAGTGAGTATATCGGAAGGCGATACAACTTCCAACCACAAAGTGATTAGATCCCGCTCCAATGTGATCGCATCAATTAGCCAATTAGCTGCATCAGATATAGTTCCTCAAACGCCCACTAGGTGCGTTATGCTACACAAAAGTGACTGTGTCTCCACCTATGTATATATTTTTAACACTGAAACACCTTCATGGAAAAACATTTCCTTATTTTTGTTTTCTCAAAAGTCCTTACTAATGCTTCTTTCACATAAGCTTGCCCCGTATCTCTTAACGGTCACGTGACCTTATTACGTCTCATTGGCTCCTGTTGTGGTGCAGACTGTTGTGCGGTAAAAATTAGTTCGTTATTTAACATGGTGATATGCCTTTATTTGTTGGAAGACAATTGTCAAATTTATATTTTCGTAACTGTTTTAATTAAATATATTACCCAACGGAGTTGATTTATCTGAAATGCATGTTAATTCTTAAACGAAGTAAAGAGGAGGTTCCTTTGCTCTCAAGCACATGGCACGATAGCACGTGATTTAGCGGTAGTGATGACATATTTGTTTATATGACTTTTATCACTGACCTTGTTTTGAACTGGATTAGTCATATATCGCCATTCGACGGTGTGCTATGCCGAGTGCGAGTGCTAAACTATTTTATTGATCGTTTATTGCGCGTGTACTTATATATATAATAGCAGAATCTAGCGCCAGTTTTTCGCTGAAGCATCGCAAGGGAAAACCTTTACAAAGCGGCGAAAAAAGAATTGTGTTGCATTCATTTAATGCACTCACAGAGAAGAATCCGTCTTTGTCAGTGAGAGAAGTCGAACAGCTGTGCCCTGAACTTACAGGTGTGTTAGATGCGTAGGAACATCACGGCAAGAAATTGAGACAACAGGAAAACTTTCCACTCCAGGGGCGATATTGCTGTGTGGCGAAGACGTTATTTAAGGACAATCAGACTGTACCGGGATACAAGTTGAAAAATATACTATCTTGACGAGACTTAGGTGAATGAAGAACACACGACAAGTATGGCGTGACACGACTTTTAAGACTGAAAGACAAGCATTTTTGAAAGGTGTGTGGGCAGGTTTAAAAAATCCCAGTGGAAACGACCGAAGGCCTTTCATTATAAACTTGTTCCAGTCTCATTGCTCATTCATTCAGTTTCAGCTTGCTCAGTTTCATTATAAACTTGTATTTTTGCACGCCTTCATATTCTTATTTGTATGATTTTATCTATCTTCCCGGCAATTATTATGACGTTTACTGCAGGTTTAAATGTGACGGGAAGGCACCGCCTATGGCCTATGGTGCGAAAGCATTAGCCAATTAGGATGAGGGGGAAGGTAATTGCACGCGGAGTGATACATGTCAGCGGGGCAAGGTTATATGAAACAGAGATTAGGTAACTATTTTATTTAAAGTAGCCTATTTATTGAAATCATTTGACAAATCATAGTTTCACTTTAAATAATACATTCTACTTTTTTAGCTGAAGAGGAATGTAAATTTTATTTCATTTAAGGAGCTGGTTTTATTATTTTATTTTATAACTTAACGTTGGGACGGACGTAAATTAAAAAAGAGAAAGAAAAGAAAAAAAATATTTTATTTTTAATTTTTGGAAGGGTTATCAACCTGAAGGTATACAGGCCGGAATTTATTTAAACTTATACCGTATTTGTTTCTTTAAAATTATTATTCTGTATTATATTCTTATAACAATTTAAATTATTTAGTTTTTATTTCCTTGGATCTGACCTCTACAAATTCACTTTCATATGTTTGTAATAACAATGGCTATAACTTTAAAGATAGTGTTTCCCATTAGTAGAACAACTTATTTACCTTCACTCACTGTTTATTATTAATATAATTGATAGGTTAGAGGTTTTGTCAATTAAATAAAAATGCGAAGAATGGATTAAGTAATAGAAATTAAAATTACAGCTGGCAATACTGAAAAAGTATTTATAGAAATTGGATGGCTATCCCTAATATGTTGGTTAATGAATGTATTTGTTAGTAGAGATCAAGTTATGAATTACACTTAACGAAAGGTGTCATTTACAGTAATAATTACGAGGGGGTGTAGTAAAGTTTTAATTATCACCCGGTAGAGTGATGAAAATTTTTCAGTGTCATCATTGATCCATCGGGACATCATGTTGGTAATTTCAGTGATTTGAGTCCTTTTGTTTTTTTACAGTGAGTGCCAGAAGTGGCTGAGGTGTAAGATGGAGAAAAGTGAGGCTCGTAGTGTAATCAAGTTCCTGCATTTGAAGGGCAAAACTGCCCGGGAAATCCATGATGAGATGACGGCTGTTTATAGAAATGATTGTCCTTTGTTTGACACTATTGTGAAGTGGAAAAAGAATTTTCAAACTGGTCACATATCCCTGACAGATGAGCCAAGAACTAGTAGACCACCAATGATAGACGATGCTGTCGCAGTGAAGAAAGTGGAGTGTTTAGTACTGGAAGACAGACGAGCAATCATCCAAATGATCATGAATGAGACACATCTTAGTTAATGGTAGTGTGTAGACAACTGCACATGTCTGTGTCTGCACGATGAGTTCCACGATTGCTAATCTCTTTCCAAAAGCAAACACAGCGTGACCTCTCAAGACAGATGTTGATGCTGTTGGAACTGGAAGAAGATGATTGTTTTGATCGTCTGGTAACCATGGATGAATACTGGTTCTATCAGTATGATCCAGAGACAAAAACCATGAGTATGGAATGGAAACATGCCGATTCCTTGCCTCTCAAAAAGGCAAAGGTGCAAAAGTCAGCTGAGAATGTCATGCTTTCAGTTTTCTGGTACTTTCGTGGAGTCATCCTTACAGATTATCTTTCCAAAGGTCAAATCTTCACTGGCAGACACTACTGCAATCTTCTGGACCAGTTACGAGGAGCTCTGATTAAGAAATGATGTCGTATGGTCTCCAAAGTTGTTCGTCTTCTGGCTGACAATGTACTAGCTCATTCATCTCAAGTTGCAGTTGACAAAACAAAGGAACGTCGCTTTGAGACCTTACAACATCCGCCTTATTCGCCCGATCTCACACCAAGTGACTTTTTCTTGTTCCCGGAAATGAAGAATCCGTTTGATGTTCGCCGATTGGATAAAACAAATGACGTCATTAATGAAGTGGAAGAGTGGTTTAATGCAAATTCTGCAGACTTCTATAATCAAGGTATTCGGAAGGTCAAGAAACGCTGGGAAAGATGTATAAATCGGGATAGTGACTAAGTAGAGAATAACTAACAAACACATATCATCAAAAACTCTCTATCACATTTTAAAGGGTGATTAAAGTTTTACGACACCCCCTTTTACTTTTGTATGGGAACCTCCTGTGAAATCTCCTTCATTCAGAAATAACTTTGTATGATTGTTTAACTGGTAACAATAAGAGAACTACAAGAGATAAACAAAAACATACTACAAATAAAAGAGTGATGTGCAGCACTCAGGTGACTTTCTTTGTTCACTCTTGTGAAACTATACGTAAAAACGCGAAAAATTTCTTGTTGATCGAGATAAAATGTATATAAAGTTTTATTTCATACTTCATTTTAGGTACAATGGCGATATAGGAATATAGTAGTCGCTATGTGACGAGTTTTAAATGTTTTGTTCCTTACATAAACCGAACAGAGAGAGAGAGAGAGAGAGAGAGAGAGAGAGAGAGAGAGAGAGAGAGAGAGAGAGAGAGAGAGAGAGAGAGAACGAATAACGACTTCCCATTTGAAAAAAAAGGCTGGTAAATTCAAACAAATAATCAGGAATATGTCGGAAATGGTTAACTTCATCAATATGTGTGACGTGTGTGTGTGTGTGTGTGTGTGTGTGTGTGTGTGTGTGTGTGTGTGTGTGTGTGTGTGTGTGTGTGTGTGTGTGTGTGTGTGTGTAATTTACGTCCTCCAACATTAAGTCATATCGGACGATGAATGGAATGGGTGAAATGATGCTCAAATGAGCCCGGGGTCCATGGAGCTTAGAGTTACCCGACATTAGTCTTCTAGGATAAGGGAAAACCCCGTACAAAATCTTATCCAGGTAACCCACCCTGACCGAGATTCGAACTCGGGACCTCTTGAACGTGAGGCAGACATGCTACCATCTGCGCTACCGAGGCGGGCTATGTGTGACGTGAAATATGTGAACGACATCTACATTTTTGCCTTGGGGAATTTAGACAATTTCTTACTGTTTACCGGTAATGCAAAAGTAATCCATGATGAAAAATGAAGTAGGTTCAGAAATGTTACCCAGAAAATCCAAGATACACGGTTCATTTAAATGAAATAGTATACTGCGTACTAAGCAACTTAGAGTTTGGGGTTAGCCAATTTCCTTTTGCAATATTGGAAAAAAACTCGTAAAAAGCAATAAGTGAAAGTTGCTACTGTTCTGTTGGGTATTACATCATTTCCTATTGGTACGTAGACATTATGGGCCCTCTTCATAGTTGTCACATTGGTCTAGACTATCTTCCGACTAACTTGGCCCGGACCAAAGGCGGTCTAACGTTTTGGTATTCATAGACGATAAAAAACCTCAGACCAAGTATTACTCGACAGAGCGTTGAGGCGTATTGAGCTTCAGGTGACTAGCGCTGTGATCATCCCTTATCAGGTGTTTTTTGGTCGATTAGAAGAGTGAAATATTTGTAAATTGACGTACAGTAACTTAGGAAACACAAATAGAGTGATTGGAAGCTGCATGTGTCTATATGTTATGATTTCTCGCGCCTGCTGATGTATGACACATTGCTGTCCAGATGACATGACTACATCTGAACATACACTGGACTCGCTGTGTATGTGCGATATACTGAGGTAAACATCTCTGTGTTGTGATTTTGTTTCGATACCCTTTCTCGCTTTACCATGTAGTAAAGCCGTCAACCAGCACGGAGCAAATGTTACACGACGTAGAAAGGTTCCTCTGCGCATGTGAGAATCCCATAGAGTGCTAAACAAACCACGGTGTACCTACAAGTTTATAAATCTCTGTGATAGTTTTACAACTGTTTCTTAATCATTCATACGGTCGCTGCTGCTGCTGCTGCTGCTGCGGTTTGAGGTTCGGTAATGAAGTTTAGTGTGCTGGGTGTGCTATGAATATGGATAATACGTGGCGTGTCCGTAAAATAAGGTCTCCAAGGCGCTGGAGCCGTGAGGAACGTTATACGCTATACACTGGCGTGTAACTTGGCTTCACTCCTTCAAATCCGCATCACAACGAACCCGTTGCAACCATTAGTCATGGTTGGGCAGCCGTTTGCGATGGAGCTTCCTATCACTTCCGCAGCCAAGTGCGAGTTGAGTGCAGTGATCCGTTTTTTGAATGCCAGGGGCACTACCTGCACTGAAATTCTTCGTCAGTTATGCGAAGTCTATGGGCCACAGTGTATGGACGTCAAAAATGTGCGAAAATGGTTAGAGAGTTCAAAGACGGACGTACAGACGTCCATGAAGAACAGAGTTCTGGTCGGCATTCGGTTTCAGCCGAAACAATTGCAAAAGTGGAGCAAGACATGCTTAAAGATCGGTGTGTGACAGTTCGCGAGCTGTGCGAACTAATTCCTGAAGTCACTAAGACTACGATTAACAAGATTTTAACCGAACATTTGCATTATCGCAAGGTGTGTGCCATTTGGGTCCACAAAATACTCACCGAAGACCATAAACGGCAACGTGTTGAAGCGGCCCACCGATTCCTGGAGCGCTATGCAGAACAGGGCGAGGAAATGTTGGATTCAGTTGTCGCTGGCGATGAAACCTGGGTGCAGTACGCAACACCAGAAACTAAAGAACGTTCTCGTCAGTGGCGGCATTGGAATTCGCCGAAGCCGCAAAATTTCAAACAGACATTTTCTGCCGGCAAAGTGATGGCCAGTGTGTTCTGGGACAGAGAAGGTGTATTGTTGTGCGAGTTTATGCCTACTGGCACAACAATAAACGCCGCTACCTACTGTGAGACTTTAAAAAATTGCGACATGCCATCAAAATCGAAGGAGGTGAATGCTGACGAAGGGAGCTATTCCCCATACTGCCCATGCAACAGCTGATTTCCTGGCCCAGTTTGGATGGGACATCCTTACTCATCCCCCCCTACAGTCCAGACTTAGCACCTAGTGATTATCATCTGTTTCCTGAGTTGAAGTCACACCTGGGTGGAATATATTTCCAGACCGACGATGATTTGAAAAACGAGGTTGAGCGCTACCTGCGCAACTTGGCAGGAGAGTGCTATGACAAGGGTATACAAAAACTGCCACAGCGCTTACAAAAGTGCATCGATCCCAATGTGTAGTGTAGTGTTTAATGCCCGCTTTTACTACATACGGCACCGCAGGCGGTCATCGATTGCAATGGTGATTACGTTGAAAAATAGCTGTAAATTCCGCCTTTCCCTCAATATGAGATTTATTGACAATAAACATGTTTTCTATATTAGATATAATTGGAGACCTTATTTTACGGACTCCCCTCGTATGTAGGTCAGAGGAAGACCAATGTTTTCTCTAGTCCAAAAAAGAATGACATTATAGAAAATAAATCTGTGTCGACGAATACAAATGTGAGAAAGGAGGGGGCACAGAGGTAAATTCATGAGTTTACTAATAATATACTTACAGATGCTTGACTAATATCGTGTAGGTCAGCAGTGTTGTCTTGATATCCTCCTCTTGCATAATACCGAAGTGCTGTTTGGATTTGAGTGTCAATTGAGATACTCAGGCCTGGGTTATCGTCCCTGACGTACAGGTTAGGACGAATTATTTCTATCAGCTTTCTGGCGTTCGCTTTACTAAACCTGTATCTGCTTTTGAAGTTTAGGTCGTCGTACTTCGCAATAATTTCTATTCTTGGCAGATAAGTTTTCCTCTGTCGTCTTATTTGACGAATTCTACGCACCACAACTACATTCATCACTTCATTGTCGTCCATGTTACAAACATAGGCCGCTTTTAACTACCCCTCGGAGGCGGATCAAAATTTGAGCCGCACCAACGTGTTTGGTCCCCGGACTATCACTAATCCCGGTTTATGAGTAAGAAAATCTATGGTCCGCCGCTGTCCACCGTAAGTAGCTAGTCGGTCCGGACCAAGTCTGGCTATGAATATGGCCCTATTTGTTGGGTATTACGTCACTTCCTACCGGTACAGTAAGTATTGAAAAATAGAACCTTAAGTGTTAATGAGCTGTTTCATCCTTGTTGCCATGGCATTTTATAAATGTAATGTAAATTTAGCTTACACAACGAAATACGTATTAGCAGTGATTAACTTAGAACTCAAGTAATGCAAAAGTATTTTAAATATATAGTGTTTCGATCAAAATTGTTAGAGCCCTTTTTGCGAAAATCAATTTCTTCACTGAGTGAAGAGATTTTCTTTAAAATGTTCCTGCCAAAATCTTTGATCTCCATTATACCCTAATGCCCGATTTCACCAACAGATGTTAAAAGACGTTAGCAAATGTAACGTAACAATTGTAACAGTGCTAACAAAGCTGTTAAATTTCTTGCATTTCACCAAACTGTTTTCCGAAAATGTTAACAAACATGTGTTAACGCCAAGAAACATGTAAATGTTACAGCTATAGAAGGCTATGGGTCAGTCGTATTATTTTCTGAACGTACTGCAATGCGCTTTTGTTTTCATTTTCATCTGCACACAGCTAAAACGATGGCGGATAGGTAAAATCGTAAACAAAAGCCGTGAAACAAATGTATCATCGATGTAGAAAGAAATTTTAATTAAATGGTGACCAAGTATAAGGATATCTTAAAAATAGGAGGATGGATGCTGTGGATATAAAGGAGAAAGGTGTCACGTGGGAAGCAATTGGAAACGAATTTAATTCAAATACATATGTCATTACTAGAAACACGAAACATATTCAATATTACGTAAATTTAAAACGAGGAGCGAAAGACAAGGGACGAGTGGCTTGAAAGTTTCAAGACGGGAGATGGACAGTGTATTATCCACATAATTCAGTGAATTATAAAATCGCAAAGTTATTAATACTTGAAGCTAAGGCGAGATCGGCATATTCCTTTGAATGCATGCTCTAACTCAGTATTACGTAAATTTAAAACGAAGAGCGAAGGACAAGTGACGCGTTTTTTTTTTTTTTTTTT
The DNA here is from genome assembly GCA_030765055.1 of Mantis religiosa. Lineage (NCBI taxonomy): Eukaryota > Metazoa > Arthropoda > Insecta > Mantodea > Mantidae > Mantis > Mantis religiosa. The sequence goes on along the minus strand of CM060955.1, from coordinate 110,057,279 downwards.
TTTAAATTACGTCCTCCAACGTTAAGTTGGACGTTGAATATCGGACGTTGAATGAATTGGGTGAAATGATGTTCAAAGGAGTCCAGGGCCCATGGAGCTTAGAGTTACCTGACATTTGTCTTAAAGGACCAGGAAAAACCCCGGGAAAACCTTATCCAGGTAACTCACCCTGAAGGAGAATCGAACCCGGGACCTCTTGAACGCGAGGCAGACATGCTACCATCTACGCTACCGAAGCGGGCACAAGTAACGAGTTACTTGAACGTTTCAAGACGGGTGGTGGACAGTGTATTATCTACATAATTCAGTGAATTATAAAATCGCAAAGTTATTAATACTTGAAGCAAAGGCAAGATCAGCATATTCCTTTTGATGCATGTTCTAACCTCTCTTGTACTTCCGCAGTAACCTTCATAGCCACGTGTTTCGACAGTCTATACCTCCGTAAAACAATTTTCTTCGGATAGCTCCTTAAAACAATTTCTCCCCATAGGCCGTACTCTATTATGAATGCCATTTAGAAAGGTTTTAAATATAGCAAATCGACATCAACAGTTGAGCTCATGCCCGCCATCTTGATCTTTTACAATTGTTAAGGACTTGTTAGTTTAACAAGAGAATTAACACGAGTTGTTACGCTAACACTTGGTGAAATGCAATTTTTGTTTTAACTATCGCTAAACTCGTGTTAAGTCTTAACATCTGTTGGTGAAATCCGGCATGAATAAATTAAGGAGGAGCCAGTGAACATTTACAATGGGTTTTAATCAAAGTTGTTAAGAGCCCCTTTTTAGAAAATCAGTTTTTTCATTGAATTTTCCACATAAAAGATATAGTTTGCAGTAAGGGGATTTGTCACAATCTTTAATCTTCATTATATTCAGGAGGAATTTGAGAGGGACCAGTGAGCGTTTATAATGGCACACCATGCAGTGTGTACAGCAGAACAGGAAATGCAATTACTAGCTTTCTTAGAAGAAAGAAAAAAGAACCAGTACGTTTCTAGTATGTCATCCTGGTATCAAAAGGTACGCTTTGAGCGTTAATTAAATTACCGCCTCCCAAGAAAATCACTAACATCTATGAAGTAATAACGACAGGTAATTGAAACCTAGCAAAGTTCTTTGCTGTGGTTTGAAAATATATCAAAGGCCCTTACTTTAACAGTGTATATTACACATTCACATGTATTTTGTCTAGAGCAATCCATAAAAACTCATAGTACTTTATTTGAGCTTGAATGCCAGGAAGAACAACCTAGTAACAATCAGTTTTATGCTTCATTTGCAAGCATAACAGTTGAGCTTCTCCTGTCCTTGGAGTCTTACATAAGAGTACGGTGCCAAATATATGGTCACTAAGAGTTAACATAATCTAAAAATGAAAAAAATGAACTAACAGAATTAATTAGCACATAAACATGAACAACACACTGGCCGTGTGTAGACTAAATTGTGGAAACGTAGAGTCAGACTGAAAAATGCAATGCCATAGCCGAGTTTTGAACCACGGATCTTCTGGTTTCCGTCCAGCCGTCCTACCATTGAGCTACTATGGAAAAAAGAATAGAATCGAAAAATTGGGCAACAAAAATTGTTTGGGAGGAGGGCTTTTTGCTCGTTTTACTTAATTTTGTTAATTATTTTAAAATTTGAAGTATTTTTAATTTGGTCCAAATTTTAAATCATTCAGATTCTGTTCTATTTTCCAAAGCATTGGTTTTACGTTCCGATACGACATTAAATTCTCCAACTGACTCGTATTTTCCCGGTAAACCACTTAGGAGTTCTCATAAACACATGAAACAACTACCTTAATGGCGAGTTACTACATGTAAGTACTTTAAGGCCCGGGCTTTATAGTTAACCACTATTAGGTCAATTAATGGAAATTAATTGTTCTTTCACACTGGCCGTGTGTAGGCTAAATTGTGGAAACGTAGAGTCAGACTTTCAGAACAATTAATTGAACATGAAAGAATAATTAATTTCCATTAATTGACCTAATAGTGGTTAACTATAAATCCCGGGCCTTAAAGTACTTACATGTTGTAAGTCGCCATTAAGATAGTTGTCTCATTTGTTTATGAGAACCGGGAATATACGAGTCAGTTGGAGAATTTAATGTCATATCGGCACGTTGGCCATAGTAGCTCAATGGTAGAGCGTCTGGACGGAAACTAGAAGATCCGTGGTTCAAATCCCGGCTATGGCATTGCATTTTTCAGTCTGACTCTACGTTTCAACACAAATATGTTTCACTTCCATACTTTCTCTGTCACTTTTATACAAATTGTTCTTACAAACCGACAAAAGCCGCGTTATTTTGATTGTTCTTGCCGATGTTTCACTATCATGTCCAGGCTTTTGCTCACAAAATGACGCGGCCTTGTGCGGAAGCTGAGAACATCTGTAACAATACTAGCTATGAAACTGTTTTCTATCTTCTTCATCTTAATCAAGATAAACATGTCCATAAGTTGTTCTTAATGAAATTTCCTTGCAAGGGGATTTGGAGACTACAGTAAGGCTTACGGACATGTATGACTGAAATTTCAGGAACATTTTCCTCTTTTTAGACTATAAAATAGTGTAAGCCTTCCTGAATCCAAAGAATGCTTAGATAGCATCCGCAAGCTATTTTTAAATGCTCCAATCTAGTTTCAAGGTTACGTGAATTTTAGTGTTAGAAATGAATTCTAATTCGTTATCATTGTTTTTTCGCTATTAAAAATGTCAGCATTCTTCATCATTTAAGGCAAGGCTACACTGAAAATTCGCCGAAAATTTTGCAAATCACGGAATTTACTTTTTGGGATTTTTGGTAGCTTAGGGTTTGTAGTAATAGATGACATGCTATTTTTATCATTTGTACCAATTTAGGCCATCACGTAACAATGTAAAAAGACATTTAACAATCGTTAAAAGTAACGACCATGACTTTAAAATTCATTTTCTGAGACACTATTTTCTAACACTTTTCAGTATACAAAATGTCCCACACCATTTAACTTGGTGAAACTTACAGGATATCTCCATAATATTTAAATAAGAAACTTCAGATTCCCATTTTTGTTAATGCTTATGTTTTGAAAATTATATGGTGTTAAGTAATAAGTTAATATTTTCAAAATTTTGAGAGGTAACACCTGTAAAATATTTTAGAACAAATGATCCAAGAGATTCCAAAAATAATAATGTAGGTCTTTTAAAATTTCTCTGTACTAGCCAAAAACAAAGATTCAACTTAAAAGCTCAAATTTTTTTGACGCGTAGAACATTTTTAAATTTTACAGTATTTTCACAAAAAATAATTAATAATTAATTAACTATTAGTTTCAGAAACATAAAAAATTTTCATGCACGTTTACAATGATACTCTAATTATGTGGCTAAATTTTCATAATGATAGGTTTATTATTATATAATTTTTAATTTTCAGTGTAGCCTTGCCTTAAAATGTTCCTTGCGTCGCAGTTTTAGTGTTAAACTAATGCAACTTGCTACACACGTTTATAGAGATACAGTGAATATAAATTGCCCTAGGTTTTATTGTGAAATGCATTTAAGCACACTTGCTTTACTTCAAAACACAAACATTTCAATTTTGGGAAGGAAAAGAACCATATTCAAAGCTTTAAAAATTTCTGGAGCCTAAATTTATTGAGACACAGAGAAACCTATGGCAAACTCAAAAAATTGATGTATTGGGAACCTGTTGCTAAAATATTATACCAAAATTTAAGTTATTGTTGCAAAGAACATTTTGGGTGACGTAACCAAAAATAAATAAATTTGTCTATATTTTCCAAACTATCAAAGTAAAATTGATAAAATTTTGGCTGTATTATATTTGCACTAAGCTACATCAGTGGTATAAATCTTAAAAAGCTAGCGTTATTAGTTCAGGATTTCAAATTTCCAGTCATGGGTATCCTTAAGCGCAAGGCAAATATTTTAAGAGCGAATCAGTAAGTCATGGCTTTGAAATAACTTTCTCTTTGCGATTAATTCCACGAAATATATTTGACATAAAACCTATGCTTTAAGGTGATTTACATTTCTTTTTAGCAAGATTTTGTCTATCCCTTTTGGTTTACCAATTATGTAAGTCATTTAGAATGAAGAGGACTATTCCCAGAAATATATATATATATATATATATATATATATATATATATATATATAATGAAAGTATATTAATCAAAATCTTTAGAGTAATTTTCTAAAGAGTACAAATGTTTCAAAAAAAATAACCGTGTAAAAGGTAGTTTGGGGTTCAGAGAATTTTCTTAGAAATCTTCATGTTGCAGCTGTGGAATATCCTGATCTTAAACACCAAGTATAGGTTTTAACTATTTTAATTTTTGAGTTATGATATTACATACATGTCCGGCGAAATCCTGGCAAAAAAATGGATCCATATATATTATACGTAGTAAAAAGTAAAAATAATTAGAACAAGAAAGAACTAAAATCATAAAATTACACACCCAACACTAAAAGTGCTTGACCCTCGTCTCTGCGCACACCATCCCAACCTTGTAATCCCCTACGTACCAGCAATCACATTTGCAGAATCTTAGCTAGGAATGACATCCATCGTAGACGACCCGATTAGGCTTTCATTTCTCTCTGGAATCCGCACTTGTAAATGTCCCTTCTTTATCGTCATCATGACCAACCGCAGTGTTTAAACCTAAAAAGAACTGTTCCGGTCTCAAATACTGAAATGTCGTTGTAGCCATCTCTTCCTTGGGCTACCAATGCTTCGTTTCCCGCAGGGGTTATAATTCAACAACAATTTGGTATGCGATGATTGTCTATTCTTTCCGCATAATCTTTCCAGTTGGCCCTATATTTGTTTATCTTCTCTATTAAATTAAATATACCAAGTTCTGTTCTTATGTCAGCACTTCTCTTTCAGTCAAATGATATGTAACCTGCAACACTACTTAGAAATCTCATTTCTGCAGCTCCTATTTGTCTTTCTTCTGTTTTATGAAGTGTTCAACATTCTGAACCATATAAGAGCACGGACACTGTCATTATTTCGTCCCTCTCTTTGTAATTCTGGTTCTCTTAAATTTGCCAGAGTATGACAACTGCAGCAGGTCGTGGAGTATGAGTGCAACTCTAACTTCCATTTTGGTAATTATTTTTCTATTTCTCAATAACATAAACTCTTTTACAACACACTTTATAACTCTTCTTATTTATTTTGTTAGTTTGTACTCACTCATCTTCTCTCTTCTTTCTTGATATTTGTTACCTCCATCCTGTAGTCCTGGTATCGTTGTTTCCATCAAATTCAAATTTCCATGATGTGTTGTTGCTAACTTCACTCTAATTCGAGCCCCGCGGCAGGCGCCATATGTAACGTGAATTTTATTCGTAGTTAATTCCTCTCCATTTTATTCGGCCCGCGGCGAGCGCAATATGTAGCAGATTTCTTCGTTATATATTGTATACCACTTTTCCAGCACAATCTTTTCCCATCTCGTGTGAGTTTTTGCGGCTATCAGTTTCTTCAGGTCACCAATTGTATCGTCTTGATTTTAAAGCGTGTTTTATTTCGTCGTCACAAATATGTGCACTCGTCAATATCACGATTACAGAATATCTCCTTATGAAGATTATTGATTTTCCGTTACAAAACTTTTATATTTAGCGCGGCATATTTTCATTGTCATGAAACAATATCTATCTCAAGAGTATTGATTTTCTTTTCTTCAAAACGTTTAGTCTTTTCACATCAAGTAAGATCATTGATTTTCTTTCCCTAGCAACCGTTCATCATTTATTTTTATATTGTCATTACATGGCCCACTAATAGTTAGATCAGAAAACAAAACTCATTTCAAACAAAAACTACCGTTACAATGTTATTTTTGCTATCCAGTTTTTGTGATATCATTGAAAGAGTATTGATCTTCTTAGCCAGCGTATGATGACTCGTAAACCTTACTACGAAATATGTGCTCACTACGAAATATGTACAGATGTGTGCAAAATATTAAGCTCATTAGCGAAATTTTCATAATATTGGTTTATTTATCAAAAATAATGTACATAAACCAATTTCTTCAAGTCTTAAAATGTTTTATGCATTCCTTTAGCCTTTTTAATCACTTTTATGCGTTAAGGCATGCTCTGTACAAGCTTTAATTTCCTTTATTTCTTCATCTTATGCCAAAAGCGTACCAGGCCCTCAATAAGCCTCTGTTTTACAATACCCCAAAGATCGTCAATAGGGTTTAAATCATGCTATTCTCTGGAAATGGAAGTATGTTTGCATTTTTTCTTTGAGGAAATTTGTTACAAATTTTGCTCTATAGCAGGGATCAGCACCATGCATAAACACAAAATCACCATTTGGAATACCATTATTTACTTTGTGGAAATATTATTTTTTCTAATACTCTTTTGCACTGTTTATGCTCCACAGATCCAGGCCCATGGACAGACATACAGCTCTAAACCATTTTTGAGGTTGGATGTCTCACTCTTTGGTCAACACACTGAGGGGAAAGTTCTTGGTTACTTGTTTCCCCTACATATCGGCTGCTCTCTTCACAGATTTCAAATATGGATTTATCTGAGAAAATAAAATGCTTCAAAAACAGCATGAGGCTTAGAAATTTTAAATAGCTTGTTTGATTTTCACATAACATTTGTTTTCTATGGTTTTAGTTTATACTAAAAATTTTCATAGTATGTACCTTTCTCAAAAATTCCACTCGCTTTCTCTGCATGTCAATGGCCCATTCTGAAATTTCTTTGCCCTTGCAGGAGTCGGTTTGGCCTTTTTTACGAGGCCTGCGTGCTGGCAAACCGACTACACATAATTTTCTGCGGATTACTGAGGCTGATATTTCTGCGCTGTATTGCTTTAGTTGATTAGTCAGGTCCATGCTGGTAGCACTTCCGTGTTGCTTTGTCAACTGCCAAGTTTTCGTTTAATCTTTGGTGATATCTTTCTTTTCCTCCCACATTTACCTTTCCTTTGAGATATCAACGTCTCGACCAACTTCAAAACTTCATTAATGCGGCTAACAGATTTCTGAGATATATTCATTTATTTGGTTATTTCATGCTGTGAATAAAGAGTTTCTTTCAAAAGACTCTCAACTACAGCTACTTCCCTTAGAGATAAGTCAGCAATTTTACTAGAACCTCATTTTTGAAAGAGTAACAGTCAGATACAGGATGTTAGCTGGATTATGGTAAATTAATGACAAATGTTGAAGATAACTAATCCATAAAACACGAAGGAAGCAAATATTAACAGTACTTAGTCATCACATTCACTAAATAAAAGCAATTTCACCAACAACGTGCATAAACAGGCAAAAGCAAAATGGCAGCTCTTAGTACAGTACCACTACCAATTGCCATAAACAAAAACTAAACATTCTCGAAAGGTTGCTGTTTATTTAGTATTATGCATCTGGACTGTTCTCCAAACTCACATACAACATAGACAAGAATTTGTAAAAAAGGATGCGTAAAGGACTTACTAAGTCCACATCACCCAAAAATGCAACTTGTGAGAATACTTCATTGGATGCTCTCTTTCAAGAATATTCAAACCTTCCTGCATTCGAATCCAGAAGTTTCAAAATGCAAATCCTTAAAAGTGCCAAGCTACATACTTCGAAAATTCAACTTCTCCATGTACTTTTAGAAGACGCTCCTGATAAAAGAATACAGTATTGTGAATTCAGTCACAGAACTTATAAAAATTCAGTTTTTTAAAACAAATTGCAATCTCAGATGAAGCCGCGTTCAGCCTGATTGGATTTGTCAACTGCCGATACTGCTCAGATATAAATGCACAGTAAACGGAGCAGAACCATACGTAGTATCCACAAAACGTGGTCTTGTTGGTAACCACATTTGTTCTTTCTTCCTTCAAGAAACACTAATGCTATTGGATACATGGAATCGTTTATAAATCGAGTAGTATTGTCACGATCCTAGCATGAATGGCGAGAGATTTACAAAATTCTGACCATACGGCACCATTAGCAGGACAGGCTTAAGATGGAGGAGTAGCAAGATGGTAATTATACGTGTAAGAGGTAGGAACATTAGAATTTTATGAGCAAAATGTGATATTAATATTAGTTAAGAGAACAAAGAGATAGTTTATTCAAGATATTTGAACGAAGTTACATACTGTGATGTTCGGGCATTGAGAAAGAGTAGAGGATGCACTCTGCCTATTTTATCCGCCTATGACGTCACTCATGTTGCACTACCAGCTAATAAAACAAACATTCCCTATGAACAGCACAGGACAGTACTGGCCAATAGAAATTTGTTTTGCCCAGTCAACCATAGGCTACTTAAAATCAGCATCTCTTTCTAACAAAATGTAGCAACAGCTTACTTTGGATAGATTGGTCATCACTTCTTTAGACCAGTGTATCCACACAAATGGATTGCTAGGAGAGGTCAAATAGAGTAGCCACCAAGAGCTCATATTTTTCCGTCATCATCATCATCATCATCATCATCATCATTATCAACCTTCAAGATAGGCCAGATAGGCCTGTTTCGGCTCAGAAGGGATCTTCCCAGGGTCTCCGTGGTCACCCAATATCTCTAATACCAACTGGTTTATACTGCAAGGCCTGTTTGGTGAGTCCTTCTTCTGGCATTCGAGAGAGATGATCTTGCCATTTCAGTTTGTACTCCCTGAGTTTGTCATTTAAAGTAAATATTTTAGTTGTTCTCTTATTGTTTCACTTTTAATGTGATCTTTAAGACTACAGCCAGCTACGTACCTCAAAAATTTCATTGCAGCCGTTTCAATTATTCTTTTATCTGTTCTTTTCAAGGTCCAGGTCTCGGCTCCATAAGATATAACAGGAACTGCCCTAATTTTATAAAACTTTAATGTGGTATCTCTTCTTGTTTTATTTTTCAATGTTCATTTTATAGTGCCACATATGTTTTGAAATTTATAGATCTTTTGTTTTAAATGTCTGTCACATTCATAGGAAATATCACATCCTAAGTAATTAAAATATTTAACTTGTTCTAGTATTTTGTTTTTAGGAGCATTTTGGACCGTGTTGGGTATTTACCAATAAAATCCATCACTTTCGTTTCCTCTGCTGAAATGATAAAATTATACTTTGACATTGTTTTGTCGAGTTGGTACAAAGCTATTTGTAATCTGTCTTCAGTATCTACCAGAATGGCCTGATCATCTTCAAACAGGGCCGTATTTACTATTGTACGACCTAACTTAAAATCTACATTCAACTGAACTAGCCATTCGGCAACTACTGCATCGATATAAATATTAAAAAGAGTTGGCGACACTGGGCAGACCTGTCTTACACCTAGATTGTTAGTTTCTGTCTTAAAACCATTATACATGCTAATACAAGTCCCTTCGTACATTTGCTTTATCATTAAAATTAAATGCTGAGGACATCCGTTTTTACTCATTATATCCCATAGTTATTGACGTATAGCTTAATCAAATGCTTTTGCGTAATCAACAAATAATATATGGGTCTCTAAATTAAGTTCTCTTCTCTTTTGTATTATTTTTATTGTTAAGATGCAATCAGCACAGGATCTGCCTTGCCTAAATCCGTGTTGTTCATTATTGAGTAGTGATTAAGTTATTATATTTAATATTTTTGCTAAAATTTTTGCTAATATTTTATAGTTCGTATTTAAGGGACTGATTCCTCTATAATTTTTACATTCATTTCTGTCCCCTTTTTTAAATATTGGCTTTATTACAACCATTTTCCATTCTTCTGGTATCTATAGGCTGGACCAATGGACATTTAAAAAATTTAGTAGTCGTATTTAAAAATATTTGATGCGCACGTTATCAATTCCACATTAATTCCCTCTTCTCCTGGTGTTTTATGACGTTTAAATGACGTTAATATAGTTTCAAATTCCTCTACTGCAATAGGGTCTACTTCTTCACATGTAGTATTCAATTGTTGCTTTTTACTATCCGCTATTCACTATTTGTCCGTTTAGACTGCTTTTTGTGGAGTTATTTTAATGAGTTATATATCGAGACGTGACCAATAATATGGAAGAGCTAGCTAATCCAATAATGGAAGAGAAAAAAGATAATTCATTAATCATGGTTTCTATGATGGATTCTCATATTTTCACTAAGCTGACAACATTAATACATAGTTTAGAAGGCGAACTATATTTATTATTTCTTTTTACAGTAGATAGATTCTGAAGAGTGCTATTCAAGTATGTAAATAATATGGTGTTACACTTAAAATTATGTTCCGTTTGGGTTAAGTTGTCAGAAAGAGTCAGCAATAGTAGAGGGATCACCTGAGCTACCTCCCACTCACTACAATGGAAAAGGGATGTCTCTTCCGATCAAAATCTATCCTTGTTACTTCCTCAGGTTTGTATAATCGTGGAGTAAGCCCCCTTCCATTTTCGCCCTGAAAAGTTTGTCACAACACTGCTTGCGAGAGAGAAGGTGAGTGCAGCTTTCTCTTTCTAGAAGTCCCTAACTTCTTATCCCGCATAGACTATGCGGCCACTTCCATTAAACCGAAAACATAGGAAACCTTAAATAATTTTTGAGTTTCATGTGCGTGAGTTCCTTTCTATATGGAATTTCGTATTAATCACAACATGCTTCAAAAGTGGGGTGTTGCGGCATTTTTAAGAACCGGTATTTTGGAACATGATACTGGTGATAAAATACATGTCTTAAGCTGCGGACCCTTAGCACTCGTGGTACCTCTGACGTTACCAGAGGAACCTCGGGCCGAACTGCCAAGCCCCTCCCGACGGGGAGTTGTTCGGATTGGGTTGGACTCGAGGGGACAATGTGTTCTTGACACCCACGAGGAATGGGTACCTCCGGCCCGGCTACGGCCACCCGGAGGGGGTAGAGGGTTGCCTCATAAGTGCCGGGCACTATCCTGCATAACTAGTAGAAGGTGTGCTAGATCACCAGGAGGCCCCACCGAGGTCTTCGGTAGTCTTCCCTGCGGGGTTGACGCGCATAAGTGGCGTATCCACTTCCATCCGTCTTGACGTTATAGTCGATGTGGGGGGCTTTTTATACTCAAGGTATTGCCCCATGGAAAGACCTCCGGAGTTTTCCATCGCTCCAGGGTGGAAGCAGGCCCGGGTCCTTGGTCCTACGGGTCCAAGTAGAACCTCTGCGCCTAAATAAATCTATCCTACATTTATCAGTAGTACAAAAGCCATTCTGAATGAAGAGAGTTATAAAGGTAGTTTCCATAAATTTCAAATATGCATGTTATTTGCCTCATATCAAAAAAGTATGTTATTTGACTCAAAGCGTTAGAGTCTTTCCTTGGAAAATTAGAAACAATAAAGCGTTTTAATGTAAGAAAGAAACCTAGGTACGGTATTTTCTTGAAAATCGTCACACAAGTACGTCACACTAAAATTATTAGAATAATAATTCCTCAAATAATACGTTTATACTTATTAACTTTATTTTCTTATTTTTCAACTTTTTTAATTTTAATTACTGAGTATTGTGAAGAAAGATTGAATTATTACAATTAAATTACTTTTATTTACTGTATCCCGTACCTCAGTATACTGCAATGAATTATATAAACTTTATTCTAAAATTAAGTTCTTTAATTATGATATTCACACATATACATGAAACTTTTCATAAAGTTTCTCTTTTTGACTTCAGGGAACAAAAACGCCTATTTTCGTTGGACTCCCAGTATCAAACTTCAGGTGGAATGCGATAATTTGTCTGCTTATTACGGGTAAGCAGTACAGTAGGTTAAAATTTCGTAAAATAGGTTTCTAGAAGTTATATCCAAATAAACGAGACTATTCATGTGAAGGTAATAGATTTTACCCGTAACTGAAAAAGCTTACTATAAAGTCAGAGAGGCATTCAGATCTCGTATCATTATCCAATCATTTTCCTGACTGCACCTCCCTCACTCCTAATGTTATTACACCGGAGTTCCATCTAAATTATATATCGATAACTAGTAAACTCTGCTGGTCTGGAAACCGGTCCAACAATGCATTTCTCTCTTTTTGATGTCCAGGAGGATAATGAAACGAGAAAACAGCGTTATGCATTCCACAGTTAACAGGAATTCCTGGAGTTGTGCTTGCAAAAAGTTGCTATCAGGAGAGTAAAGTGGAATAAGGTAACAATGGCATTAGCAAATAATAAAAACAGAGTGTGGTACGTTGAACGCTTATTATTATTAATCGATATTAAGTAAGGTTGACATTAGCGTAAAGTCTAGTGAAAGTGTAGGCGTACTCTATTTCAGGAAAACTACACATTTATGTGGTGCTTTCAGTTTACTTGTTAGAAGTGAAGTATGAAAGGCATTGCCTTTATCAAATGATGAAAGTGCTACTTTTTCAACACTATGATGCATACCAAATGAGACACAGACAAATTGATTATGCATATGCAATACAGAATATAATAAAAATTGTGCATAAAATATAATCACTGACATCAGAAAGCCAGGAAGTAGGTCAAACTCAATTGGGTCAAGAACTGAACCAAAGGTGCTCCTATATGTGGAGCTAATTCTCCTACGTAAATTATGACTTTCTGTGCAGTGCTTAAATATCGAGTAGTTACGTTATAATCGAACCCACTCATGGTGTCTCTCTTCTGCGCGAGACGGCCGACAGTCGCCCGGCAACTTATGCCCGCAGAAGCGGACTAGAATTCTTACTTTATACTAACTAGATGCTGGAAATGTTGACCTTCTGCTGTCAAACAATCAGTTTGAGAAACTCGTGTAAATATTCTCGCTCACACTCCCAAGCTCAGCAGCAGGTATTCATTTCTTGCACAATGTTTTCCCCAAGTTCCTGTGGTGCGCGAGAATTGGGACGATACACTTTGTCTTTTAAAGAACCCCATAAATGAAGGTCACAACTGACTAGGTCAGGAGAAAGAGAGGGCCACAAATCAATTTTTTTTTTAATTTACGTCCTCCAACGTTATGTCATATCGGACGAGATCCATGGAGCTTACAGTTACCTGACATTCGTATATCAGGATAAGGGAATACCCCGGAAAAAACCTTAACCAGGTAACTCACCCTAACCGAGATTCGAACTTGGGACCTCTTGAACGTAAGGCAGACACGCTACCATCTACGCCACCGGGGCGGGCAAAACCAACGTTAATTATTCTGCCATCATACAGCTCAGCCGTAGGTGTTAATGCGGAGTCTAGCGGAACCAAAAATACAATTTCTCTTCTTCTGTCTAGCGATTGAAAAATTGTCTCAGAATTAACCTCTGTTATTGCTTTACGTTTATTGTTTCACAAAGAATATAAGTCATATTATTCTTTATACCATATTCCAATTTTTTGATCATAATGAGGCATCTTATCCAGTAGCACAGGGTTTTCTGAAGTCCATTGTCGACAGCTGTAAGTATCTAAACGTCTAGTTAAATGAAACCAAGATTTATCAGTGAAAAACAATAGCTGTGAGTCAATGAAACCCCTTTCTACGCTTTGGAGAAACCAGTTACCCAATTCACACTTTTGGTGGGATCGTTTGGCTTTAACGCTTGCACACGTGTGTAGCGATAGGGCTTTAGTTTCAATAGACTTGTATCATTCCAGTCTACGCACACTGCAGGAACTCAGGAAAAACTTTGTGCAAAAGACCACAAGAATGTCTGCTGGTGAGTTACGGAGAGCGAGTGAGAATATTCACACGAAATATGCTGCCTGTTTGAAAGCAGAAGGCCAACACTTCCGGCATCTGTTATAGGGTAAGGATTCTAGTCCGTCTCTGCCAGCTTAAGTTACCCAGCGAATGTCGGCCGTCTCGCGCAGTAGAGAGAAGCCGCGAGTGGGTTTGATTATAACCTAACTACTCTATATGCCTTTCCCTACTTTTGTACAAAATATTCTTACATACGCTTATTACCCTTTCTACTTCATATTAATCTAGATAAATATTTGCAAAAATTTTCTTACTGCTGAATTTTTATAGGTCCAATGGGAGTCTGGGAATACAGCAGACATTATCTAAACAAACCACAGTGTACCTACAAGTTCATAAATCTCTGTGGTAGTTTCACAGCTGTTTCTTAATCATTCTATGGTTGCAGCTATTTGAGGTTCGGTATCAAAGTTTGGTGTGCTGGGTGTGCTGTGAATATGGATAATATGAGGAAGCGTGGTATCAATTGGTCAGAGGAAAACCAATGTTTTCTCTAGTCCAAAAACTAATGGACATTATAGAAAATAAAGCCCTGTCGACGAATACAAATGTGAGAAAGGAAGAGGCATGGAGGGAAATTTATAACAAGTTTGCTGATAATGCGCCTTACTGATGCCTGATTTATATCGTGCAGGTCAGCAGTGTTGTCTTGATGTCTTGTATAATACTGAAGTGCTGTTAGAATTTGAGTGTCATTTGAGATATTCAGGCCTCGGTTATCGTCCCTGATGTTACATGTTAGGACGAATCATTTCTATCAGCTTTCTGGCGTTCCCTTTGCTAAACCTGTATTTGTTTTTGAAATTTAGGTCGTCGTACTTCGCAATAATTTCAATTCTTGGTAGATAAGTTTTCCTCCGTCGTCTTATTTCACGAATTCTACGCACCAGAGTTACATTCATCTCCACTGTCATCCATGTTGCAAAGATAGTCCGCTTTTAATCTACTCACCGAAGGCGAACCAATATTTGAGTTGGACAACGTGTTTGGTCCCCGGACTATCGCTAATCCCGGTTTATCAATAAGAAAATCGATGGTCCACAGGCAGCAGCAAGCTGTTCCGGACCAAGTGTGACTATGAATACAGCCCTAAGCGATAATCAAACCTGTTAAGTTTTGGTTCATGTGTGATGGCTTTAACTCTCCATTGTCTTTCCATGGCCAAGAGATAAAAAATGAATAACCTGCCTAAGAAAAGTAAGCATTAGAAAAATCAAAAATTAACATAGTGTATCTTGGAAATGTTCTTCCAATAAAAATTGTATTTTACATAAATTGTGTTTTAACGACAGTTGTATTGCTTGTCTAGTAAGATGTCTATCACAGTTTATAGTTATACAAAATGAAGAAGCCTTCTGAGGACATTTCCAAAAAAAAAAATTAAGATATACATCTAATTTGGAATTAAAGCATCTTAAAACTTTTTAATCCGGGGGCAGAAAGTTCCTATATCTAGGAACTGAGCTTAAATAATAAATTAGCAGTTTAACCGACTTTTCTCTTTTGATTTATGCTATTCAACCTTTTTGTAATTTGTTTTATTCAAGCAGTCTAAAAACACGTTTTTCTGGGGAAATCTTGGTATCGAATTTTTTAGTGGAATACAATACTTCCGATTAATGTAAACAGTGTAACTGCAGTGATTGCCAAGTTAAACCATATGGTACAACATGAACCAAACTACTTCATTTTTATACTTTATTCCGGTTTACTTGTACATCGTAAGTCTACAATTCGCTTTATATAAATAGAAAATTTCATAATATCTTTCTGGCCTTTGTCATTTCTTGAAAAACATTCAGATATGGGCATGCTGCTGATATTGAAACTTGACCATGTATTTATTTTTTCTACTACTTTCTACTGTTTATATATCAAGAAGAGTGGTCTTTTTATCTTTTCGGTTAAATAAAATATTTTACTTTATACATGTATGAAAGTTTGAAAAAAAAATAGGCATTTAGGTTTTCCTTTCTTTGAATATTGAGGTATGTAAGAAAATTTTGTTTTTATATCTCAAAGCAAATATTTTGTTATTTTGAATGCCTGTAATTAATTTTTTAAATTAAAACAGTGGATGGAATTTAGTCGGTTTCATTAAATACGAACTGTTCTACGATTTCATGAAATGATTGCTTTATGAATTAAACATATTCGGAGAAATAATGAGTTCTTGCCCATATTCTTGGCATTTACCGTAAACGTGTCGCGTGAGCCATGTTCTGCACATGCACGCGTTTACTGTAAACAGATAACCGATAACCGGACTCGTTATAGTTCACAATTTAACGTGAGGCTTCGCGATTAGTATTTCTCTTATAAAATGGCCCAAGAAAGATTATGCTTTACTATTAACAATGATCTAATATTAATGCGGGAGCTAATTTCAACCAACCCATATGAAGATCCAACTGTATGGAAGGACATAGTTGCAAATATATCACTTACAACTGGAAAAACGTTTCCTTCCGTACAATAAAGGAGCACCTGGACCATTTTCTCAAGCTGTACCATCAACAATTTATTACAGGTGCGCCCTTTAATGATACAACACGTGCATAATATTGCAATTTATTTCTGTCAAGCCATGTTAGGTTAGTCAGATTTGTTAATAAATAATCTTTATTTCTATATATTATATTCATCGTTGCATTGGCTATTGATGATATATATATAAAGAAGATACGCCACAAACTGCTTCCAAATCAGACAGCCTCTTGGGATATATATATATATATATATATATATATATATATATATATATATATATATATATATATATATACATAAAGAAGATACGCCACAAACTGCTTCCAAATCAGACAGCCTCTTGGGATATATATATATATATATATATATATATATATATATATAAAGAAGATACGCCACAAACTGCTTCCAAATCAGACAGCCTCTTGGGATATGCTAGGCGCCGAAGTTATATGCACAAACCTTCCACTCCTTAAATTGTACAACATAACCTAATATATATCCATACAAACGATGTAAATTGTTTATTCAAACTTACTTCCAGCAGAATATCGTTCTTGTTACAATTCTAGGCGGTATATGTAAAGCCTCTACTAGCCGTCATAGAGCCATTTTATAAAAACGAAAATAGAGTCAGCTTTCTTCAACTGTAAATTAATTTAAATCTAGTCTCCGAATTACGACGACGAATTAAAATTCCAATTGCACAAAGTCAAAATGTTCTTTATTTCCACCAAATTACAATTGCAACACTTGCCGATTACATAGAATTACGTAGCGCACACAATTACAATCCACCAGTTCGTCTGTCACAGGTCCACGCCACACACGCAATTACGTACAACTCCTCTGATACACCTACACAGTCTTCAAGTCCATTCGCTAGCACTGCGCTCTTCACGGCTGCTCGCCAAGAACTGAACTGTCTCGTCCACTGCATCCCTCATATACGTAGATCGCTGTGTCTGGATGTTTCGCGGCTCAGAACAACATCCCGATTGTTCAAGACGTCAGGAAAAGGGGAAAGAGAGGAACAGTGCCTAGTGACACTTTCCTAACCATCCCCTATGTTAGCGCTACAAGATAAATGGGTGTGCGTGGTCTGAATGCCTCCTGTCCCCTACCCAGCTCCAGTTGGCTGTTCAATAAAGAATGATCATAACTTTTTACGATCATAATTTTTCGTGCTAAAATTCAATCTTATTCTGTTAGCTTGATGTGAAACAAACACGTCCTAATAGTTTCATTGTTGGTACTCCTGGATCCTGCCTGTGAAAACCAGGCAAGTTCAGACATATTCAGTATCGCCTACCGCTGCAATGGAGGTAACACGCGAGGAACAATATGCGACTTTGAAATTGTGCTTTCGTCTCAACAAATCTTCAGTTGAGGCCTATACAATGTTACAGGAGGCCCATGGAGAGTCTGTTCGAAGGTGGTTTAAAATGTTTAAAGAGGGGAGACAATCAATTTCAAAGCAAGGTGGATCCGGTGCTGCAGTTACTGCTCTTACGGAAGAAAACATCAACACTGCTGCTGCCATTGTGAGAGAGGATCAACGAATTACCTTAAGATCACTTTCTGAAATGCTGAACATTTCATTAGATGCCACATACACTTTGGTGACAGAAACATTACACATGGGACGTCTTTGTGTGCGATGAGTTCCAAGACTGTTGATTCCCGAACAAAAGGATATTCGCATGCTGGTCTTCATGCAGTTAAAGTTGATGTTAGAGGAAGATGCGGTGTTTATTTCAAACGTAATCACTGCTGATGAAACTTGGCTACATCATTTTGATCCTGAGAGCAAAGAGCAAAGCTCAGTGTGGAAATCTCCTTCATCACCAACCCCCAAAAAAGCAAAAGTGGTTGCTTCTGCTGAGAAAGCTATGGTCATCTCATTCTTTGATAGTCATGGAATGGTTTATCAGCATGTTGTATCTGCACACGCATCAGTAACTGGAAAATACTACAGGAATGTCCTGAAAACATTGCAAGTCCATATAAGACGCAAAAGACCACATTTCCCCGAAGCAGGCTGGATGCTGCACCACGATAATGCGCGGCTACATATTGCCAATGCTGTTGCTGAATATCTTGCAAAAATCAACGTGAAGTGCACCCCTCACCCTCCCTATAGTCCGGATTTAGCCCCATGATACCGAAATTAAGAATTGCAATGTATAAAGAATCATGATGGATGTCAAAGGAATGTTGGTTCTTTGTTACAACACGTGCAAGGGCAGTTGAGTCGAATAGCAGTTTAGGTGAATAAGTTGTTTTAACAAAAGAAACGTAAGAAACAGTGTCCTTAGCAGATTTCTAAAGGATGGCATTTGACTTTATGAATAGGGCATTCTTCGGATCATTCATAATGGCGACAAAATAGCCACAAAGGAAATATTTGTGTGAAAAGAGGGTTTCGAGAAAGTGAAAGTCACATGTACACCCACGAGCATCTGTGGTCATTCAGACACTTCGTGGCTGGCAAGCCATTGAGACAGTCTGAGGCGTGAGGGCGATTAGGTCAGTCCTCTTGTTCTGTCTTGGGCCAGGCATACCAGAAATGAGAGAAGGTATTTGTCGGTTCATATATACGTGAGGAACGAATCAACTTTATCGACTAATAAACATTCTGCCGTCAGTAACTCTAAACAGGGATATTGGTAACCCTTGGTCGGCAACTTCAATTTCGATGTTCTAAAAATAGAAGCAGCAAATAAATAAGTTTGAAACGGGCATTCCAGTGTCATTAAAATATCATTCTCACACACATCCACGCATACCCTGTGAGAAACCTCATTGTTTTACCCTGAGCCACACATTATAATAGCTTCAGTGTAGCATCAACTTGGAACCCTTGCCAAAATATACAATTTAGTTACACCCATGTGACTTTTTTCTATTCCCTAAGTTGAAGAAACGCCTTCGTGGTAGGCATTATCCATCATCAGAATCAGTGGTGAAGGCTGTGGAGGCGATTTTAAAGGATCCCTCAAAAAATGATTTCCAGCATGTCTTTGAAGACTGGCAGAAACGCCGGGACAAGTGCATCGCATTCAATGGAAACTATTTTGAGAAGGAGCATCAAAATTATGAGGATGAGTAAAGGTACGTTATAAAAAATGCGATCATTCTTTATTGAACAGTTCTCGTATCATCACTTCCAATAACTCATTATCAATGCCATCAAACGCTGTGATATCAAGTAATTGCTCCATTTTCTGTTCTCATTAACGTGCCGTGTCCAATGACTCGTGCAAAAACTTTGACCCCGCAACATACGCTACAATATATACCGTATTCAAGCCACATGATAATAGCGATACCGTATCAGAAAACACGCTGTTTCAAAAACTTTAATATCATTCCTATATAACCGGTAATGGTAGCTTTAGAAGCTACGCCTGGTATTCCGCTGTAATTTCTTCTTTCACCTGTCGGAGAAGCTATAAACGCAGAAGGAAAGTGTTAACAATGTTTTTGCAAAATATATGTCGAAGTACCGTTCCACTTAATATCTCGTTATCTACATCACCTCTACTTGGTATTAGGAGTTCTAGGTACTAGGAAGGATGTAGCCTTTCAATTTAGGTTTATGTTTGAAGAAAAGGAAGTTAAATAACCAGTATGTTTTACGTCAACATTGACTTAAAGTGTTGTGTGATTAAGGTGCAGCTCAGAGCAGTGGAATGTTAAACCGTTCATCGTTTGTCTTAGCGATTCCAGGTAGTGATATTGTTTGCATGCCCTGCATTTCCCATTATTAGAATTTTCTTCATAGGTATATTTTTTTAACAACGAAAATTAATTGAGTCACTAAATGCAAAATATCAAGCTCCTAACTAAAACCCTAAAGGACATATGGTGGATTATGAAATAATTAAATACTTATAATATACAAGTAATTTAAGTCAACAAATCAATGTACATGGGTCATTCAAAACTTAGTGGCAACACTGCTTGCATTTTGCGCTATCAGCGGTAAATCTGTAAGCTGATAACCAGACATCGGATGCCGTACACCTTAGCAGACAATGTACGTGCACAGGTACTATACAAGGTCAGGCGCGACATCAACAAACGTCTGTGTCAACAGCTATACAAAAGCGCTGTGTATGTACAGTCCGGTACGGATACATTACGACATGTCATCCTCCTCATTGCTTCTGATTCGAGAATTACAGTGAACAACCATGTACATTCGTAAATTGTTGAATGTGGATTTTCCGCGACTCTCACTGAAACAATATAAAAATATTGGGAGCAAGTTCGTTCAATGTAACATGACGTTAATGGTGCAGATGAGTAGTACAAATCATTTTCATATGTTTGTCCGAGACTTAGTTTATTTCTTATATTACGCAGCACTGAAAATCCAGTATGTTTGTGTTGAATACTGGACAGTTTATTTTTTGTTCGTTTAGTAGGTGGTGCATTCTGTATATTGATAATTTTTGCAGACACCTCCTTGACTGCTTTTAGACAGCTAGAAAGTACATTCTTCAAGCTGTTTAATGGTTGTTAATAATACCCAAAACTTTTTATTTATAAAATAGAGATTGTCCAATAATTGTTGTGAAAGTAATGGTATCAAATATCTTGCATTCCCTGAAAGACAGATCTACCTGCGTGGCGAGCAGTAGTTTTACTGTATCTAAAGCTACGCGTTGCAAACCGGACTATCCCAGCGTGTTGTCCTTGGGACTGACGTCAGCAGTTATATACTGTGAGACTCGTAAACTTCACAACCCTTTAAAGGTGTACGGGCTCCGATGTTTGCTGATAATAATGAAAAGTAAGAGCATCTAATGTCTGTTATCTGTGAGTTTGAACACAATAATTTTATTTAATAAGACATTGTTAGTAAGTTTAATTGTAGGCTGTTATCTTTAGTGCTCTAAATATGTTTAGTAAATAAGAACAAAGATGCTTCATTAAAATTCAGGTTGCTAGAGGTATCAATGCTCGACAATAGCATACAGAATTGTTGGAAGCTTGTGGTAGACATACTTTACCATATCGTACCGTGGCTAGGTGAGCGAATGAATTCGTACAGAAAGGGAAGACATTCATCAAAAACGTGGAGCTGCCAGACCACAGTCGGCAAGTTATGATGTGCATGTGAATGTTGTTATAGCACTGCTGGAAGAAGATCGTTTTTGGACAAATATGAGCCCATGTGATTTCGACCTTTTTGCAGAACCAGACAGACAATAATAGCATCAGTGGAGCAGTCTATTCGAATATTAGGACAACAAGACGCTGTGGATGGCATTCATCGGCTCCCTGATGTGTGGAGGCGAGTTCTTCACGTTAGAGGAGTTAACTTCTAAGCACTTCGGTACTGTAACTGCTCCAAAAATGCCTTATTTGTTGTTAATTCATATGTTGCCACTAATTATTGAATGACCTAATTATAAATGCAGCTTCAAATTTAAAGTTCTAGTCTGTAAAGAAGCTTAAATAACCGTAAAATTTAATTACCTATTTTCACCTTTTTAAACATAATATCAGTACTCGGGCACTGGAGCATTATTTTATTTTTGTTATAGATTTATGTACGATCTTGGGGATTGAATACAGAAGTTCAGTCCGCTAGTTACACAGGTTGTGTACCAAGTGAGATGGCGCAGACGGTAGCGCGCGTGTGACTCGCACTCGGATCTCCGCGGCTGACCTTCATGAACCATGGGTTTGTCGGGGGTTCCCCCGAGTCACTTGGTAAATGCTGGAAACGCTACTCATGTCGCTCCAACTTTCTGTCCCTCCATTTCATTTTATCTCAAATTTCAGTTCTTGGGGTTTCGGGGTTGTAAGTGTCAGTAAGAATCTCCGTGTTGCATAGGAGCGGAAAAGGAAGCTTTCTGTAGCTCTCCGCTCTTCGAAACGGAGTTGGTCTCCGAGTCCCGAGTTTCCCAGAGAGAGGAGAGCAAGTTGTACCAGATGCCATCAGGAGTTACAATCTAGAACTATCTGCCCTCTGCTCTATCGTGTCCTCTAGGTCCGGTCAACCTCCGGCTTCTCTAACCTCATCTCTCCCTCCCGTTCAGAAGCACGATCATAAAAGACATCGTACAGGTCGAGGTACTCAATCCCCTTCCGCACTTGGTCATACCTCATATAGAGGTTACTAGGAATTCCCAGATTTTATTTTACGGACAATTTGAAAAGCTTATGAAAGCTTATGAAACTCGTACTGTGAATGTTTCCTAGGTGAGGACTGTTGAGAATCAAGAGACAACACAGTAGTGTCAAACCACCACAAGAAGTCAAGTCAGGCCTGAGGAGCAGCGGGGCTTGAAATGAAATGAAATGTGTAGTGTTTAACGCCCGCTTTTACTACATACGGCACCGCAGGCGATGACACTGATGATACATGAGATGAAGACGGATCACCGGTGGAATGAGATGGCGGGGGAAACCGGAGATCTCGGAGAAAACCCGCCCCAGCGCCGTGTTGTCCACCACAAATCTCACTTTGCTGTCGCCTGGGATCGAACCCGGGCCGCCTTGGTGAGAGCCAAGTGGTCTAACCACTGAGCCACGGCGCGGCCGCAGAGGGGCTTGAACTGTTTATCTGCTCTGGTAGTGGATCAGTTTACTACGAGTACTACTGCATATGAGTCACCCATGTTGCTAGATGTAATGCTCTTTTCAGTAACTATGGCAGTTATTTATGCATGGGCAAGTTATGTGACAACACTATATTATATATGAACCTAGCATCCTTATATCCGGAAGGTGAGCATAAACATCATGCGGGGAACAAAATTTTATCCTCTACCTTGCCTTCTTATGCTGGGTGGACAGAACTCACAATGCTAGCTAATACTTGTCACATTAACCGTTTCGGGGTTCATGAAGAGATTCACTGCCTCGTGATCCAGCTAATGATTAAAATTGTAAGGAAAGGTAGGATAAAATGTTGACAGAGATAGGCAAAATGCGGTGGCTTATATAGCAACCATATTTTTAAGTTTTGCGTATGTAGAATTCAGTATAAATCACGAAAAATATATTTAGTAACACCCTGAGAGACATTCAATATTTTACAAAACTTATAATTTGTTGCTTTTAATATACAGTCGCGGTAAGGGGCATTAAAGTTTCGGCACAAATAGATAAAAGACGGTGGATAGTGTTTCAGGGTAATAAAGAGCTTGCATAAGCAGTTAACGATAGCGCGGCTAGTGTACACAAAGAGCCGACAAACAAAGATAGCTAAGATAAAGGACTTGCCGGCACAGATACGATTTCACGTTTGGAAGGTTCTAGTGATATCGTGATTGGCAGAGAAAAGTTGGTTTCTGGTTTGTACTCGAAACCTCTCGAATTTATGAATGAGATATATAAGCGATTGTGACACCCCGGCGGACAGTTGTGTAACAAGAGTGTTGTTGTAACGAGAGCTGATCAGAACGTTGTTTGTTATTGTCATCGACCTTGGTAGATTGTGGTGTGTATGTGACGTCCCCTTCAGCTGACGTGGTGCGGGCGATGGGGACCCCTAGCACTTGTGGTACCTCTGACGTTACTAGAGGAACCTCGGGCCGAACTGCCGAGCCCCACCCTGCTGGAGAGTTGTTCGGATTGAGTTGTTCCCGATACCCGCGGGAGATCGGGTACGTCTCCGGACGTACGTTACGTATATACGTACGTATGTTGTTACGTGAGAATTTATCAGTCCATTTCCACGGAAATAAAGAACATTTAGAATTTCTGCAAATTGGATTTTTAATTATACGAACCCACAGAGTCACAATACATCCCCATAGCAATGAATAGGGCGTTCCGGATATTCTATTCGACAGTTTTCTGTAATGTATATTTAGAAAATTTAAGCCACCTTCCCAGTGAACACTTTGAAACTACTACACCACCCTTTTTAACTAAAATATAAGGTTCCTTTAAATATAAGTTAGATAAAACCATAAATAAAATAATGAAATATAAGTTGGGTGCACGTGAGAAAGAATAGGATTTCCTCTATGTGACGTCACGTATGAAATTTGATGCCTTATATTCTTGAAGACGTGTGGGTTTTTAATGCCGAGTTATAATCACTACTAAGTAACGAGAGAAGAGCCAATTCTATTTTTTTTAACTTTGAAATATACAATGATCAAAATCCATTAATTTGTTGTATTGACTTGACTTGGCTTTTATAGCTGAGTATGAAGAAAATTTCTATAAAGCCTAACTTTTAAATAAAACGAACCTACACCACAGCCTTAGATGTCTGTATTAACGAACATAGAGTCATGATAACCTTCTGAACAGCACAGTAATATACAACAGGGTTCAGAGAAAAAGTACTGTCATTTAAATTACCAATATTTATCTCCATAAATATAGAACACCAACATTTCTTCATTTGTTTTCCGAACTTTCTCAGCTCTGTACAATCATTTAGTAACTCTTGGACAACAAATACAACGATACAAAACATTCAGATCTGACTCAGTCATTGAATATAAAGAGAAAAGCAATTGTCACAACAACCCCGAATTAAATATAACTCATCCAAGAATTTGTCCGGGTCATAAAAATTTCAACTCACTTTTTAACTTAATAATCCATCAGTGATGCACAAGGGTCGTTGCAGCCAAGACCGGGGCAGTTGAGGCCACTTCCTTTCTTTCCTCCTTACCTTATTCTCTCCAGAAAAATCCAGATACCGTTGTGTTTAACCCTTTCCAGGACAGGTGCATGTTTGACACGTACACGTTTCTGTCATCGTCGTCTAATGGATAACTTCACATTGTAGCAAACTGAACGAACTTGCAGACCTGACAGCAAAGAAAGCCATATATAATTCCTAGAACAAAACCTACATATTCCTCATAAAGGTTTACAAATCATAAAATAGGCAGCTTTGGATCATATAATGCAATTAAAGTGGCAGTTCACTTTTATATGAACAAAGGCTACTTACGTATAAACTGCATAGAAGAAATCAAGTTCTACTTACGAGATTAAGAATTGGACACACCAGATTAATTCACTCCCATCTGGCATCCAAATAAGAGTTACCAAGTCACTGCTCCTGTATAACACTCCAAAGAATAATCTGAAAAAACATAAGGGAATGTAGCGTAATACCCTCTATTATTTAAAGTTATTTCTAACCATAGAAGTACCATACTTATATTATATGTATACAAATTTAAGTATTAACCTTCACTTTGTAGTCGGTAATGATTTATCACCTGTAAATTACGAGGGTGGGTAAAAAAGTATGGCCTCCTATTTTTGTTTTCTCTTTTAATTGCCAAGAAAATTCAATCCAATTTACATAGATTGAAAACTACAACATTGACGATTAATTTTGCACTATTGAATATAATCTCCATCCTTTTTCAGTGATTTGGTCCACCTTTTAACTAGGGCATGCATTCCAGTGTAGTAAAACACACGGTCTTGCTTCCTAAGCCATTGACGTACGGACGTTTTCACAGCCTCCTCATCTTCAAAATGAATCCCACGATGAGCTTCCTTTAGTGGCTCGAACAGATGAAAGTCTGATGGTGCCAGGTCAGGGCTGTATGGAAGGTGAGGTAAGACTTGCCATCCCAATTTCTCAATTTCTGCAGTGATGTATCGGCTGGTGTGTGGTCTTGCATTGTCATGCAAAAGAAGAACATCCGCCATAGTTTTTGTTGGGCGAACTCGGCGAAGACGTGCTTTCAGCTTTTTGAGAGTTCTGACGCATTGGACAGAATTTATTGTCCATCCCTGCTTCAAACAAAATCAATCATAAGCACACCCTCTGCATCCCACAACACTATCGCCATAATTTCCCTGCCGACCGCTGATTTTTTAACTTTAATTTTCTACGGTGACGTTGTGTGATTCCATTCCATTGACTGCCTCTATGATTCAGGTTCAAAAAAATGAACCCACGTTTCGTCTCCAGTAATATTTTCTTCCAGAAACTCCTCTCCCTCCAAATTGAAGCGCTGCAAGTGTTCGGAGGCTATTGTTTTCCTTGTTTCTTTGTTTTGGGCGGTTAACATTCTTGGTACCCAACGTCAACAAACTTTTGAGTAACGCAGTTGTTGAATAATCGTTATCACACTGCCTTTACTGAGGGAGGTAATGCGACGCAAATCACCTGTTGTTACCCGGCGATCATCACGAATGATGTCATCGACTCGCTGAATGTTGCATGGAGTCACTACAGTCACCGGCCTGCCGTTTCGCTTTTTATCTGCCAATGGTGTTTGCCCTTCACCTTCATTACAGCGACGAACCCATCGTCTAACAGTGCTGACATCCACCGTTGCATCACCGTACACATTTTTTAGCCTTTCGTGAATGCGAATTGGCGTTTCACCTTCCGCAGTCAAAAATTCAATCACAGAACACTGTCTAATACGAATGTTGATGTCAGCCATTTTGCAAGAGGGCGTAGTGCTGCCACTGTTGACTTAGGAAGTTACTACTGAAGGAGAGACTGGAGAAGAAGATTTGAGGAATTGCGCCAAATTCAAATTTTTCACATAACTTACTTATTTAAGGAAAAAAAATAGGAGGCACTACTTTTTGATCCACCCTCGTAAATATGTACATTCTATGGCATATGTTGCAGTCCTAGTGTTTGCTGTTATTGTATAACGCATTTTAGTGCACTAAGGTGATCACAAAGGGAAGCTGCCCGCCTCGGTAGCGCAGATGATAGCGCGTCTGTTTCGTGTTCAAGAGGTCTCGAGTTCCAATTTCGGTCAGGGTAATTTATCTGGATAAGGGTTTTTCCGGCTTTTCCCTTATCCAGAAAGGCGAATGTAGGGTAACTCTAAGCTTTAAAAGAGCACACGTATACACACGCACACAAAGTATACTAATTTAAATTACCTTAAATAAACACTTTTTAAAACAGCAGAGCAGTATGAAATTAGTCTAACTTGAAATACTGGAGTGCTGCATTTCTCAAACATTTTCAGAAATGTTTAAGTTACTGTAACACTAGAATACAGCACACGAAAAATATAGAACATTTTCAACTGCTTTCTTCCGATAATCCCAGGGTTAAGATGACAACTAGAGGAAATAGTGAAACAGCCTTTCCTCATAGAAAGTAACTATGTATTGGAGCATGCACCAGTGCAACTATATAAGCTCTTGTTTAGCATTGCATGAACATCATTCACTCCAGCTGGCGCAGTGGACAGCAGGCAAACATGAAGATCTTTCTGGTTAGCGTGATATACTAATTTTAAGTGTAGTAATTTCATTTGATTTTGATTTTATAATCAGAGATACTAAAATGAGGCTACTATTAAACTTATAAGAAGAATATTCAAAATTGAATCACACTATTTTACAATTGAAAAGAAATATGTAATAATAAAGCAATAATTTACAAAATTATAAAGAGAAATACTTTAAGCAGAAATTTGCTAAATTTCACATTCTGTTCCGAGTCATCAACGATAATGGCTTTTGTAAAACTTCTATTAGCATTTCTGGTACAGTTTCATGTTTATTAAAATATACTCTTCTAATATTTCTAAAAGACTTGGAAACGACAACATGATTTGTATAATGATTCTGCAGTGACAATGAAAACTGACAAACATTTACTTGACAACCATGATAGTTTGAATTTTAAAATGTCCGTTCTTCGTATATTATACTTCTTACAACTTACTCCTGTTTGAGAGAGTGGAATTTAGGTTTACACTTCGAATATAGTGAAACAATTGTTTCATTTTCCGACAGTTTAAACTTCAAGTATAACATTATTTTTGAGAACAGTAATCAGTTTACAATACCTTAGCATTTTATAAAATAAAATAAGTATATTTATGGAAATTATATTACACTGTTGAATCTTTAGACCACAACGATTATACATAAGCATTAACTAATACAATTTGTCCACAGGTGGTATTACTCACAATTACTGTAACAAGAGCAGAGCAGCTAGATAAAACCAAAAGAGGAATATCATCAGGGGTGAATCATGGTGCATACAGCTACAGCTCAATAACTACCGGACAAAGTGGAGCAACAGGATATAGCCATGGAGGAAAGAACATATTACCTTCAGCACAAGAACATGGTGGAAGCATTCAACTCTCTTCAGGAGGTTACGGCCATGAAGGCAACACAGGATTTTCTTCAGGAGCATATAGCCATGGTGAAAAGTTCGGCGTTTCTTCAGCTTTTGGCGCTGGAGATTACGGTTCAGGCGCTGGAGGGTTTGGAAATGCCGTTGGAGGTATTGGCTTGGGAGGAGTTCAAGTCAACACCATCACTCAACGGGTCCCTGTGCTTGTTCCTCAGCCCATTCCTGTTACCATAAACAGACCAGTCCCTGTACCTGTTGCTGCTCCTTACCCTGTTAACGTACCTCGTCCTGTCGAAGTTCCCGTACCTCAGCCCTTCCCTTTTACTATCAACAGACCTGTTCCTGTCAGTGTACCTCGGCCAGTTCCAGTTCCTGTAGCTGTAAGTATTCCTGTACCAGTACCTGAGCCACATCCAATTCCTGTACCTCAGGCTGTACCCGTGCAGGTTTCACAGCCAGTACCCGTACCAGTACCTCAGCCTGTTCAGATTCCAGTTCCTGTTATTGTATCTTCTGGAAACACCGGAGGATTTTGTGGAGTTGATGGAGCTGGATACTCTGGCGCAGCTGTATTTGGTCAGACTGGAATTGCTGGAATCGGTTATTCTGGGGATTACTCCAAAACAACTGGTTACAGCCACTATAGCAAACACTAATATCATTGTAATCCTTGTACATTAATTGATTGTTCATTTTCCTTGTAATTATTTACCAGATTTCTAATAAATGAAGATGAATTCAGGACATAAGTATTATATTTAAACCTATGAACTATTCCCGTTATTTATAATCCTATATAACGTTCAGTCACCTCTGCGGAGAAAAGACTTGCGTAAAAAGCCTGTAAAAGTTATTCGTAATTATTTTGTTCAATGCTATATAATGTGTGACTACTAATTTCCCCATCGCATTACTTCCATGCAATATTCCGATTGCATTCCGCGTGATTATATTTTAGCTATCGCTTTAATACTTTCTAGCGCAGCGCTTTAGAAACGCCTGGTAGATGGCGGTGCTATAGATATACCGTACATTAGGGATTTTTTTAGAGAATCACTTTCTTCTAAATTTATGACGAAATTACCCAACATATCAATTAATCCGTCTTTTCCCGAATACATTTTTTTCTACCTCCTTCATTGATTTGTGCCCAAATTAGCTCGAGAGCATTCGTATCACAATGACACGGAGGTAAGGTATGTCCATTTAATTCAGCAATGTTGTCGACTGTATACAGTTTGAACATATCTTTGTTTCCCTTAATTATCTCGTACAACACCGGCTTGATACCATATTTCCATTATTACCGTGTTCCACTGTCAGTATAAAGCACTGTTTGTAAATAAGCAAGCCCCGTACTGGTTGCAGCACCTGTCGCTGTCTGACGGAGACTAGGCAGTCGCGGATAACAGTGGCAACGTGTTTACAAAACTTTTCACTCCTTCTTTGTTACAGGGAGGGGTAGCGCCAAGTAGGTCATTTTTCAAGTTAAACCAGACGACCCTTAGAGGAAGCATACTTTATGGGTAAAACTAAAGATAGCGCCGAGGGGTAATCGATGCAACAATACCAAATTGCGATACTAATGTTGTAAGCATTTACATGGAGCGCGGAAAGGTTTGAGAAAACGAGGTGCTTGGGCCGAGTTTATTCAGTTTCCGAGATTCTGTTATGTGCTTACCACATGTGTATTGCATATTATTTTTGCACTATTGCCCGATTTCACCAACAGATGTTAAGACTTAACACGGGTTTAACAATAGTTATAACAAAAATTCCATTTCACCAACTCGTGTTAAATCTCTTGTTAAACTAACAAGCCAAATTTCTGATGTTAAGTGCTTAAAAATTGTAAATAGTCAAGATGGTGGGCGTGAACGCAGCTGCTTACGTCGATTTCCTATATTTAAGATAGTCTAAATGACATTCGTAATAGAGTGCGGCCTATGAGGAGAAATTATTTTGAGGAGCTATCAGAAGAAAGTTTTCTACAGAGGCATAGACTGTCCAAACAAGCTTCTATAAAGCTTACTGTGGAAGTACAAGAGAGGTTAGAACAATCATCGAAAGGAATATGCCGATCTCGCCTTTGCTTAAAGTATTAATAATTTTGCGACTTTATAATTCACTGAATTATGTGGAAAATACACTATCCACCTTCCGTCTTGAAACGATCAAGTCACTCGTCACTTGTACTTCTTCGCACCTCGTTTTAAATTTACGTAATACGTTTCGTGTTTCTAGTAAAGACACATGCATTGGAATTAAATATAAGCTATAATAACATAGTGGTTTATAAAATCGTGTGAAAATGGCAAAAAAGACTATCAACAGGGTGGGAATGTAGCTCAGTCGGTGGACCACCTGCCTGCCGTGCTAGGGATCCCGGGTGCGATTCCCGGCTGGGGTGGGGATTTTTTCCCGACCAAGATAATTCCTCATCTTCCCCAGAGTCTGGAAGTATGAGTGAGAGGGCGAAGGTGGTATGATTAAAAAATACACCGGATACTAGTTAACAAATTCCATATTTTCCGAAGGAGAACGGCTGCCCATATGACCATTGCAGTTGAAGGCGGAGTATAAATGGAACAAATAAAAATAAAAAAAAAACTATCTACGATTTTCGTCATTTTAATTTTATAATAATTTTAATAATTGTCGCAATATTTTTATTTTTCATGTATATCTCCTTTGGGAAATTATTAAGCTGATATATAGCCAGGTTTCTATTTTGGACCTAAAGTCGTTGTGCATTAATTTTATAGCAGTGTTTCAGATATGCATGAACGAAGAGGTAATATCCATTAACACATAAACAGTTGTCGGAATTCTTAAACATACGACTTCAAGTAATAAGCACTCAAATCCTTATCAATAAAAGAAACTTGGACAACAGCGTTCAAGAATCATTGATAAATATAAAATTAGTTTTGAATGGTCGCTGCAAACGCCATAATATGGTAAAAGGGGACGGGGGTGACTTATTACATGAGGTATCCCTACCTATGGTTGTAAAACTTCAACTTGATTTCCTTCGTTCCCATCTTTAATGCTCAGAAACTCTTACACCTGCACATAACATACATAAAAGCATCAAATTTAAAAATGCAACATTTTTACTAAAGTGATCACTCGGCACGGTCGACATGCCGACTCCTCCAATCGTAAGTCGACCTGCACCTCTTAGAGGCGCCAGATTTCCTTCAGGATACAAGTAAACTGGCATCACGAGGCTATGAGACCTCTGAGTAGGGAAAAATTCCATGCTGATGTCGGAAATCGCACCTGGGTACCCCGCGCCCGAGGCGGGCGTGCTACCACTGCACTACAGCAGAGGAGTCATTTAAACTGCCTAACTTCTGCAAACGTTACGCAATCAAATAGTCAATGCTGAACATAAAGATATAGAACATCAGTATTTCATTATTTTTTCAATTCCTCAGCTCCGTACATCAATTATTGGTCCATGGATAACCCGTATAAGTACTGGTACAGGACAATTAAATGCTGATTTATTTATTGAATATAATAAGGAAATCACTACAACTTATGAATTTCTTTACATTGTGACATAACTGGTAATGAGCATACCTTGCAGTAAAGAAAAACCTAAAGCACTCCTCAAAACAAAACATCCATATTATTCACAAGAATTTACTGTTATCCATGAACAACATCCAAATACAATGAAAGCGGAAATGCAGTTTTATATGAACACAGCCTCTTTAGATATAAACTGCGATGTAGAAAGGTCGAGTTTTTCTGATAAGATTAGGAATTAGACTCCTTTTATTAATTCACCTCCATTTGATATCCAAATAAGAGCTTTGAGTGTGTATCTCTTGTAGAACACTCCGCCTCTGGAGCGAGCTGGTAGGATATTTGCCTCATTCTTGAAGGCTCGATGTCGAAACTCGGCCAGGGTGATTTATCTGGATAACTCTTGTAATGACAGATCAGTTTAGTTCTATACGCTGCTCTCAATGGACCTTGGGCACGTATGCTATCATTTTACCTGTTTAATTTTACGATGTAGGATGTAGATTATAATAAAAAAAACTTTCAGAATATACCATTTACAGTACATTAATAAAGAGAAACAGAATATCATAAATTACTACAGTTCTAAATAGTTCTCAAGTTCTACAGTTCTAAATAGTATTAAGGATAGTTAACAACACTGCTATTTAAATCTAAGTTAATATGTGGAAATTAATCATTTCTTTGTACTAGCCGTATATAGGCAAAGGTTTTTGAATAGAGTCAACCTTAAAAATTCAATGTCACGGCCGAGATTTGAAACTCGGATCTCCTGCTTTCGTCCAGATTTAATGTCAGGAAGGCACGTTGGCCATGGTAGCTCAAAGGGTAAAAGCGATTGGACGGAAACCAGGAGATCCGTGGTTCAAATCCCAGCCATGGCATTGAACTTTTTAGGTTGACTCTATTATATTTATTTCTATATCTATTTCTTCCATGAATAACTAGATTTTATTATACTAGTTCTCTCCTCCTCTAGTTTGATGTACTGTCACAGTTATAATAGTTTTGCCATGGTATTTTTGGCGATGCTCTACATACATATATTTCAGCCAGAGTATTTGTTGTTCCATTACTTTTGTATAATGTACCTTAGTGCAGTGATACTAAGATTACAAAGTAAACCGATTAGTTCTGCGATCTAAATTGCATTAAAAAGAAACAGAAATACCAACCAAATCGAATTCGAAACATCGGAGCACAGCATTTCTCGAACTTTTGTGAGAACTGTCGCGTTACCTACGACACTAAAATACAACACATAAATGATATGGAAGCTTTTCAACTCTTTTCTTTGGATAATCTGAGGATTACTAAGATGATAACAAGAGGAAATACTGAAACAGCCTTTCCTTATAGAAAGTAACAATCTATTGGAGCATGGACCAGTGTAACTATATAAGCTTTTGTTTAGCTTTGCATGAACATCATTCACTCCAGCTGGTGCAGCAGGGAACAAGCAACAATGAGGATCCTTCTGGTTAGTATATTATATAAATTTTAAACTGAAAGTCTGCGTTAATCTGAATATTTATTTGGTTTCGGTGAAGTTACAAGTAAGCGCACCAGGAGAATATCTAAAACTAAATCAGACTATTTTCCAATTTAAACAAAGTATTTAAACATATAATGAAATAATCTATACAAATACAAAAAGTACTGCCCTTGAATGCAACTCTTTAAGAAGAACTGTGCCAAATGTCACATTATTATCGATAATAGTGCTTTCAGAGTATCGTCTAGCATAATATGGGATGCAGTTTCATTTCAGTAAAAATAAGATATATCATATTCAAGTCATTTCAATATTACTAAAAGCAATACAAATGTTTTAATGACTTGGATAAGCTTTAGAATGACAGAATGATGAACAAATAAGTGTATTCAACCATGTTGGTTTTAATTTTAAAATATCCTTTTTCTTTAAGTTATATTTATTGAGTCCTTTTTGGAGAGGGTGAAAAATAGCATAATATATATTTCGAATGTAGTGAACCTTCCCTAGAATCCAGCAGTTTAATATCTGGAAACTCAAAATTTCGGGATAACGTAATGTGAAGCTTTAAATAGAGTAGGTATATCAAATAAAACATGCACAGTTCAACATCGTTGAATTACAGCGTTATGTATGTGATTGACATTTTAGAAAAATTGAGAATATTTTTGCATTAAATCCTGTCGCATGAGAAATCTGTTCTACCAAATCTTTCAGTCTTTAGTGGTTAAATTAGTTTTGCAAATGTCCACCATGTTTTTATTTGAAACATATTTTCAGCCATCCTCCAAAACGAAATTAACAATGTAATATTCCATTTAAATTTTTAGTGAATCTTACACAGCTGAAAGTTTCAATAAGATTTGCAAACTCCAATGAATAGCCAGAACTCCAACCACAGGTCTTTGTCAAATGAGCGAAAATTACCCCAAGATTCATGTTTCGGCTCCCAGCTGACACAACTTTTTGAACATACTTTTAAGCTTCCACATTACCAATATTAAAGATCAATTACGACAGAAATCCAGCTTTAAATCTAGTTACCCGTGAACCCCTAAAGTATAATATATACTTACAGCATTGTCAGGTTAATATGTTAGGAAAACTGAAGATATACCGAAAATCGAGACAAGATCATTATCCGATCGATTGCAGCTCATTAGAAGAGCGTCAGAATGTTACCAGAAGACATGGTTTTGTTACAGTAGAACAGTTTAGAACATATTAGCTCTGTATGAAGTAAATCAAATACAGAATTTGTTTTATGGAAAGTATACTACAGCCAACCGTTAGACTATGATTCACTCATACATACTACTAATACGGTTTGTCCACAGGTGGTAATACTGACAATTACTGCAACAAGAGCAGAGCAGCCAGAGAAAACCAAAAGAGGAATATCATCAGAGGTGAATCATGGTGCATACAGCTACAGCTCAATAACTACCGGGCAAGGTGGAGCAACAGAACACAGCCATGGAGGAAGCAACAAATTACCTTCAGGACAAGCACTTGGTGGAAGTATCAAACACTTCTCAGGAAGTTACGGCTATAATGACAACAATAAATTTTCTTCAGGAACATATAGCCATGGTGGCACAGTCGGCGTCTCATCAGGTCTACTTGGAAGTTACGGATTTGGCGCTGGAGGCTTTGGAGGTGCTAATGCTGGGGGTCTAGGAGTAGGTGTTGACAGGGGAGGGGTTCAAGTCAACACCATAACTCAACGGGTCCCTGTGCCTGTTCCTCAGCTCATCCCTGTTACCATAAACAGACCTGTTCCTGTACCTGTCCCTGCTCCTTATCCTGTTAACATACCTCGTCCCGTCGAAGTTCCCGTACCTCAGCCCGTCCCTGTTACCGTCAACAGACCTGTTCCTGTCAGTGTACCTCGTCCAGTGCCATTTCCTGTAGCTGTAGGCATCCCTGTACCGGTACCTCAGCCACATCCAGTTCCTGTACCACATGCTGTACCAGTGCATGTTTCACAGCCAGTGCCAGTACCAGTACCTCAGCCTGTTGAAGTCCGAGTTCCTCTTTTTATACCTTCTGGAAACTCTGTAGCATTTCCTGGAGCTGCTGGAGCTGGATACTCTGGCGCAGCCCAATTTGGCCACTCTGGAGGTCATGCATTCGAATATTCTGGAGGTTACTTAAAATCAACCGGCTACAACCACTATAGCAAACATTAACACAACCGTATTACATAAATTCTAATGTCTGAAGCTGGCAGTGCATTCTCTTTGTAATTGCTCGTATCAATTTGTTTTCTAATAAATAAGATAAATTCTGCAAATGAATATTATTTCCAAACCTACGGCCATTTTCATTATGCATTATCCTATAAAGGTTCAGGCACCTCTGCTGTTAGCTTCCTTGACCTGTGATCCTACTGCATTGTAGAAGAGACAACTATTCATGAAGTCTTCCTTAAAATTAATACTGTCAACACAAAA